>NTHP01000432.1:69405-89164 GCA_003416845.1 Oplegnathus fasciatus | reverse complement strand
TCTCTCTCTCTCTCTCTCTCTCTCTCTCTCTCTCTCTCTCTCTCTCTCTATGGGCTCGCTCCGGGCTCGCTCCGGGCTGTTTGCCTCCACCAGCTCTCCAACAGTGTTTTTCCCTCATAAAACATTAAGCAACATCATTCACAACAAAGCCAGGACTCCGCCTCGTCCTATTCCTCCCTCCCTGCTGCCTGTCCTCTTCCATTTTCCCTCTGCTTGAGATAATTAGGCCCAGTTGAGGACCTCGATAAGCTCGTGTGAAATAGGCCTTGGCTGTTTTAAAGGTGCGAGGTAGAGAGGCAGGAACAAGGGCTTGGACAGCAGCCATTTTGAGGAGCGGTGTAAATTGATGTACTAAAAACTCAGGGAGTTAAAACAGCCAGCATATAAAGATGTGGCTGTTGATGGGACACTTTGTGTGTCTAAACATGTGCACTTTCTTTGGACTTTTTCACTGTTTGTTGTTTTACAACTTTGAATCAACGCCTAAATGATCTGAAATGATCAGTTGTTCCAGATGTTTTTATTAACAAGCATACACAATTCTTCTTTTATGCGTACAAAAATATATAAACATATGAGCATACTCTACGTAAACCAGTGTAAATAAAAATACAAATTAAACCACCTAACCAAAAACAGACAATGTCGTCAAAAAGAGCATAATCTCTAACACATGTGTCTGTGTTGATAAATTGTGGCTTTGAATAACTGTCTACCTGCCAGCCACTGGAACCAGTCTTTTCATATTTACTTTAATGAACCTGCCACTGTGGATAAATGCATCAGTCTGCGCTGATAGTTACATATGTGTCTACATTAGCAGATAAATAGGCAGACGTTTTAAATAGGCCTCTGGTCGTAGGACGTTCAGCAAAAACACTAACTTCCTGTGGACTACCCCCTGCATTCTCACTTCCTGTTCTGTGTTTAGTGTTTGAAACGCTGCCGTTTTTATACATTGTGTACTCACACAAATGTCATATGCATTAATCCATGCATTTTGGGGTTTGTTGGCAGATATGCCGTCTGACTCGGATTAGGAGTTTAGTATCAGACTGGATTAGCTCGTTGAGTGGAGAACTGTGAAGAATATCTGTCTTCAGATAGAGTGCTTGAAGGAAAACATTCCCTAAACACTGTGGCTAATTCCAAAGTCTCTTTCATCTCCAACTACACCATCAACAAAAAGATGTCGGAGCCAAATATAGCGCCAACTGAATATATGATTTGGGAGCAGAGCACTTTTGCATGTGGATTTGTTTGGACAGCCATATTGCCAGGGGAGCAGACTCTGGGCCTGTTTTTTTTAAAAGCAGCTTTTAAGCCACTGACATAAGGAACATTAATTCTTTCCTAAGCAGTCCTGTGAAGCTCAGTGGGTGGAGAAAGCCAACAACATTGCCAGGGTCATGGCTTCGCTTCCTGCTAGGATGGACTATACTTGACGTATTAAGTGGTTGTAGAAGTCTATTTTTCATTAGTGTTTCCGATATCTGTGATGAGTACTGAGGAGTACCAAATATAATTCTCCCTCTAGCATTATAAAAAGCACAAATTGTATATTTCAACACAAAACTAACCAGCTAGTTACATCTTTTATCTTACTTCTAGTCTCAAAGTAGTGAGGGAAGTACCTAAGTTCTGACCAGAGAGGAGGTTTACAACTCCAGTTTTTCTGTAGTTTCTCGGTTTCATGGTAAATCCTCTCAGCTGTTAGATAATTACTAGGGCCGAGTATCAAAACCCAATACTTGTTGAGTGATGTGTCTGTGTCTGTATCTGTGTCGGATTCATAGTCTCGTTGACTTATTCTTTGATCACATATTGAGTCATAATCTTGCTGGTTTAAAACTGTATTTTGTTTAGGCAGAGTTTCTTTTATTGCGCCGTCGTGTTAAGACAAAATTAAGCTGCGATGCATTTGAGGTTTGGCTTTTTTCTTCAAAATAAAAAAGGTTTTTATAGAAAAAACATGTTTTAAATTCTCAAAGAAAGGTTTTGGAAAAAAAAAATGGTGCATTACAGTACGGTACCAAAAATTCCAAGTGACACCCTGCCTTAGACGTTCCTGGGTTCAGGTGTTTTTCAAGACTGTTTCTGTTTTCTCCACAGGCACTGGGATGCTTGTTGTACAAGCTGTGTTTCTTCGCACTTCCATTTGGGGAGAGTCAAGTTGCCATATGTGACGGAACCTTTATTGTTCCAGATAACTCCAAATTCTCCTTCAAGTTGCACTGTTTAATCAGTAAGTTTGTGAATTAACATGGATTAATGATGTCAGAATGTGTATTCTTAATGATTTAAGAGCAGTGGCTATCTGTCACTATTTAGTATCACTTCTGTTTCTCTTTTAAAACAGTATATCTGTTCTGATGATTTGGGAGTTATTTATCATTACTCTAGTACTGCGTTACTGTTTCTTCCATGTTTTCAGTTTGTACTGTTGTGAAGGTGAAAAGCTTTCTCCACATGATGGAACTCGACTGTAAGCTTGACTCTGGCAAATTATAGTTACGAACACAATTACACAGATTGCAGCACAAAAGTTTGTACAGTGAGGTTTTCCAGAAAGAGCTCATTTTTTTGTTTTTCATTTTATATATTTCTGTCATTGGCTAGATTATAATTTGCACCACCCTCTTGTTTTGCTGTGTTACTTCGGCAGTGTTCCCTCTCTGCTGTGTTCAACCACTAACTACTTGAGCTGCATTTACACAATGTCAGCCTGTTTGAACCAGTCGTGGACTGTCAACCTTATTTGAAGTTACTTCACTTCCCTAAATGCACTCTGCAATTATTTGATCAACAGCTCCACCAAGTGGCCAAAGAGAGAAGATGCACAGCCCGTGTTGTTCTGCACAGCATGCTGTATAAAATGACCTCTCTGTCTTTTCCAGGATATATGCTCGAACCAGACCAGGAAAAGAGACCAGACATTTACCAAGTGTCCTACTTTGCCTTCAAATTAGCTGGAAAAGACTGTCCAGTGCCAAATCTCTTTGTAAGTCAGCGGAATGAAGCAATCAGCATGGCTTTAGCCTGTGCGGTCATTTGCTTATTAACATAATTCTCCTACTCTTTTTTTCCAGAACTCTCCCATCCCAACGTCGCTCCCAGAGCCTCTAACAGCTAGTGAGGTCGCTGCTAGGAAAAGTGTGACGAAAGCCAGGTACTGCTTTCTGACAGGAACAGAGTTTTCTTATTTTAGTTTTCTTATGATAGACACACTAGCACTGGTACTTATAAATTATAAAATAAAGTAAGAAAGAAAAGATTTTCAAGGTGGGTATTTTGCATTTAATTCATGTGCTTTAAAGAATAATCTGTCCGCAGGAATAAAAAGGAATAAATTAAAGTCACTGTTTGCTGCTGAATTTATCTGGCAGAACAGCACATTCATCAGGACGGCACACAGTGCAAACGTTGCTGTGCACACACCGCATTGCAATTTATTGATATTGGTCCAGGAAAATCAAACCACAACTTTGGACTCCTTCTTTTCAGGATAACAGACTCTGTGGGCCCGACAGAAACATCAATAGCTCCCAGACAGAGGCCAAAAGCGGCAAACAGTAACGTCCTGCCCCTCGCCAATACTGTCACCCCTGTCAAGATGACCGTGCCTTCAGCACCCGTCAGCAATGGCCAGAAAGGTTTGTTGAACATTACTGAGATTGATATTTTATATCTATAGAAGTTTCCATCATCTTGAAGGTATGTTCTCTTTGTATCAGAGAAAACCGAATGCTAAAGTTTGTTTAAAGGTGGACAAACTAAGTTAAAGTTCTTACAGTATACTCAAAGACTTTTCAAATGGTACTTTCAGAAAAGACTAAACACTACACTCAAAAACATGATCAGTATGATATAAAGTTCAGGATGTATCACTCAGTACTATTTCCAGATGTCAAAACCTTAAATAAAATCGAGTTTATCATAGATTGTAATTCCAAGTATTATCCCTTGTATGTTCAGTTTGGATGTGACAGTAGTGCACACATTTGTGTACTCTAGCATTTATGCTTTTTGTGTTTTCAAGATGACTGTGCTGCTGAAAATACAAAGTACTGTATTAAAAATCAATTTTCAAAATTTCACCAACAACTAAATTTCCTTGAAGCATTTATGAGGCTTTCAGTTGCACAGTTTACTTGTGCTGATGTCTGTTCTCGATGTTGTGTTCAAAATAAAAATATCCATCAATCTATGTCTGTCCACTCAGCTCCCACACCTGGCTCGGGGCAGCCACCCATGCAGGCCCAGCCCAGCAGTCAGCAGCACCGAGTCCTGCAGCAGCTACAACCTGGTGACCTGCGTTTACAGCAGCTACAACAGCAACAGCATCATCACCAACAACAACAAGCAGTGCAGCAACAACATATAAATGCACAGCAACTCCAATACCTCCAGGTACATCAACCACACTGCCAAACCTACAACACATCATCGCAGAAGTTAAAGTCATTACTCAAGCTCTTTTCTGGCGGTTGAGTAACTCTGTAACCGTCACTAACAGAAAATGTTAAGATTGTTAATCCCTTTACAACCTTCCTCAGTACCAACAGGCTGTGCAGCAGTCCCTCCAGCTTCAGCAGCAGCAGCAGCAGCAGCAGCAGGCCCTCCAGCTTCAGCAGCAGCAGGCCCTCCAGCTTCAGCAGCAGCAGCAGGCCCTCCTCCAGCAGCAGCAGCAGCAGCAGCAGATGATGATGCAGCAGCCGATGTACCAGCAGCAGGTTGCCCAGGCCCAGGCGCAGGCTCAGTACGCAGCCATGGTGAGTTCTGTCAGAGGTCTGAACCTGGCACCAAAGCTGCCAAGGCTTGAATATGATTTGCTGTCTGCGCTAAAATGGACATCCATCAAATTGAATTTGCATTTTGAGTTTGTGTTCAAGCCCATTCAAGCATTTGAGGATGCTTCTAACTTCAAATCACGACAGAATTTCAGAGCAGAAGATTTTATCCAAAACTGCAGTAAATAGTTTGAGCAAATGACAGCGAAACACATGGAGACGCAGCATGAAATAACACGGAGCTGAATATTTCATTTAATATCAGAATGCCCTAAAATTGCTCTCTCTGTTCCAAACACTGGCAGCCAGTCCTGTTCAGTCGAATCGCTTCATGTCTGTGCCAAGCAGCATTGGAAGCAGACGCTCAAACTTCCTACTGACTCTGTCCAAATATTCAGAAAACTAGTATTTACGCAGCTACTGAATCAAACACACAAACACAGGTCCTCCAAATGCGTACTGTTAGGGCGGTGCAATTTTTAGTCTGTTTCCCACCGAACGCGTACCATCTGTTTTATTTCAGAGGCAATCTGGTCCGAGCGAAGCCACGAGGGGATCGAACAGAGGGTGAAATCGAGCAGTTTTCTCCATGTTGCATCCTGACATATGAAGCAGTTCACAGGCAGGGGAAGAGAGCACCTCTCAAAATTACTGTTCTTATTCCCAAGATACCTGCTAACTGTTTAAAAGCAGCATTTCCTCTGTGATCTTAGACCTGCTCCTTATTGTGGTGAGGAAGCTTTGCTATACGACTGCAAATTTGTAATATGGTGTAATGACATCAGATCACCTTTATTTGTACAGTACTTTAAAAGCACAACAGTGGTGTGTACAGAAGTGCTTTACAAATATGGTTTGTTAAGAAAATAGAAGGCAGAGGCGCAGGGTGGAGCAACAATAGCAGAATTAAGATTTAAAGCAACAAGAACCTGGTTGGAAGCATTAAATAATAGCGGGTAGCAAAAAACATGAATCATATTGAAAGGTTTGTTTTGAAAGTTTGGACTAATTTAATCTCCTTTTAGAGAATTCACATAAAAAATATTCAAAGATCTGCACGGTGCTGCTCTTAGCTTTAGTCCCTGAACTCCTGCTAGATGCTTGTGGTTGTCCCAAGTCCAAGTTAAAACGGCTTTTGTTGTGGCTGCAGATTTTAGAATACAAGAAAGATTTGTGTTGTTTTTTTTAAATGTGAATTCTTTAATGGAGAATGAGATCCAAATTCTTCAGGGGAAAAAATGTTTATCTGGTGACGAAGCTGGTTAGGAAGGTGGAACATTTAGCAGCTAAGGAGTCAGATATTTTCTGAGGATCTGGCGGAGACCAAACCAGAGCTAGAAGGAGAGTGAATATTGGAATGCAACTGAATGCTTGCTGATAATATGTTAAGACTATTTATCAGCCCCTAAGTGGCTAAAAAAAATCAATGAATGCAGTTTTAAAATGGTCAGCCAGTGATCCTCATGGCATTTGGAACTTGTAAGTGCATCTGTTCAATTTGGTGTCCTACGTGCTGTTTGACTTTCATTCCTTCATCCCTCCCCTCCACTGTGTCCCCAGCTTTCCAAATCCAGAACTGGTTTCTAACAACATTTCATCATCTTGTTGCCATCACTGTGCGCCATGAAATCAAAGGTCCGTCCCTCATTCCCTTCCCCCTCTTCTCCTTCTCTTCCTTCCCTAACAGCTGCACCAGTACCAACAGGCTTTTGTCCAGCAGCAGCAACAGCAACAGCAGCAGCAGCATCATCAACAACAACATCATCATCATCAGCAGCAGCATCATCCCGCTCAGCAGCCTCTCCCCTATATGTCCTCCCCTCTTGAGTTCCAGATTCCACTGGGTTCCTATAACGCGACCACGCCCACTGCTGGAACTGGAGCTGGAACTGGCCAGATGGGGGGGCCATCACCTGTGGATCCCTCGTACACTAACCCCAGGTAGTGTCCCCTGAACTTATCATATTGTTGGACATGTTCTTTTTTTTTTTTTAATCTCATTCTTATATGGAAGTAAATGATGTAAAATAAATTAAAGATTTATATTTTCTTTTCTTCTACAAGGATTTAATTAAATTTGTATCCCTACACAGCCACTATTGCTTAGTTCAGTATAAAATTAGTTCATCTTTTAAAATCAAGGCCAAATATGAATTCTCTTTCGATAGTGTATGAAAGTGGTCACTGGACTACAATAAAGTATAATTAGTATAGTTTTCCCAAATTGCAGTGATATTGTTTGTCCATGTTGGAATACAGACAGCTCTGGAACATGGTCTTTGATATAAGATGACAGAAGCAGCAGTGATTTTAGTTTCCCAACATACTGAGTCTGTTATCCAGGATTGTAATGGCGATCCAGAATGTCACACAGACTTTCACTTGTAGAGGAACAAAGAGAAACACACCTTCTCTCTTTCTTTACCCCCTTCTTTACTGTAAAGCATTTAACTTCTACATGCTACATAAAGTTTAGAAGGAATACATTAAAAGAGGCCAGTGGGAGCATAAGAAAACACAGTTATTTACATGATGTGCAAAAGTGAGTTCAAAATGTATAAAGCAGACTTTTGTTGTATATATTGTATATATCTTACAGCCTTACTAGTCTGTTATCGTTGTAACAAAAATGCGGTGAATCCTACCTATAACAGGTTATCACTGTTGTCTCCACTGTAGAAACCCTTTGCTTGCATCAGATGGGATCACGCCCCCCTCTCAGAGCTGCAACAGCACAGTCAGTCACCCCCCCGACATGTCGGGCTGGAACCCTTTCGGAGAGGACAACTTCTCCAAGTTGACCGAGGAGGAGCTGATCGACCGGGAGTTTGACATGCTCAGAGCAAGCAAGTGACCATTTCAGTTTCGTTATAGTGTGTTTGTTTGTCAATTATTTATAACCCAAAAGTTGAACAGATTTCAATAAAATTTAATGGTTTAGAGGTGATTGTTTTTTTTGTTCAGATTCAGATTTTTCCCATGTTCAGAGTATCTAAATGTTTTCTGTTAGTACCATTTAGAGGATTTTGCAGTCTTGGACGGAGCTTTTCTGTCTCTGAATGCTTTCTAGTTTATTCTAGTTTATATATTGTCAACTGTGTGAGTTTGGGAAAAAAAAAAAGTCTGGTTCAATAGAACGAGGTAAAAATTGAAATTGTTTAAATGGAAAAGAAATCATTACTAGAGGAAGTACAATTTCTTATTTCCATATTTACAAGTGACTGTGTTTATGTATTCAGATGTATATGTGGCCTATGTGTCATGCCTGCAGATGATCTAAGTATCTTCCCCTCTGTGACCTTCCTCCTACAGAAAAGCCGGTGGAGAGAACAGCCAGTGTGGAAACGGACCGATCACAGCCTGCTGCCTCCACTGCCAAGCCCCTCCCGCCAGAGGACCTGTTCGGCTCAGTCCCGTTTGTGGCCAGCGCAGGCAAGTCTTAGAGGAGTCTCTACCGTGAGGACCCAACACTGTGGAGCCACCTGCCCCCTCTCTGCCCTCTCGTGCCCCCCCCTGTCCAGCTCTTCTGTTCCCACCTGACCTCCAGTCAGGAGCTCCTATGCCACACAGACCCCACAGTGGGGCATTAAAAACCAATGATCAGTCAGATTTTTGTTTCGTTTCCCAATGTCAGCCGGCAGATTAGTTGTGCTTCTGTTGTCAGTATGAAATATAATGAGAAGGTGAGTCGAGGCTCCTGCTCTCCTATGACTAAATTAGGAAGAAAAGCGTAATCAGGAATAGCAGCTGCATCATCAGTGAAGTAGTAAAAGCACTTTCTGAATTCACAGCAATCAGCTCTGGCCTTTAATACTGGGCTTGGTGGTGATCATTTCTAACTGCCCTGCTGTAACAAACCTTTATGCAAGTCAGCTGTGAGAAGTGTTTGAGTCTCCTCTACTGGGTGAAGCAAGGCACTAATTCTGCCATAGTTTGGTGTTACATTCCCCGTCGAGATCAAACAGCTGGAGCAAGGTACTAACACGTAGTGGTCTCACCGTGAGGGCTAAAAAAGGCTCATGGTGAGGCGCTTCGCATAAAACTACAATTTTTATTTCAGTGCATAAAAAACTTTGACGACAACGTGCAAAAGCTTCCAACTCACTGTGTCCCAAGAAGGAGCACAGCCGGATCAAATTGCTGTCGTTCCATCGACACTTAAAGCAATATGAACATAACGAGGCTGAAGTGACAACCTGTACGTGTAAAGAACATGACACATGGCTGGTACTCATTAGGGCTGAGTGATGTCAAAATTACACAGTGATATACACCATAGAATGTAGTTAAAAAAAATTAATGCATAGGCCATCTAATTAAAAACCACGAACAAATTACATGAGTCATAAGCATGCAGTTGTTGATTTCTCATGGCTTCTTCATGCTGTTGAATTTTTATGGATTTGTAATAGAAATTCACAGAACGTATTAGAGCACCATGAGGAGCAAACACTGATAGTTTGCACTTCTCCTGATGAAGTTCCTTATCGAGTGCTAAACACTTGATTTTAGGTGCAGCTTGCGTCTTTAAGATGGTTGTCTTTGTGTCAGACAGTTTGCCTCCTTTGTTGTATTTTGCTTTCATTCCAGAAGAAAAGGGATCATTAATTATTAGTGGCTTTTGGAATCAGACAGTTTGTGGCCGATCCTGTTTTTTTTTGGTTGTTGCTAATTCTGCCCCTCCAAGAGTAATTCTTCCTCATGTCGACTCAATATTACACACTTTTCTACCTATGTCGAACCTTTGTCAGATGCTCTAATGATCCAGCTCCATGTGAAATGACTGTGTCATTGGTACCGAGCCCTGCGACACAGTCCAGTAATCCTGTCAAACCCATCCCTCCCTCTTCAGGCTCGTTCAGTAGATTTTAAAAACTGTTGTACACATCCACACTGTCTGTGGAATATTAAATTAGTCCAAACATCGCTCAGCCCTGGTACTAATAAACTCCAATTGGAAGAAAAAAAGACAACACTTGAACTTCCAAAGTTGTGGCTCTTTGCCGTTTGTTTACATTAAAACACCATCGACCCTCTTCGGCCATTGAAACTGCAATGCAAAGATTCCTCACAAATTGCAAAATACTTTTTTTTTTTTTATTGTTGGGACGAAGCCTCAAATGTTCTCGTGTGGACTGTGCACTTTACTGTGGAGGCCGATGTTAACATCCACTCTAATATAACCTGATAATTAGTTTTCATTTGGCTTAACTAACCAGTCAAACTGCATGTGGTTCAACCCCGACACAGATCATAGCCTTGGTATAACAATGTGAATATCAAAGTGCAGTATTTCTACATATATTACGTCGGTGGCAGCAATAAGCTTTTGTGCCTCTGTACTCTTCCTGCTCCTTCAATGTGAATTGGTTACGTTTTGATAGGCAATTTAGAAACGCTGTTTGTAACTCAGACTATATTCAATGATAAACAGTATCAACGCTAAAACACTTAGATATTTTCTAGAGGAGAGTGAGAGTAGGTTTTTTNAAGAAACCAAACAGATTGAAGGGACTTTTGTACTGAATTTAAAACCCACTAAAGTCGGATAAACCCACTTTGTTGGGACTGCGTGTGAGTCCTACAGGCTGGCATGAAAAAAATTGCAACAAATTTTTGATCAGCCTTTTTTAGCTTCCTGTGTTTGTGCCATCAGTGTGTCAGTTGGTTATTTAGGTTCCTGGTGATTCTTTGGTTGTTAAATATTCCTGTGCAAACACACCGCTGGCAACTCCTATTATTCATTCATTCATTAGCATAAATCAGTCGGCTTTTATTTTCTGTGGTAGTGTCAGAGCTGCTGAAACAGGAGCTTTAGTTTCATAATTTAAAGTTTTCCCTTGCAAATCATTTCACCTCTTTACTGTGCTTCTGTCTATAAAATACTTAAGTGTGTGATTTCGGACTGGTCCAGACAAAGGCTGACAGTTATGAGAGAAACATGGTGAAATCTTTGGTTGTCAGTCTAAAATCTCACCGTGAAACGAATCCTCTGACAGCTGATGTAGAGCTTTGGTGACCAAAGACAGCCTGCGTCAATTTTCTCACAGTGCTAAAAATTTAGGATGAAATCTATCATCTACATACCAACCAATCAGAATACGACATGAAATGACTCAACATTGTAAGTGCCAAAAACAAACAAACAGTGCCAGCACTCGTGTATACTGATGTATTCTAAGAAGATTCCTAATAAATCCCGAACTGTGGCCAAAGATTGTTTTCCTTTGCTGCATTTTCAAATTATGAGAGCAACGCAGAGGGATGATGCAAACTGATGACTTTTCTCTTTCCTGTTTACATCGTAGCGTTACGATTCGCCAGACACTCATCAGATCAGCCTCAAAATTGTTCAGTCTGACAGATTGCGACAAAGATTTTATCAGACCCGTCTCACAGTGTGACCACGTGTCACAGCCAATCCAGTGCAGCTCTTCCTCTGAGCAACATCTGGTTAATGGGTAGAGTTGGAACAATTTCTGACTTTGGTGTCTCCTAGTGGTCGTGTCAGACAGTAATGCAGTAATCACTGAATAATTTGAAAGATGATAAAATTACAAAATTTCTACAAATAGTGGCTTTAAGAAAGCTCCAGTACAATCGTCAACCATGCGAGCCAGGACGGACAGTATGACAGCAGTTCAGTTGCTGGCGGTGTGACTGCACATTTTGATCCAACTCCTCTTTTTATTGCAATTATTAAGTATCAACCTATTTCAGATTTCTAAGGGTTTCTTTTATAGTGAAAGGCGTTTCCTTTTCTAGATACAAAGTGCCTTCGTGTGGCATTTTTATCGACCTGACCAACAACGCTGACAGAGCTTTTTTTTTTCTCCCCGCAGTGATTACAAAAGATTTGCATTTTTGCCACATTTAGCTGAAGAATTAAATGTTGTTTAGTGGAATTGAGCAGCAGTTCTGCTTTACGTGGTTCCCAAAGTTTCGATTAAAAGAAAGGCGCTGATGAGTTAGTGTAATCCTTGACCCCTTCAGTGAACCAGCTGACAGTCAGAGAGGTCTTATTAGAAAGTAGCTTGGCTGGAGGCTGTTGAACAAGTTATTCTGCCCTGTACCTGATGTTAGGAGCATCATTCCCACATAATGTAGATCTGCTTAATAGGACTTTCATGAGAACTGACACAACTTGGTACTCTAAACTGTGTTATTTTTCCTTTTTTGAACACAACTGGCTGATGGCACATTCAGTAGTGTAAATGTAAATTGTTGTGCTGAAACGAATGCTTGGTGAGTGTGTGCTGATGATATCCGTCAAAATGGTGAACATTTTGATTTTTTTTTAATTTTTTTTTTAAAATCCATACAATCCTAAAGGGCTGTATGTTTGTTAATCCTCACTGTGCTGCTGTTATTCCGCCTTAGAGCAGCAAGTGAGAGAGTGACCCATCTTAGTCATCCATGCAGACATGAATCATACACATTTTTGTACAAATATATTAACTGGTAAAATATAGTTCATGTGTTTAGCTGAAGGTAAGTTCGGAGAACAGTTGCCATTGCCTGATGCTTCTGTTCCACTTCATGTTTCCACTCATATCACTGCCTGCTTTTATTGGGCCTTTGTGGAAAAACCTTGCTTCATTTCAGTTCAGTTTTTTTAATTTTATGATTTGCTTTGTTTCTTTTCATTTTTCATTTAGTAAGACAGCCATACTCAGAAACATCTTGTTCATGTGTATTGGTGGATGGATCTATAGTTTGAAAAGGCGAACCATCAAAGCCAAAAGTGAAAGGGACGACCAGAGCCATTAACTGCACTTTATTTTCTTTTTTAAAGTGCGAGGAAATGTGAAATATTATCCCAGGATTTGTGGGATGAACAAGCAAAACATAGACATTGAATATGTTGTTATATATTGTTTACATTTGCAAGTTTTCTGTGCTTTTTCCTCTCTGTCTCGGGGTCTGGTTTCCCCCCTTTCTTAGCATTTTTTTGTCAGCTTTACATCCTGCTAGACGCCCCAGAACAGATCACTAAAACTTTGGGAACTTTTTATTTTAATCAATTCTCATTAGACGTTTTGAAAAATGCCACAACTCTTCAGTTTTAGTTACACTCGATATCAGCAGCTCCTGGTACCTCTCCCTGCAGAAAGAATAAAACCTATAGATCAATAAATTGTCTAATACATATCTTGTTTTTGCAACAGACTATGTAAAAAGGTCCTGTATCATACTGTGAGTGTGAATGTATTTCTTTATAGAATGTTACTGATAAATAAAAAACATTTAAAATCAATATTCACTTTGGTTCGTTTTTTATAGCTCTTTAAAGTATTGGAAAGTTTAGAGTCTCTCCACCACTACACCATGTGCAAGATGTTCCTGTTATTAACATGGCTGTCTTTGTTTGAGCTCTCTGTCGTCCAATCAAACGCCAACCAAACTGAACAGATTTAATGTACAGCAGGGGAAGGTGATGGTCAAAACAAACGGTAATGCACAATAACGTCGACTGTGTTTGTCCCGGACAAACAGGCGTGTGAAACATTAAAACATAAGCAGCTTTCTCTTGGAGACGCATGGCCTGAATCGTTCATGTTAAAGCCCTGGTGGTGATAAACAAGTTCAGTGTGGTAAATGTTAACATTTTTCCCTGGATTCATTTGTTTTTTTCCCCTTCAAATACATCTTAAAAACGGCCCAGTTACAGGCTTCATGACCTTATTTGGATGACCTCAGTTTCTTCATGTTTATCTGTAATTGTACACTTCATTGTTTCTTTCTGTCTATAGTTTTATTTCTCTTGTACAGTTGCATAATTTGTAACCCACGGTCAGTTAAAGATGGCTCATTCAAGTAGAGGAATGTCTTTAAGATAGTAAAGAAGTCAGTGGCTGTTTGTAAGACACAAAATGCTAAAACTCCTCAATTGTGTGTGATTATAGCTCAAATTTATACTGCAGAAAATTACCCTGAAATATATATTTCACAAAAAGGATTGAAGCAAGTTACATAAATAATTTACATTCTCATTTTGAAATTGAATAATCAGCACAACAAGCTGTTATTATTAAATTAAATATACAGAGCAGCTTGTTATACAAGATACCTGCAATGAACAGGCTGTGCTTAAAAATACAACCTCTGATTTAGTTCATTTCTTGATGCACTGAGGAGTGACATGGAGAAGTGGTACAATTGAAATCTAACCAAACCTTTTGTGAAAGTACGAATCCTCTGCAGTGACGTGACTCCAAACAGGCTGATGATTCGTTTGCTTTGCCTATTGATATTTTAATCCATCTAATCCTGTTGTTCACGCCTGAACAGACGGGGATTCAGTTTGCTAAAATCTCAACCACTTCACATGTACAGTATCTTTAATAAAATGATTTCACGCTGGGGTTATTTACATCTTTTGACAGTTTGACACAGGAGGAGGATTTGTGTTTTTGTGGGGAATGAATGGAAAGTCAAAGTAAAAACAGGTTAACGTCAATCAAAAAAGTGATTTTCGATCGTGTCGATCGATTAAAATCAACAGTTCTCTCAAACAGAAGCAGCTTTTGCATCCAGTGCGGATGTGATGAGGAAATGTGCTATACTGTATTAAGTGTGTTTATTTCATTTCCTTAATGTTGCTGAATTCCAGCCACAACGGCGTGTAATTAAGGACTTGAATAATTATTACTTCCCTTTATGATTTATGACTTATTGTTGATTTCAAATAGCTTTTTTATCTGACCATCAGACCCAACACCTTCAGGTATTTAATGATTCGATTTTACAATGATTGGACGACCTAAACGAGAGAAAAAATGTAACATTTGAGAAGCTGATACAAGGAACATTTAGCATTTGCTGCTTGATTAATTCCTTAAAAGAATTCATTTTTAAAAGCTGTTGATTAATTTTCTGCTGATCAATTAACTAATTTCAGCAATTTTGTAACTCATCATTTTGACCTTCAGTGGGAGCTTTGTCCTCCCTGTGTCCCTAAGTCATTATTATCATTTTACTGTGAACAAGACTGTTTGTCATGTAATACAATTAGCAGTCATTCGTGTTCAGTAACCTTTTGGTTCGGAGCCAATCAGTCTTGTAAATGTTCGTCTCTCTGCAGCTTCATCAAATCAATCCAGGCTCAGCAGTAGCTGTTGCGTGAGGGGAGACTTCTCTAAGCTCCTGCCCGCTGTCTAACATTTCTGCCAGATTTTATCTTCCATCAGACAAGAGAACAATCACATGCATGTTTTCACCACTTATTTGTATCTTTAAGAGATCAGACGCAGCGTGTAATCCTTCAGCTTTTAGCCCAAAGGAACATCGACAAAACAAATCTGGTGTCAGTCTGTCATCTTCTCTCGTGATTAAAGATGTTTCTATTGTGAGAGAGTGTGAGATTGTCTCACTCTGAGAGGTGAACATGATTACGAGTTATAATCTGAGTCGGGTGGAGCGAACAGATGCAGAGCACCTCGTGTTTCCTGCGTTAATATGTTTTATTCCAGAGACTTTTTAGCTTTTATTGCTGCCTTGTTTCATTTGTCAACAACAAAGCTTTTGGCTAATCTGTCATCACGTCCTGCCAGTTTGGATGGTTGAAGACGTGGAGAGGTTTCCATTTTTGTGTTCACAGCAGGGGGTCCTTTCTCTGCTTTCTAATGTAGAGCCTCCACTAACAGGGAACAATAAATTGGCTCATTGTGTATGGCACAATTTATTTTCAATATAATTGGAGACTATCCACTTGCTAATTAGGCTAATTTCTAAGTTGTCATTATGCAAATCTCTTGGAAATAAATTTACACAAGGCACAAATTCTTCAGCAAATGCCAAATATGCGTACAAATTTATAGAAATGCAGAAGTAAGGAGTAGTAATTGCAGAACAAAGCTTTATTTTTAAGTCTAAAGGAGGTGACTGACAGCTTAACTCTTTTCACCAAGAGATTTAAATGTAAAAGCAACTTTGTAAATCTTGAAAAGCTGGGCGTCTCATTGCTTCGGCCTCTAAGCCTGTCCTTCTTATTGCAGGGTCAGAGTAGAGAAGTCAGAGCAGCTTTTACACCATATTGACTTTTGTGATTTCTCCTTCGCTGCTCCTTCTGCTTCAGTATTGGACAAACTGTTGGGATTTGTATTTGTGGACCAAACGTAAGCCAAGTAATCCTGATTTCAGTAATGCTACATATTACAGAGGTCAAAGGGACCAAGAGGCGTTCTTAGGAAAAGAAAACTTCTGGCATAAAGATTCTCCTTCTGTCACTCAACCTTTTACTTTAAACATCAAACTTAAAGACATCTGGAAGGGTCAGAGGTTAAAGCTTGAAACGCACATTCAAGAGAATATTAAAAATACAAGAAGACTGGTAACATCTTGAACTCTTACATTTGTGTCTTGTTTCTGCAGGAACCAATGTGGTAAAGGCTGAGCAGACCAATGAGGAAGTCAGCGTTCCTTCCCCTGTCTCAACCACTGCAGAGGGTCTGCAGCCGGCGGCGGCCAAGGAGCACAAATCAGGCAAAAAGAGCAACTGCAGACCAGGTGAAGAGTCCGACAGCGACTTTGAGTCCGACCCTCCTTCACCAAAAAGCAGCGAGGACGAAGAGCAGGAGGAGGAAGAAGGCCTGAACAGTGAGCACGGTGAAGACACTGAGCCAGAGAATTTAGGACAAAGGCCTCTGCTAATGGACTCTGAAGAAGAGGGAGAGGAGGATGAAGACAAGCACAGCTCTGACTCTGACTACGACCCCAGCAGGATCAAGAGCCGCTCAAAGAAAGTTTCTGCTGGTAAAGCAGCTTCGGCCGCCACCAGGAGGAGTCCTCGGGGGGATTCTGGCATGACTCTGATCACCCCCCCTGAGTCGCCCAGCGGAGCGAGAGCTGCTCGAACTGTGGATGATGTGGATGTTTTTGGTGCTGTTCCCTT
Source organism: Oplegnathus fasciatus (assembly GCA_003416845.1). Taxonomy (NCBI): domain Eukaryota; kingdom Metazoa; phylum Chordata; class Actinopteri; order Centrarchiformes; family Oplegnathidae; genus Oplegnathus; species Oplegnathus fasciatus. Next base: position 72,481 of record NTHP01000432.1, on the reverse strand, counting down.
CCTCGGAGGAGCCTCGCCTGTCGGGCCTTCAGAAAGCTCGGACATCTTTGCCAAAGCGCCTTTCAGGCAAGTCAGCCACGAGCAAAAAGCTGCAGACGAGTTTGATGTTTTTACCAAAGCGCCATTCAGCCGGAACCTCTCCAAGTCGGGCAAGAGTGGCAGTGATGTTCCTATGGGCCAAACGCCGCCCATTTCCCCCGAGGGCATTGACATTTTCGGCTTCTCTCCCTTCCAGCCGGGCCCCACCGAACCGCCTCCCACCACCTCTAGAAGTGCAGAAGATATCTTCCGGACATCTTTTGAGGAGTCGGCCAGCCCTCAGCAACAGAGGCTGAAGCAGCGCAGCCTCCAGAAGCTGTCGTCACGCCAGAGGAAAACCAAGCAGGAGGCCACAGCAGGTGGCAGCAACGGCAAACGCCACCACGGTACGCCAACCGGAGGCCGCAAGACCAACAAGCCAACTTACCGCACACCTGAGCGAGTCCGCAGACACAAGAAGGTTGGCCGGAGAGACTCGCAGAGCAGCAACGAGTTCCTTAGCACCTCTGACTCTAAAGAGAACATCAGTGTCGATATAACTATGGCTGAAGGGAAAGACAAAGGAGCTTCTCTGCCAGTAGACGAGGCCATTTTAGACCCGTTTGGAGCCAAACCTTTCCATCCCCAGGACGGCAGCCGGCACGGCCAGTATCAAGGACTCACTGACAACAAGAGTGACATGGGCACAGCAAATGGCAAGTCCTGGACGGGTTCTCTTCACGGTGCTCTTGGAGAAAGCAAAATCATGGATGATTTCGGGGCGGTGCCCTTCACAGAAATGGTCATCCACAGTGGACCTCAGCAGCAGCAGCCTCCGCCGCCCTCGCAGCCGGTGGAGCTCGACCCGTTCGGAGCTGCACCTTTTCCCTCGAAGCAGTGACTTTTCTTCCATCTTCCCGCTCTGCCAGTTGCTGTTAAATAACCCCTGAGCTTTTTTTGGCTTAGGAACATTTTCAACCAATCACGAAACGACAAGCTAACAATGTCCTAACGCTTCTCCTTTTTAAAAAACATTTTAATACATCTCTCAGTTTCAATAACAAAAACCTAAATCCTGTGGAGTGAGTGATGTTTCCACATATCTTTCAGCTGTACCTGTTTGCTGAGAAGCCTTTAATGCTGCATCTTAACGCTTGTAAAGACGTTTGAACCGGAAGACCCACTCGAAAATCGTACTGTGATTATAAGCTTAACGTTTGACCGCTTGACTTGCTGCAAAAACTCTTTATGGCCTGCCTTCTGATCTACAAATATGGTTTTTTTTTTAGCACCACAAAGCCTTACCTGAGCTGGGCTCTGCCTTGCTGCACAGTACCTCTGAAACCACGACACAATCGGCCTGCGTTGGCCTTTCACGTCGGTGGAATCGTTTGGGAGTTGACCTTAACCACTTTGTTTTGTCCTTATTAGACCTTTCTCTATGCATAATTTCACAGTAGTCTTTACACAGTCAAATGTGGCTGTGATTTGTGTTGCGTTACACTTTGAATACTAGAAGGGATCGAATTTTATTGTACTTCCTTGAAAAGTTGGATCTTTTAATTGGGTCAGGTTTAAATTTAGGCTCTTAACTGTTTTCTTTTTTTCTAGCAGTGAACTTCGATGTAAGTTAACTTTCTTTTTTTTATTCAGTTACAACTCAACACATTCTGTTAGAAATAAGGAAGAAATAAAACACAAAAGCCACATTAGATCACAAGTCTAGGTTTGTGTTTTAAGAACTTTTACAGAAACTCGCAAGCTGTACCGCTACTTTCTCAGCAATGTACGTGCTCCTAACATTAGCTGTCGTAACATTTTCAGAATAATTTATACTAAAGAATAAATTGGAATTGTACGATCAGTTAATGGATAAGGCTGGCTGTATTCTATATATTTTGTTATTGTCAACAAATCCCAAGAAAAGACCAAAACCAACAATGTGTTACTGACTTCTACCCTGTCTGTGGGCGTGGAAAGAAAAAAAGTTTGACATTTTCTGAAATATGCTTATTCACTTTCTTGCTGAAGATTGATACCACTCTCGTATCTGTGAAGCTACGAAGCTCGAGTCAGGAGACTGGTAGCTTAGATTAGCATAAAGACTGGAAATGGCTAGCCTGGTGGTGTCCAACTGTACCAAAATCTATCTACCAGCACCTGTAAAGCTCACTAATTAGTGTAAAATTTGTGGGTTTTTTATTGGGGTTATGTAATAGACTGTTTTTTGGCCTGGAGCAGTGACGTCCTCGAGTCCCTCTGGTTTCCTGGCAACCTCACGGTGATGACAAGAAATAGTTCAGTGCACAACCTCCTGTAAAACCACAACAACAAACGTGTTAATCAGGTGCTGGTAGGCCGATCTTGTTACCTTCGGACAGAGCCAGGCTAGCCGTTTCCCCCTGCTTCCAGTCTTTATGCTAAGCTAAGCGAACTGGCTGCTGGCTTCAACTTCATATTGAAAGGATAGATGTGAGAGTGGTATTTATCTTCTCAGCAAGAATGTTAAACTATTCTGTTAAAAACAGAAATATATAGGTTCATCTTCATCATCTAAAACAGCTTGTCACTGTAATTTTTAACAAGCGTTACTTGTTAGGGACTAGTTTCAGCTGCGGATTAATCCACTTTTGGTGCTCAGGCTTTGGATACACACACAGTACTTGTCAGTAGGATCAGTTCGTTATTGGTTTTGGTCTTTTCATGTTATTTGCCGACAGTAACAACAATTCGTAATATCTCCAGAGTTATTCTTTAACACTGCTGCAGAATGTGAATTGGCGTATTCATAAAGGGAAAAACCATTCAAGACAAATTCAAGAGAAATCTGTGATATGAAATCAGGTCATTTGTCTTCATGAATGCACTTTTCAGCGCTGAATTCTTCCACGAACTAGTTCTCTGTGTGCTCTACATCGACGGCCTTAAGCACTGCATTCACCTGCACAACCATTGGCACATTTGTTTGGATTAAACCGGCAGGTTGCTGTGTTTTCACCAGTGGAACCATTTGTTACAACTACTTTCCATCTTTTTTTTTTTTTCCACAAGGGGTAAA
>NTHP01000432.1:35532-69371 GCA_003416845.1 Oplegnathus fasciatus | reverse complement strand
GATGCTGTAAAGTGGAATTTAAAACAAAGCTGTTTTTAAACAGGACATGGTTAATTTTATTTAAAGTCAAGTTCAGCAGTTTGATTGCTCAGGTATGAAAAGTCAAGATACAAAATTTCTGCTGCTACAAAATGAGTCTTAGACACACAGCTGATGTCTCTCAGAGCTTACCAAAGACAAAATGTTTTAGAGAAACCACTACAGACAGTACAGAGCAGGTTCATCGTGAATAATTTAAATACAGAACAACAACAAAATCTGAAATCGTAACACCAGAGAACATTTATCTCGGTCTAAAACTTAAAAACATTAAATATCACAGAAAACAAATGACTTTCATTCCAAAATGAGACAGCAACCATTTAACTGGACACTTATTGTAATTCAGTGACGACAAATAGAAACACTAATGGAGCATGCATTAATGCTTTAAGCATTAAGACTCTTGCTTACAAAACTNNTAACGTTTGAGACAATTTAAAGCAGCTCAGTGGAACTTTTCATTTTGTGTTGATTTTGGCGGTCCCTGTGGACAAAGGCGGTAGTGTTTCACATACTGTCAGGTTACATGTTCTCTCCGCTGCATGGAAACTACTTCACCGGGAGGAGAGCGGGCGGCAGCTCCAGAGACGGACCTTCGGTTAGCGGCTGAAGCGACTCGAATTCAGCCAGAGCAAACCCCAGCGCCTTTTCGTCTGATGTCGCGGAAAAACCCGACCCGGTGGCAGGCATTAAGAATAACTATTAGAAACTAATAGAAATGGCCAATCTTCTCGCTGTTGGTCTTGTTTGCTCATGTAGGTCATAGAGAGGCATCTGTATTAAACTGAGACTGTTTCATAACCACTTAAAAACTCCATAGAGCTGGTTTAAACATCTATATTTTTGAAATGTTGTCAATTCAGTTAAGACAACACGGATGTGTTGCATTTTGGAATGAAGACATTGAAATACAAAACAACAGTTGACCTTTAACATTGCACATCACCCTAAATGAGCTGGAGAACAAGTACTGTGTGTTACTGTGTGTGAAACACTGTTTGAGTTTAACTACAGTGGAAGAGTCTCTCTGCAGTTCAGGCAGAAAAAGCAGTTTTTATAAACAGTCTAATGCAGTTGTAACTATTTTAACGACGAGAGAAAAGTAGCAAAGTCATGTGAAGGTACAGTAGATAACAGCGCTGCACAGTACAGAGAAAAGCTGCAGTTGCAATATGAACTGCAAAGCATGCAGATACAGATTTTCGAACTGTTAAATCAGTGCTTGAATCTTTACAAACAAAACTGTGTCCCAATTCCAAACTAATTTTAACTTGACAGCAATTACAGTAACAGACACTTAAAAATATTCACATGTAGAATAAACCTATTGATTTTTGAGCACAGTGATGATGGGTAATACACTGTAAGCATTACTTCATAGTGTAGACGTCAGTATTAGTTTAAAGTTTAGAATTGGGACAGTTTAAATTCCTAAAAGTCTCACTAGCAGCCCCTAGAGGCCGAGCTGCTCCCTAACACCCAGAAACTGACAACTCATCATTTGAACAAGCCTCAGCTTTCACCGGTCAGGGCTGGAAAATAATGAAATAAAGATGTGAGGGAGAGAACGTACAATAAAACAATAGTTTTATCTCATAGATAATCAGGGGTTCTGCACGGTTTTTAACAAACTGCACTTAGCTCTGAAATAAATGTCAGTTTGAACAGAGGCAGTGCAGCCCAACACAAGGGAACATGAGAAGTACCAACACGTCTGTAGCGCCTGTATTTAGAGTGAGTACATTTCACCATCTTGGGACGAAAACAATCTACTGTCCAAAACGAAAGGACTACATTAAAAACCTAAGTGTAACATAAACGGATGAAGATAAAACTTTGAGCTTTGCTCCGAGTCTTTGGTTTTTCTATCTAAACATGAATTGTGTTGAAAAATACTGGTTAGTTTTTGCTTGTCCATCAGGAAGTACCTCACAGTTTCACCACAAACAACTTTTAATAGTTTGGAAATAAAAGAAATGATTTGGGTTGAGTGTAGCTCTGCAGATCAACACTGTAAAAACAGATTTGTTTACTCACATCCAGATATACTTTTAGCATAACTGTGCAGAGCGGTGACATCAACGCATTTTCCCTTTTAAGGTCATTTTACTTGATTACTTACTGAGGGAAGCCTGAAGGCAGTTAACCAAATTTTAAAAGAATTATAATAAAACAGAACAATATTCAAAATAGATTTCTTTGGGGGGGAAATGATTGAGAACCACTGCCTTAAAAACCTTTAAATAAGTAACTCAGTTGAAACCTTGGGCGTGCTAGAGCTACATGATGTTTCATTGACAGGCACTTACAGAAGCACACGATCTCTTATAAAAAAGAAAATGCTACTTGACTAAACTCGCCAACCTTGATGATCTGAGTCTTGTTTTTTTGCGGCTGCATCAGTGATGAAAGTCGCCTTTAAAGTTATGTTAATTTGAACGTAGTGCAGTTGCCTCAAATTCTGGAGATTTCGTAGTTTGACTGAGTTTCAGAGTTTTGTTGGTGAAAATGCAGTTTCAGCCACTGTGACCGTTACACTCGACACGTGTCACCTCACATCCTGGAGGTCACAGGTCTGATTCCCGTTTGCGGAGACTCACAGGTCAGCTGGACTGAAGACACTTGCAGGTAAGAACGTGTCCGTCTGTGGTGACACTGAGTTGGACTGAAGGCTTGTCCATGGAGCCTCCCTGCTTTCCACCTGTGCATGCTGGAATACACTGCAGACATTCACCAACCTAAAGAGGGAAAAAAAGGTTGAGACAATAAGAATTACTGAATAAAATGATCATGACCAGGGCAGGATAACAAACTCAAGACTTTGTTGGAAAACATCTCGATCACCTCCCAGTGGCTGGCTGCAGTGTAGGTCATAAATCCCCCCCCTCTATGTTNNGCTGATGTTTGTTCAAGTGTTCATTTTTCTGATAAGTTTGGTTTTAATTAGTTATTTGACGATAAAAAAAACGGGGTGAAACGTCATGATTGACAGCTGTCAATCACTGTGAAGTGGTCACGGAGGCACCTGCAGACGTCTTTTCAGGAGTTGAATGCAGAGTAGGAACGTCGAGAGGAGATGTAACTTTAACTTTAGCAGGTGATCGTTAGTTAGCAGTCACTAATTATTGATTACAGATCGAGTCGCGGCTCCTTCCTCGATCACTACTGCGCAGACTCTGGCTCCAAATGACGTCACCAGGGCAAGATGGCAGCGCCCGTATCCGGGATATTTTGGCTTCACTTTTGCACAGTGGGAGGAAGTGGAGGCACGTCTTCCATCTTTATATACAGTCTGATTGGTACCAACCAAAATGTGTCCGACTCACAAGCTGTGTCTGGTTTTAGATGATTTTATTTAAAGTCGTTGTACAGCTGCTTGTGTTCAGACAACATTTAAAAACGTTGACTTCTTTTGTCAGATACAGCAAAGGGTTTTACAGAAAAAAAATTTCTAAAGTAAATCAGCACTAGTATCAAAGAGTTTGCGATGAATGATACCCAGCACCAATCATAACAACTGGGTGGTTTTTAAAATCCATTTGGTGACACCTGAATATGAAATTTGCACTTTTAATTTAAAGTTTAAATTCCACAGCCAGAACCTGAAATCCCTATATAATCTAGTAAAAAACATAAATTAAACGGACATTTATAAAGCGATTTCAGGTTCTGTTCTTTTTTTTAACTGTCCAAACTGATGATTTGAAACTCTTATTCAAATCTACACATCCTAGAAAACAACTGGAAGCTTAATGTTGTTATTCAGTGAGGATCGCTGTGAATGAGAATCGGTACAGGGATACCAAAGCTAAAAACTTATATTATATATTTGGAAAGATTTTTTGCTTCTTGTTTCATAAACATCCGTAGTAGGACCCAAAATGAAACGGGAGACGTCACTGTACTTCCACTTATGCTCATATTTTCTCTCTAAAATCTTTTTAGCAACTGCTAAACTCCTCTGCTGTCAATCACAACCCAGTCTGAGTAAGAGACAAACCGATGCCATACATCTTTGCCAGCTCTGGTCTTTGAGCTGATTGCACCTACAGTAGGTACAGCTTTTAAATGCTGTATAGTATTTAGTATAATATTTTAGGAAAGGTTTGTCCCAGAGTAGTTGAGAAACAGTGTAAACTTAGAGAAATATAAAATATCTTCTATGCTATATGAAGTATGTAAAGTAACAGTGCTGCTTACAGTAACAGAGTCCGGGATCCCAGCGTGCAGAGCAGCATCCTAGGCGTGTTGGGGGGCGTCGGGGCAGGGTTGGCTGTGTCTGTACGCCATGATGAAGCATGACGACTGGTGCCACCAGTAAAACATCAGCACCAGCAGCAGGTGCCACACCTGGTGGCTGGAGCCCAGGTAGTTCAGCTGACCTGCAGCAACATCACAGAGGTGGAAAAGAGCAGGAAATAAAGGCAGAGTTACCGACACACACTGAAAGATCATCTGTGATTTGGAATATAATATAATACTGTCTGTGCTGTATGTAAAGACTGTAAATATAACACAGATGTTAAAGAACCTTTCACAGACTTATGCTCAAGTCTTAAACTCAGTTATGATATTTAAGTATCATTTGATCAGTGTACGATGATGAGGTGCATTAGGATGTGTTTCAGGTAACTGTCCAGATATTTAGTGCAACATAAAGACCTGGAAAACACCAAATGAGACACACACTTCAAATGGGACGTTAAAATTTACATTTTGAATCATGTGAAACAAAATCTTAAACCTTGTTTAGAGACATGTTTCCCTCTAAAAATAAATCTACAGCCCTGAGCCTTGTGAACATTTCACTGGTAAGCATTATAATATTGATCCTTTCTGATCAATTATGGAGCTGCAAGTCGTTCCAGACTGTTGTTATCATTCTAAACAAGTGAACAACAGAGAGACTGAGAAAAGCTGCTCTGAACAACACAGGAAATCAAGAAGTGGTCTCACCTGGGAAGTAGCGTTCAGGAACTTTTGAGACGTAGAAAATGAGAGCTAATGCAGCGATGAAGTACATCCCCAAGACTCGAGGAACAAAAGCCTGAAGGGAAGAAATATGTATGCAGCAATGTGAGGACAAAACTGAGCAGCAGCTACAAAACACAATGTGCAGAAAGAACTCACAACAGCTTAACAAAATATGAACTGATGGCGGCGTGCAACAAACTTTGTTAAAAACATCAACTTCAAACAATGACTCACAGTCCTGCTAAGGGAGTTATTAGTATAAATAACATAAAGAGAAGCGTGGGTTAGCACCCTGTTATCTGAGTCGAAATACTGGCAAGAGTTGCTCATCTTTAAGAGACCGACCGATAATACATTTGGGAAGAAAACTTGACAAGAAGTGCATAAATATTATGGCAGCAGAAATAATTAGAACAGTGTTATTACTTTCCACAGCTGACATCAGCCAGTAGAGATACTACAGCAGACATCAATGCATCTCCACATCTCAACTACTCCTCCATATCTGTTCTCTATAACATGATGATTTCAGCAGATTAACTTTGGTTAAGATACTGTAGGTTCACACAGCTCCACGTCAAATTTAACCTCTCAAAAACAGCGTCAAAGCAGTGAATATTGTGGTGACTGCGACCACACTGAGCGTGCTCACCTGGACGAGCTCTGAGGAGAAGCCTCCGGTGATGCAGATCCAGTGGACGGTGGGGATGAGACCGTATCCGGCCACCGAGCAGAAGATGAGCGAGCGCAGCTGCTTCCACTGCTTGCTGAGGTAATGAGGGTGGATCTGAGCGAAGAAGACGGCCAGGATCATGGCCAGGACCGTCACCAGGTACACCTGCCGCCAGTACTGCAGGGACGGGAAGGCCAAAGGTTAAATCACACCATCTATACAGTTAAAAAAAACACACACACTCCCTTCCTGTTTACGGGGAACACACAGATGCTTCTCACTACGACATTCTCACATTTCCTACAAAGTGAGTACATTTCAACGCTTTTCTGTTTACATGTCGCAGGTTTCTGCAGCTTCAAGAGTCCCTGGAGGGAAAAACTATATAATCTTACACATAAATGTACATAAACACACACATTCACACTGTGTCAGTGTCAAACTAAAACCTTTCAGACACACAAGATGAAAATGAATGAATTCAAGACCTTTTTAAGAAAATAAGACAGAGCTGGTAAAGCAGGATGTTTATGACTGAACAGAGTCAAATATGAATGTGTTAAAAGTAGAAACAGGCAGCAGAAGGAAACAAAGAGCCACCGGGATGATTTTTAAGGCAAATGAATGCTCATTTGTGTTGAGTACGACATGCTGTATATTCATGTTTTGCACACTGGACTGCTGACCACGTTCTGTATTAACCTGTGAGTGAACACGCAGCACAGAGAAACCCAGAAAACGATCACATGATTATAAAAATATTTTAAAGTCTTTTTTGACTTTTCGAGGTCCTCAGAACACTTTGTGTTTTAAAATACATTTCATTATTTTTGTACCTTTCTCCTCTGTACTAAATCTTGATTTCATTTTCTTTTTAGTACTCAAACAATTAGTCTGTTAATGAACTGACAGACAGTAATCATTGATACAGTAAGTGGCTCGTTCCAGCTTCTCAAATGTGAGATTTAGCTGCTTTTCTCTGTTTTACACGATCGTAACTTAATATCTTTGGGTTTAGATTGTCGGTCAGACAAAAAAACAAAAACAATTTCAGACTTCCCCTTGGGCTCTGGGAACCTGTGATAAGCATTTTTCACTACTTTCTGATATTTTATGAAATAAGACAGATTGATCAAGAATAAAAATAATTGTTTGTTGAAGCGTGAAGCTGCTTTCTGTGATCCGAATCACTTGAGGATTTTTTTTCATTTGCAGTTTTTCCCACTTATTTTTAAAAAACATTAACACCTCAGGTTGTCAGATCTCCACCGTTTCATGTATGGGTTTATTTTCATAAGCATGTGATGATATAACAAACTTCCTCCATAAAACAGTGATGATCTATGCGTGTGCTAAAAAAGGTCTCCAACTGTTTCCTCATCATACTAATGATTATAAACCAGACCTACAGTCCTCGCTGTTACTTAAACTTCTATAAGTAACTGTGCACAGTCTGGACAGCCTCGTCTTCGTCCCTTCTGTCCATTTGTGTGGATGTAGGCCTCCGTCCAGTCACACGTCCTCATGTAACGAGTCCTGCTGAATTTCACAGTGAATAAATTTGCACCAGGAACAAGGCCCCGCTCTGCTCCAGCCAATTTTTTTAAGCCCTTCTCCTAACAGACACCATGTTCTCTTCTCCAAATCTGCATTTCTAAAACACTCTGACGAGACAAGAGTTTGAATGGCTAAATATAAAAATCAGTTTTTCTTTAGGGACTTGGCTTGCCACAGGAGTGGAGCCACCCAGAAGCGGAGCCCGAGTCTTGGCAAGGACGGGGGGCCCCCTTCGCTGAGATAGCTCCCAGACTTGCGAACGTCATATGGTGGGGAACAGGAGTGACGGACCGCTCCGTGAACGCAGCCATCTGGTTTGGGCTGGAGCAGATTTCAGCTGCGTTCTGGGGGCAAAATAACCCGGCGCTTCCAATATGCGGGGGAAAGCGAACAGTAAGGAGCACAGCCAAACACTTCAGGAGTAAAAAAAATAAATAAATAAAAAATGAAAAGAGAAGCAACCAGGAAAGGAAAAAAAAACAAAAAAACATGGTGGTGGGCGGCTGGAATAAGGAACTGAACAGGCTTGTGTCATCAGAGGCTGCTTTCCAAACGGCGAGCGCAGCAAAGGTGTCGTGTTGCTTATTCACCAGGAACAATGAGTCAATCAGGCAGAGCCAGACTGTGGGCTCCACTTCAGCTTTATTCAATTACTAAATTTCAGGCCGAGGATGTGGAGCTAAAAAGTCTCCAGGGAGGACTGCGGTTAGATGTTAAAATGATGATACATATTTACATTATCTATAATGTGCATGTGGCTGCAGTGAGCGGAATAGTAAAATAAGCCTCAATTCTCTGATCACCAACAATGTGGGCAGCAAATACGGCCGAGTATCAAATCTCAATACTTTTTTGTACTGTACTGTAACTGCATCTGGCCACATCCATAATCTACTTATCCTCTGATCAGATGGTTCCTATTCTAAATCATAATTTAGTCATTTAAAGCTTATTATTGAACCAGGAAACAGCAGTCTGACAAATGAAATCTCAACACAAGGTCCATTTTTGTTTCAGAAGCTTTCAGTCACATCCACTGAGGAAGGCCATAAGCAGCAGTCTGATTTCAGACCTCCGAATCAATGTACACATCTCAGTTTGTTGTGCCCACTAACGGCTCGTTTCCCCAGTTGGACAAACAATTGACCAATCAGAGCTTCGTAGGAGGGATTAAGAACGTCAGTGTCATCTTCCTGCATAGCATAATACCTACTTAATTAGACTGACGCAGCTGTACAGGTTGCTGTAAATCAACTTACTAAAATAACTCAGTCTTAAAGTCTTAAATCGAAAAACGTCGACTTAACTGCTCCAACAACAGCTACCTGTCAGCTGTGTTTAGACAAAATTTAACATTTAAGAAAAAGGGTCTTGTAAAGAAAGCAAAAGTCACAGAGACACAGTCGCCTGACAGTTTTTCTGAGACCTTGGAAGAGTTAGGAAAAGCAGATAAAAGGAAATAGTACAGTACAGGTGAAATATATGGAAACAGGATGTAACAGTGGAGCAGTTTGTTTGCTCTGCCTTTCATCCTCTGCATGAACTTCACTCCACAAGGAGAATAAGCTGTTTACGATTTAACAGGGTCGGAGCGTCACAGAGGACCGGAGGGCGGCTTTTCGCATTTAGCGTTTTTTAAGGATTTTAAACCGACACTCTGGGCGGAGTTCCAGAGGGAGAGTGTGGCGCGCCTCGTGAAGAGATAAGGGTTCAGACGACAAAGCAAGTGACTAATCTGCCCGGGGTGTTTAACTTTGACCTTGCTTGTGAATTTAAAGCCTAACTCTCTTTCCGTTGAATCCCTGACCGAGTAAATTTAATCATTTTTGGAAATGTTTAGGCAGACGGAAACAGTGACACATCAACTCTTGTAAAGTCAAGCTCAGGAAGGTCACATGATGTCTTATTACACTTTGTAGTTACTGTTTATATCAGGTGTATTTAGTTCTTAGTACCCTTTTATTTTTACTTTTTCATGTCTCATTTGTGTACAGTATTGAACATAGCATTCCAATGTAAAGTTAGTTATCCATACTGCGCTTTTATTCTTGTATTTGGGGTGAAGTAGCTGGTGAATTTTCTGATTTACGCTGTCAACATAAAGAAAAGAAAATAAACTGACATGCAGACATTAGAGACAAACCAGAGAAGTGGACTGCAGGCTGGAGGTGAACTTACATTATTGCAGTAGAAGGTGTAGAAGACTCCGGGCACGTAGCAGCCCAGGATGCCGATGGAAACCCCCGCGTAGTCCAGCGCCATCCAGCGGCGGCTGGTCTTCTCCGAGCGGTGGCAACAGAACAGGTGATAACCCACCGAACACAGCATGCACAGCTGAGGGTGGAAAGATCCAGAGGAGAAAACGAGGGGAGAGTCAGGTTTTACAACAGCAGAGCGTGTGATATGCACCGCAAGATAACAAGTAGAAAAATATTTATGATTTAACAAGAGGTGTCCCGACCATCTTCATCTCAAAATTCAGCCTTTTTTTTTTTTTTTTTTTTAAAATTGGACTTGAAGACTCTGGTTGTCAAGCTTGTCCAGCCAACTGCTGGACTGATAATTTTTCATTTGTTGAGAATAACTGCCAATATTTTGGATAAGGTCTGATGTCCTTCTGTAGCCACTCAGATTAAGGTAACACCAAGCAACTGCCACGAATTCAGTTTCCAAGATATTTGGCTAATTTGAAATCACCACATTGCTCAACACAAGGAGAAACTGAGCCTGGAACGCAAACATAACGTAGAATAAGCCCTGCCGAGGTAAACTTGGCTAAACGTAAAGATGCCAGAGACAGACCTGAAATATCTTTAGCAATTAATCCTTTTTAATTAATGATTGAACAACCGATTGTTAGAACTTGGTCTCAAAAAGTGAGTCACTGGATAGATATTTACACCTGAAATCTGCAACTAAAACAATATACAACATTTATAAAGTTATAATGTATTTAATATGGTGTTTGAATGATATGAAACATGACAGTTGTTTTGAATCCTGCTGATGTGACACCACTGGCTCAGTCACTCCCTTTTTCTTGGCTCTATACTGAGCAAACTTTATTGGCAGCGTTGAGGGTACAAATCTGACCCAACAAGATCATCAACATTTAAGAGCTGACTAAGGAGAGGCACTATTACTGTGTTTTATAATAGTATAGCACCATACAGAGGGATTTATTCACACTACATGAACTAAAAACATAATGGATGCCATCTTTGATCTTAACCGCAGCACAGCCTTACTGTAATATGAGCAGTAATGGGTTAGACAACCCACCAACTAGTCTAAATGTGAGATATAAAGTGACATCCTGACCAGACATTTCTACCAACCGTCATGGCTGAAGTAAACTGGAAAACTTGGTCCCGTACCTGGAAGCAGAAGAGTCCGATGGAGTAGATGACGTAGTCCTCTCTGGAGGCGCCGACGGCCGGCAGCACCGAGGCCATGTTGTACACCCCGACAAAGAAGAAGAGCAGGAAGCCCAACAGATGGCTCCAGATATTCACCGTCTCATTGGACAGAATGAAGAGGCTGCACAGAGGATTTACAAACTTTGATCACTCAGATAAAAATATGTCATTCTCCTGCCAAAATCATATTTTTACTACAGACTGAGATCAGTAATCTCAACCGCACAGCTCACAGTATTTAAAATCTTTATGCTGTATGAACATGCAGAAAGTCAATCCCTTGGCTCCGGCAAGGTTCAAGATTATTAGCTGCTATAAAATGACTGCTGCTTTATAGAATCAAATCTTTGAGAGCCAGCTTGATGCCTCACAGAATCAAAATGAATCTTAACCACCAACCAGTTATTGTCATTAAGTAGGCAAATGTCTGTGGAGTATTTGTGGGAACCTATTTTTAGGAAGTATTTACAGCGAAAGGCAACTAAACAACCGAGGAGCCACTGTGGCCATGGAGAAAACACATCTGTTTTCCTGCACTGTCGCAAGGAAATCATCCACCTCTTCTGTTGTTGGAATGTATGATTATATAAACAGTGTTTTGCAGTTTAAGAGTGGTCTGAGAAGCCGAAAATGCTGATTTAAATAAATTTTTAAAAAATGCAATGAAGCAGTTAGCATGAAATATGCAACAGACTGGTTAAAAAATCCCTGAGCCAACCTCGACAGCTGACTCTGCAGTCTGACTTCCCCCGAGGAGAGGTCAAGAGGAACAAGAGAAATAATAAAGTAACTACAGATAATAACTCACTGATAATCACCATCGTTATTCAGCCCTGTGACAGCATTTGATTCTGAACAGTAAATCTCTGTCTTACGTATTGAAACGCAGCTGATCCCCTGCTCTGTTCTCTTCTTCTTCTTCTTCTTCTCACCTTTTGATGCACAGTCTGGAGGGCAGGTAGGCTCTGTATCCATCTGTGATGTAGGGGTTCTCCCTCAGAAACACTGGGATCTGCTCGTAGGTGTACAGTCTGATACCTCGGGGCACCAGCACGGGCCAATACTGATAACCTCCCAGCTCAATGTAGTGCGACGTCTGGGCGCTCTTCTGGAGTTTCTGAGGCATGGCTGGGCTGGAGGAGTCTGCTTTAGTCAGACCTGAAGCTGGGAACAACAAGCTGCACCTTACATAACAAGTCTTATTAAACATCATAGCATGGCTGACCAATTACATTTTGGCAGTGGCTTGTAAGTGAGTCTGATCTACCAGCTGTCAGGTGTGTCCCTGTACCTGTATCTTTAGTGATGTCCTGAAATAAACAAGTGAAGAACATATTTATCATCTGTGTGAAATAAACTAGAACATCACTGGGCTTCTTTAAAAGGTGCAGCCACCGACTTGTCTTGCAAGTAATCTCATGTTACCTGCGCTAACTATATCCAGCTTATCCCTTCCACTCTAATTATACTGAGGAAAAACTAGTACCAAACTCCATTAAGAAATATGGCAATTTTCGGCCTTACGTGCTGGCTAACGTTCATGCCCCAAGAACATGCTTCTTCTAAGAAGCCCCATTATTCAAACTTTAATCCAATAAGCATCTGATACACCAAGCAGCACTTATCAATACAGTTTAAATGTCTACAAACGATTCTACTCCCAGTCTTTTCCTACCAATGGGCTAATGCTACATTACCAGTTAAAAGAGGGCGACGGCGAGCTTTGAACCAGTGATCATAAAAGTTGTGATTTTGTTGACATAACGTGTTTGCTTTGTAAATCACTATAAGCCGACTGTGCTCAAAGAACCAAATGAACTAGAAACCAGTTAAAATCTAGTCTTATCAGGTAAATAATGCTGTCGTTAATTAAGGCAATCTTAAAATAACTAAATCTTCAAGGCGGTTTGGCAACTAGTTGCTAATTACAGCTAAAGTCTGTCTGAACAGGCTACCAGAGGCTAGCTAACATGCTGCTTTGTTTAGAGCCGATAAGTTAACAGCAAACTCACCTTTCAGTTTGGTGTACGTGCAGTTTGAGCCATTTTGGGGCTTATAATACGTACTGCGCATCTGTAAACATGTGTTAAAGCTAATTTACCAAACAACGCGACGTTGTTCAAGTTTCAGCTGCAACATCTTCCAAATCACCAGAGACGTCACCAGCGATGGACCCCTCCACCGTGCCCAACGACTGCCTGAGTAAAAACACCCCAAACATATGCAGGGTATCAAGCAGGGGTGGAAGAAGTACTCACATCTTTTACTTAAGTAAGAATAGTAATACCACAGTGTAGAAATACTCTGTTATTTTTATTTTTTACAAAAGTATTAGCATCAAAATATACTTAAAGTACCAAAAGTAAAAGTACTCATAATGCAGAATGGCTCATTTTATAATAATAAATATTATATTATTGAATTATAATTATTGTTGCACTAACTTGTTCATCACTTCAACTTTAATTTCAACTACTTTATATACTTTATAAAGCTGATTTTTTCCCCCCAGGGATCAATAAAGTTTTATCTTAATCTATAATATTACATCATAATTTATTTGTATTATATTATTTTGTATTATTAATCTAAATGTGCAAAGTAACTAAAGTTATCAAATAAATGTAGTGGAGTAAAAAAACACAATATTTGCCTCTGAAATGTAGTTGAGTACAAGTATGAAGTACTGTAGCAGAAAATGGAAAAACTCAATTAAAGTACTTCAAAATTGTACTTAAGTACAGTATTTGAGTAAATGTACTTAGTTACTTTCCACCACTGGTAACAAGCCAGACTTTTTTTATTCATGTCAACAAACTCCGCTGATGAAGACCGTGAGATGCGGTTGAAAGTGCTGGAAAAAGCTGGTAAGTGGAGCCTAACATGAGATTTTTTTTTCTTATCGAAAAACAATTTCCAAAATTAAGAATGAACTTTAAGATGTTCCATTTTTTCTCATACAAAATTTATTGAATATTTGAACAACTAAAAGTTAAATAAAAATAATAATAATATTTAGGTGTTAATCCTACANNACAAGCAGCGGTGGCTCTCTACACAATAATAATTTTAAATGTGCTAATACTCCTTTATTCTCTTCTTGTTCCTTTCTTTGAAATTATAATCACTCATAATTTCTGTAGTCTGAATAAGTTTGACTGGCTAAATTAGAACAATATGTATTTGTATGCTATGAGTGTATTAGTATTAGTGTATTATTAGTATGCTTTTTGCCATGTTCCTTTAACTTGCTGTTTGTTGTAACCTCACGCACAACGCATTGCTTTTATTTCAATAATAAAGTAGCAGCATTATCGCTGTTTGTCACCTATGACTTTTTTTCCCCGATTATCTTACTTTTTGTGTTACTCAAGTGTTCATTGGCCATTTTTGCATTTATCAGACAGTACACAGTAGAGAGCTGCTGAATGAGGGCGAGATGAAGCAAAGCTGCTCAGTCAGACTTGATTGCGACATTGCGATTACATACAGTAGTCAGCATTTTAAACCCTTAGGCTACCAGGCCGCTCCCAGATTGATTTATGCTTAATGGAATTTATGTGTTAATGTTTTAAAGGGGCACTCCACTAATTTTACACATTAAGTTCACTTTACTCAGCACTACGCAGCCTGTGAAAACAGCTTTATCATGTCTGATGTCTAGCCCTGTAGGCTTCTTGCAAAGTCTCAACATTTGTTAAAGTATCTCGAAGATCTCCGTTTCGTTCTCTTTGGCGGCACGTATGGCGTTAAGCGGTAATTGCAGGTGTGTTTTTGGACCTCACTTCCCAGAGATCCAAAGTGTTGCCTGGGTGACGAGCCAAAACAATGGTCCACAATTTAGGCAGAGTAGATGTTATAGAGCCACATCTGTATCTCCCCTCAGTCCCTTTTCTTCTTTCAATGCTCTCCACCTTGGCAAGGCAACGCAGATGCTAACTCTGGTTTTTCCTCGCTGACTGTTTGCCTTCATCTGAACGTCGAATTTGTTTCTTTTTCTTTGGATTTGGACTTGTTTTATCGTCTGTAGTCATCGGTCTTTTCTTTGGTTGTTCGGCCATAATAACCGTTTACTCACAACGCTAGCAGAGACCGGAAAAACCAGTACGCAACTTCACACACAAGTGAGTTGAAGAGCGAGTCTGTTGCGTTAAAAGCCTTGTTAAAAGCCTAACTGTGCGTCGCTTGTGATTTTTCCCAGGAAAGTCGCTGCCAACACCCGGGTCGTAATACTGCAAATGCTGCAGGCTTTCATCAGTGGGCCATAGGCTCAGTCACCATTGTGTTGCATCATTCGGCGATAGATAGTGACTTAACAGACGTTTATTTAAGTGAAAATAATAATAATATAAAAAGTATGCTGGAATATGCAGGTGTGGCCCATGTTAAATGT
Organism: Oplegnathus fasciatus; assembly: GCA_003416845.1. Classification (NCBI taxonomy): domain Eukaryota; kingdom Metazoa; phylum Chordata; class Actinopteri; order Centrarchiformes; family Oplegnathidae; genus Oplegnathus; species Oplegnathus fasciatus. The sequence continues at coordinate 54,313 of NTHP01000432.1, read as the reverse complement.
AGGCCGCTCAGTGCAGCTCTCAGTCTCCTGGCTGTCATCCCGCAGCACTGCGACTGTGTTACATCCTCCTGTCGCTAACTGTCATCGGGAATCCTCATCAGAACGAGCGTTCTCCACGGACCTCTCAGGTGTGAGAGATGTTGGAGGATTCCCTCAGGAGCGAAGTCACACTCAGTCCTCCCTTTGCTGTTTACACCCCACTTTAATTGCCTCATTCTCAACTGGAAGTGTGTTCTTCATTATCACTTCTAATACACCTCTCAGCACATCCACTCTGGCAAAGTGTCAGCTGCCAAGTTAAGATAGTAACTCGTGCATGCAAGGGCAAACAACAAGAGTCTCCTGCTGCTGCAGTCGCTGCTCAGAGTTATTAATTGATTTTGTGGGCTTACAGTTGGCAGTGATTTGCTACAAATGATTTTCATGGGAAAGAAGCTGAAAACAGGAAACACATAAAGGAAAATGTACGATATGTCTTCTTTTCCCTAAATTTTCAGTCAGTTATAAAACACCTAACCATTTTTTCACTCCGTGCACACTGACGTCAGTTGGTTTTGTCCCTGGCAATAAAGAAACAGGTGAAAATAAAACGCTTATAAATAGATGTTTTAAAGCCTGGAGTTTGGATTTCTTCTTGCTTGCATCTTTCTCAGGTGACCAGAGGCCTTAAAATCCAAATCTTGTCAATTAAACAAGGAAGCAGCAACCACGAAGAGAGTCTTAGATAGGCTGAGACTCCTGTCAATCAAGCAAATACACCTTAACATTTTTTTTATATCCTCTCACTCAGACAGCNNTATACCTTTAAATTAAAGGATAATTCAAGTTTATTAAAACTTATTTGTAGCAGTTTTTTTCCATCGTTTCTTTAACATTGTACTCGCCACAATACATGCTAGGACCTGGGACGACGGTGACATCGCTACAATACAGTCTTATGGGGCACGAAACATGAACAGACGATCAGTTGAGGCAGATTTCTAGAGATAAAACCGAAAAACAAAACTGTGTGCACACAACTGCGATAAGTCAGTCAGTGCTGAACCAGGACAGCGGTCTATAAACTGTGATGGATGTTTACAACAGACAGTCTTTTTAGCAGTGTCACCTCGCTTTCAGATCTCATCAATTTATTTAGTGATTAAAATATTATCATTATTATTATTATTATATTTAGTGATAGAAATGATGGCCACAACTACGAAATGAAAACCCAAATTGTATTAAAACTGAACTTTCCTTTAAATATTAACACCTTAATGTCTTCATGAAAAGGAATTGTTTGACTTTTGGGAAATATAGGCCTATTCACTCTCTTTCCTGGAGCAACATGTGAAGATCGATTCCACTCTCACATCTTTGTGCTAAGTATGGCCAAGGAAGAAATTAGCCTAGCTTAGCATAAAGACTGGAAGCAGGGCGAAACAGCTAGCCACCTACAGCACCAGCACCTCTAAAGCTCATTAAAGGTGCTTGCTGCCTTGGCTCGCAGTGTGACCATGGCAACCACAGCAACATCTTGCCTCTTAAGATAGGTCAGAAATGGTTGATGTGAGAGTTTAATGGGTGAACAGCCATCACTCCAGCTGTTCATCCAAAAAGGTTTTCAGATCAGACCCTGGCACATTCATGATAGAAGACACACCTCTCACATGCTCAGGAGCCTGTGGAGGTTTTTCATGAGGACGACTCCCCTTCTCCCGCCCCACCACCTTCTTCCTGACTCCTCTCTGATTCACTGTGACAATCTGTCGTCGGCCCATTTTTTTTCTCCCTGAATCTTTGTCTTTGATTTCTGTCCTCCATTTTTCTGTCGGACTTAACGTAGAGAAATGTGCCGCCATGAAATTGTGCGCTTAGGCGGCGTGTAATGGAACATGAAATTAAAGTGCTCCTACTTATACTCTGATTGTTTCTTATAAAAGCAGGAGGTGATTTGTGTATCGGCCATTTTATCAGTGTCGAAATATCACATTTGTGTTGATTATCGCAGAGATGCTGTAAGTGTTCCATGTTATGGCCGACTTGGGATATTTTCCTTCATAAAGCGTTAACTGCGGATGTGGCCTACAATGAAATGTGCAATAAAATGGCACTGCATTACATCTTAATTGAGGGTGCCTGCACTGTCTTGGCAAGTGAAAGTCTCTCCTTTCCAAATAAGGCGCTGTTAGAATGGTTTAAATAGAGACAGACAGGCCCCCAGGCTACCAATGTCCTTTGGGATTGTCAGGGTCATCAATGAAACACAAGGCAACACTGGTGGGCTCCTCCCTGACTGTTGCACCGCATTTAATGGCACATTACGTTATGATAAGTACAGTAGATGCTATAGTTCTTCTCACTGATGTTAAACGCATGCTAAATTGACTATATGTTACTGCGCAGAGGAGAAATTAACAATGCATGACATGTTTTCCACTGCATCCATGTTTTTGTTTCCTCAGGCGCCTCTCTACCAAGCTTCTTTTGTGCACCTCAGCTTCCACCATTTCCTCTCCCACATGCCCCTACACGGAAAACAACTTTGATAAAACCTCAAATCTAGGGGCTAGAATCTTTATTTTCCTCTCAAACCCTGAACACAAAGCTCACAGGCATCACAGGCTTCGACGCAGGGCCCGCCAAATGTTAGCCCGCCTGCCGTGCCAAGACTAGACAGGCCCTTTGCAAAGCTAACACGGCCTCGCGGCGGCTTGTGCTCGTCAGCGGCCGGCTGGTCTCATTGGCTTTATTTATAGTCGGCGCCACAAGACATCTGCTGGAGACGAGACTCTGTCCTCTGTGTCCACACAGCACCGCACAGAGGGAGCTTGTCAACGTTTTTTCGAAGGCAAAGTGTTTGCAAGGACCTCGGTCAGAGGAGGGGAGAGACGGCTGCAGCCTCCTCTAATAGGACGGGTGTCCCCTCCGATTGCTTTCTCTGCAGCTCTGATTAACGAGACCGGAAGACAGAGGGAGGCTTCACAGTTTGTCGTGTCTTGTGTGTTAGCCGATGTTTACTTGATCTGAGAGCTGTTGTTTGTTTGGTGTCTTCAGTCTGGTCGTTGCTCGCCACTATTTTGGGACACTGACACTTGGATGCAGCTCGGCAGTCGTCTGATGCGGCCTCGCCTCTTCCTCCCCCCCCCCCCNNCCCCCCCACTCAGTGTCACACAGAGTTTCTCTTCCTCTCCCATTCTCTTCTCTTCACATCTAGGACGTCTGGATGTCTCTGGCTGACCGTGCTTCAGGCCTTGACACAAAGTGCCGGGGACAGCTCTTTGCTCTTCCCACAGAGCGGGGGGTGAAGTCGAACTGTCACAGAGGGAGGGAGTGTGAAAATACTCTGTTTACATGTTCCTGAAAAGAACCAACCTGGGAACGAGGCTCTTCATGAGGAAACAACACCAAAGATCATGCAAAATCTGGTTTATCTCTGCTACAGACTGTGGACACTAAATGTAATATTTGTATTCATACTGACCCAGTAAGCAGTGATTTGCAATTCAAAAAGTCTAGACGGTCTAGAGTAGGTTAAAACTGAGCTAAATTTGGTTGAAAAGATTACACATGACAGCATTTCAGTGTCTATATTTCAACATGTGGTTAGAACCTGTTTAATATTGTAATATAGTCATTTTATGTCGTTGAAACAGTTTTATGCGGCCGTGATGTAAAAAAAAAAAACGAGTTTAGCCCGGTTCCAACCTGCCGAGACTTCACCCAATCACCAAATGAATGCTCCATGGGGAGGAATCTTATCAGTTTCTTCTGATCATAACTATAATGGAGCCCAGTTAGGCTCCCTGAGGAACCCCTTCATAAAGTTCTCATAGGGCTATGACGGCTCATCCATGAAACACAGATGTTAAGCAGTATTTTTTGTGTGTGTGTTCTCTTTTTCTTCAAAGGGGTGACTACATTGATCCATCAGAAAAAGGACAGAATCTGTGACAGATTGAAACATCTCTGTGGTGAGAAAACTGATTCATAGTGAAGAGAGAAACTACTTTATCTTTTCAATTAAAAACTGACCTGGACAACCTTTATGGCCAACCTCTAACCTACCATCCCATCGTATCATTATTAGTACAAGCTGAACAACCGAAACAAATGTAGGAATTTAGCCTCGCAAAGACATCTCACACGCTCAGTTTTCACCACGGTCTTTAAGTTAGGAATAAATCCACAAAGAGCTGTCGGACAGGAGCAGATCAGACACGTCAGCCCAATCAGTGATTGGTTTAGAGGCTTCAAATAAACCTCGGATGATAATGTGACTCACTGTCTCCCTAAACTTCTAACCCTGATTCTGTAAATGTGAGGCTTTTTTTTCTCAACCACAATTTGTAGGCGTTCAGAAACAAATGTTGGTGAACAGTTTAGGAGAAATTACAGCTTAACTTTCACTTTTTCCACTTAGAAAATTGGGCAACTAGACAAATAACAGCCCAGCTAGTTGTGTCTTCATCTAATCATGTCAATATGTGAGTGATGTCTATTTGCGTAGTTTTTGTAAAATGGTATCTGTCTGAGGAACAAATAAACTTAAATGAAGTAACTAAGACTTCAAGAGTCTGTTGGATTAACTGTAAGACTAACTGTAGAGGGTAGATTCAGATTACATCTGAATACTGGCAATATAAAAAGGACTTGTAATCATGTTGGTCTCAAATTAGGGATTCTATCTACTTTGTTTAAAATAGTTCATAACTGTTTGATTGTATTGTTTAAGATAATCTGAACAAAAAGTCATTTTTTTCTATTATTATTGTCGTTTCTGAATATCTTTTTACTTTAGTTGTGCTCGGACTATGAGTGCAAATCAGCTGCCGAGCTGAAACATTCACACTGACGTTTCCCAAAATGTCCATGAATCCCACATTGATTCATGCGTTTTGTCCACATAAATAATAAAATAATAAACAGATAAAATATAAACCAAGCTGCTATTAGGCAAGAAATATCATACAACAACTTTGTTTTTCTGCTTGGAGGCNAAACAAATGTTGGTGAACAGTTTAGGAGAAATTACAGCTTAACTTTCACTTTTTCCACTTAGAAAATTGGGCAACTAGACAAATAACAGCTCAGCTAGTTGTGTCTTCATCTAATCATGTTAATTGTCGTTTCTGGATATCTTTATTTGTCTTGTCTCTTTTTACTTAAGTTGTGCTCGGACTATGAGTGCAAATCAGCTGCCGAGCTGAAACATTCACACTGATGTTTCCCAAAATGTCCATGAATCCCACATTGATTCATGCGTTTTGTCCACATATATAATAAAATAATAAACAGATAAAATATAAACCAAGCTGCTATTAGGCAAGAAATATCATACAACAACTTTGTTTTTCTGCTTGGAGGCCATATGTAGAGCAGTACATCACCAACTGGAAAGTAAAAATGAAATGTTGCATCAACAAATGCTCCAGCACTAATGTCTGAATATATCCTCGTAGCATCTGGGCCACTGAGCTCTTTCTGGGAATGAAATGGCATTGTTGCTTAGTCTCCTTGTACTTTTTTTTTTTTGCATGGAAAGTTTCATCTGTATAACAATATTGAAAGGCATTAGTCTTAATCTCCATGCTTCCTTTTACTTTTTTTTAGTCTTAGAAGATACATCTGGTTCCCTATCTTGTAATTCCTGCCGGGATTCCAAAGAAAAGCGAAAACAATTTTTACAACAGTGGAGGGATTAAGGAGGAGGGCAGGGTGGTTGTTTTAGGACATTTAGCTGCTGCTGGGAATGAGATTAATGCCTTCGAACAGCAACAACTGCTGCGATGTGTTGCACTTTTTGCAGCTGGACGAAACTTCCTGGTAATCCTTAATGGATCAGAAAGTGTAAGCCCATCCTCATCACTCAGACAAACTGTTTAAGCTTTTTGACATAAAGAGTATGTATGCAGGGTATTTTTTTATTTTCAGAACAATACCAGAATAAGCCCTTTACTATACAACTGACTGTAGATTAGACCTGCATATGCGCTGTTGCAGTTATCCTCTTTCTGCAGGGTTACATGGGACCCAGATTGGTTTTCTTGAGTTTTCCAAAGAAGATTTAGATTTAAAAAATGATGTAATTGCGTATTTTTCATAACCAGAAGGGCATTTTTTTGTGATTGTTACTTGTACTCATCAACCTCTCCGCCTTTTATAACAGCTCACCTAAAACAACTTGTTTCAGGTTGGGGACACATAATCCTGCAGTTCAAATACATTCGACAAACGTGCTTTGAGTGACTGCAGCAGCAGGTTTCTGACATGATGTGGAAAACCGAAGGGTTAGGGATTTTTGTTTGAATTTTTGTAGACATTACCTTTAGCTCACAAGATGTATATTTGCTGCCTTTCCCTAATGCTCAGACAGAGAGGGAGTAGAACGTTTTCATCTTTTCTGCTCCACTTGTTATGACTTGGAATAGTCTGCAGAAGGAAATTAAATTGAGGACACTGTTAAGTCTGGCCAAGTGTAGGACTAATATAGCATCTATGGTAAATGACTCCATTGGTACTTGTCTCTGTTGTTAGTTCTTTTTGTTTTTTTAGTATTGTTTTAAAAAAGTTAGTTCTGATTTGTCTGATTCTGTATCATTTTGTCTCTGACCTCTGTTGCTTAAATGAAGGTTAAATGAAAATAGTTTTTACTGCTTTCTTCCACAATAGCTTATCTTATATATTATATATATCATATCTTACATATTCTTATATATGTACAAAATAAAACCATCAGTATAACAAATCTGAAAGTATTTGATGATTTACAAGAATAGGAAGGACACCGAAGTCATGTCTTAAGTATTGTTTTTGGAAATGTTGATATTTTAATGATATTTTTTAGACTCAACATGTTTCCAGGTAGCAATTTTGACAAAGCTCTTGCACACCATCTTACTGACAAGAAAAAAAAATCTTTGGTTCCTTCTAAGACTTAATATCTTCAAAACTTAAATGTTTGTAGGCAAACATCAATCAAATCAAATAAATTGACAAACTCTCTTGATAAATGTCTCCACCAGAATTATATTTCTAGGGGTGTGGAGAAGGCTTTGAAATAGCATGTAGAAAATCATAACCAAGCAGTAAATCAATTAATGAAATGTGAAAAAAATAATTAATTGTCAGAGAATTTTACAAACGTTTTTGGAAGTCAATCTTTGACTTGAGGGTTGTATCAGCATCAATATTTCTAAAATCACGGCTACGGCCTTGAGAGTAGGTTATTATTAAATCCTACTTTGTGTAGTTATAAACAAAATGATGCACAAATGCAATTCAAAATTCATACCACTTTTCGAGCCTTAGAGACAAGATTTAATTTCATCAATCTGAGAGCCAGCAGCGTCTCACAGCAGCGTATTATATTCCATGTCACCACATCAGTGCAGCTCAGCTCCATCACTACATGCCTCAGTATTAAACCATCACTGTACTGAACTGTAAAAAGTCAAAGCGTTTTCATTCTGTAGCTATTTAGTCAAACTATACAAGAAGATTCATGAGAAAATACTGCAGCAATTTGTAATGTCTCTTATTTATCACTCGTCTGCTGAAGAGAGAATTAATTTGGATATTACTTATGAGTGTGAAAACCTAACTTTCTGAGTGTGAGCAATAAACAGCAGCCTCTTCAGTGAAATTTATCAAACTGGTGGACGTTAATTGCTGTGTAAATCTCACTGGGAAATAAAATCAAACTGATGGATCTCTTCAAAGTAAAGAGATAAACTTGTTCAACTTAACAGACTCTCATTCAGTGCTCATCCATTAAATACACAAGATATTTCCTGAACTCTCTGATTCTTGTGGTTTTGTCGCTGCATTAACTAAAAAGTAAAAATAAATGAACTTGAGCTGCTGTTGGAAATCATCAATGATCATTCAGTGTTCCTCAGATGTGGTTTGACTGACAGACATCAGGCTGCAGTTCAGTTTGCGGCCTGTGGAGGTCACTCTGTACCTGCTGTGGACACCGATACAGCAGCAGAGCAGCAGAAGGCCACACGCTGAACACGAGCTGCTTCAGATAAAACATTAAACTGATGAATCTAATCTGTCTGTCAGTGAGGAGGAGACACCGACTGTACAGGATGTGACCACGTAGGATATAATGATAAATATCATCATTATTACAATTACTATTTCAGCGTAATTCTGCTCATTTGATTCTGTTTCTCCACCTTCTCAGATATTCAACATACTAAATCATCAAGAATATTTCAGAATTAAAAATGTCTCATAGGCAAGAGTTTGTAATTTTATCACATATGTTAAAAAGTTGAATTTATTTGAAGCAGTAATCTTTTCCTGCCTTTGTTTGTGCTTTTTCAGTCAGATTGTGGAGGAGCTAAATAAGAGATGAAAATGAAAAACATGCAAAAATTAAAGGAATCTTAACCACATCTTTTTTCCATCAGTCAGCACTGAGCGGCACAAATCTTCCTTGTGTTTTCCAGCATGAATAACAGCAATTTTTCACTTTGCTTTAATTTATAACATAATTTTTATTAGCGTTTTATGTGCTCTTTTGTATTTTCTTACAGCATTTTTTGCATTTAGCCAAAAGTAGAGAGCTGACAGAAAATGAGAGAGAAAAGGGGAATGACATGTAACAAAGGCATCCAGACTCAAACTGGAGATCTTGTAATTACATGGTCAGCATCCTAAACCCCTAAGCTACATGGACCCCCCCCATTTTGTGTTTTTAATTCGACTTATTCTGTGCCTTTTTACATTTAAAAGCAAATAAAATAACACCAAGAACACCCAAACAATGTTCGCCTCAGCAAGAATAAATGTCCGAATGAGCAGCTGAGTGACTTACGTACAGTAAATCACAGACTAAACCCAGTTGTTGTTACTCGCTGTTTCACTGTGTGGCTACAACAAAAGACTCACAGCTGCAGAGCAATGAATCTGAGACGAGACTGAGAAAAATGAAGCCTCTACTTCCTTCTAAAGGCAGCAGGTGGCGCTATGGTATCTCTGTCTGGGTCCTCCATAGAGACATCAACTCCCTGCATGAGCTTAAGTGTATGAGACCCCCAAAACTGGCTCCTGCATCAGGCCAATAATAAATAACACACCAACTGGGGGCTGTTTCAACTGGTATGATTTATTAAAAGTTAGTGCATTAGATCAGGGCGATAATTGAAGTTATGATTAAGGAAATGACAGGATTGGGACCCGTGGACGATGAAAAATGGATGCGTGGATGGACAGACGCACAAGCAGACAGATCTGGTTTAATAAATAATTTACAGTTGGATTAAACCAGATTGAGATACAAGCCGAGCCTTTTTGTAAGTGGGTTTTTAAAAAAGATTTTTCTCATGGGATTCGCTCCAAACCTGCCGCCAGGACGCTCTCGTGCTGGTGGCATGTTGCTCTGAGGATCATCATTGTCATCATATGCAATCCAGTATTAAGATGGATGCTGCCTGATCCCATCAAGATAATGGGTTTCATGTCTCCTGGCGTTAGGGGGGAGGTGGTTGGTGGGACAGGAAAGATCTCTGCAGCTGATTTCTTTTGTTTCCTCCCTCATCTCTGCAGGCATCTCGACCCTGTGAGTCTGCAGCACATGCTGCCGCGCAGGGAAAATTACAGCTCATCCTAATGCAAAATGAATACCTCAGAAGTTCAGTACGCGTCCTCAGGTCGGAGGCAGAGAGGAGATTTTGGATTTTTCCAGCCAGCGAGGCAGCCAGGACGAAAGAGAGACACTTTGTTCACAGCAGAAGGGTTGTCCTGTGTCTATAACAGAGAGAGAGAGACAGTGGGGGTGGTTAGCCCTCAACCTGTCACCCCAGGAGAGGTCATGTTGAGTCTGTTTCAGGCGCTCTGGCTGTGTTCATACCAAATAAATACATCCATGATCATTTACACATTTGTGGTCGTGTCTGACTTGTATGGATGTAAACTATCACTACACACTATATTACTGATAGTAATATCAAAAAGTGCAGATGAACAATAAGGACACTGAATTCACTATTGTACCTGCTGTACACTTGCTTCGTTTGTTTCTAACTCAGTATTATACAGTATTTGGCTTCAGGTTTTGACTGAACTGAATATGACAATGTAAAAATACTTCATTACAAGCTAAAGTAAAATTTTACTGAGTAAAAGGACAAGAAGTGTACCTGAAGTAACAAAAGTAAAAGTACTCATCATGCAGAACGACTCCTCTCATACTGTTTTAAATTACTGATGCACTGACCTGTAAGCAGCATTTTAATGTTGTGGCTAGTCTGCAGTAGGTGGTGCAAAAAAATAGCACCTAGTACTAGTATATATTTTAGGTGGTGAAATATTTAGCACTGCATCCATAACATGTAAAAAACTCAACCTGCAAAGTAACTAGTGACCCCAAATAAAGTGGAATTAGTGTAATAAAAAGGATATTCTCTAAAAAGGAGTATGAGTACAGTATGAAGTTGCACAAAGTGAAAATACTCAAGTGAAAGTATCTAAAAAAAGTAAATGTACTTCAGTTCAGTTCCAGCTCTGCAATCAAATGTCTTTCATTTCATTTGTTTTAATATTCTAACACCATTCACATCTAGGATGAGCAGCCATATTAACTCTATATAACGCCAGGCAGAGAATAAACATGTGCTTCATGTAGTTTTTCTTGTTCACAAAGATTAGAGAAAAAACGGTGGTGAAAAGCCATTACTCTGCGTGTGTAAAAGTACAAATACCACATTGTACACATGATACATTAAAATGAAGTCCTGCAATTAAAATTACACATGAGTAAAAGAGCATGAAGAATACATTTTGCTTGAAGGAGAACTCCAGTCATGCATAAAGGTCAAAATCAAAGCAGCGGCAGCGGCTGAAATATCCTGGCTTGTCCCTGGTAAGGGTCAAACTCTTTCTTCCCATAAAGCAACTTGATAGCGTCTTTCATTGCACCCTCCCTGCCTGCTAAATGCTCATGGATTTCAAACTCCACACCTCCAGGCTGTAACAAAGGCTGTCTGTTATAACGGATATATATATATATATATGGAATATTCCTGCTTTTTGACAAACAAGGTCTACTTACTTCATTTTTCCGAAGCTTTCAGCTACATGTTTTAGCCTTTCTGCTCAGTCGCCATGGTCACGTGACCTGGAATTTCGGTCACATGATAACAGGTGGTCACATAACAGGTACACCATCCATGACAACTGAACAAACTCCATCTGCTGAGGAAGGCCATGAGACGTGGCAGAAAGCTTCAGAAAAAACAAGGAAGAATTCTTTGTCAGCTGCTACTTCTGAGGTCAAGAATGAACTGCCAAGCTCAATAATTCAGCCTGTTTAAAATGTAAATTAAATTAAATTACTTTAATTATTATTAGTTGCATTCTATTTTAGGTTACAAACCATAATTTGTAGAAAATTCTTGAAACAAGCTGATTTTTGTGGGAAACAGGTTGAGATATTCTGCAGCGTGGAGGAAGCTTCATTCAGCTCTCATCGTCCAGCAGCCCCCCCACTCTGACTCCCTGACCACCCAAACCCCGCAGTGTGATTCACCTAAAATAGGAGGCGGGGGGTGAGGGTTGGGGGAGTGGATGGTGGGGGTGAGTGGGCAGGGCACGGAGGGGAGCGGATGTCTCAAGGTCAGAGGCAGAGCGGCGAATTGGGGTGGAAGCAAACTAATGAGTTTTTCCGTTCTCTCCCTGCCCCGGACCGCTGGCATCACCTCGCTGTCCTGTCAATCCACCTCACCCACCCCCCCCTCCTCAACCAACCAACCAACCCATCTTCTTCCCCTCCCATCTTCCCCTCTTCCCACCTTCACCGCAGAGAGGAAAAAAAACAGGAAAAAAAGTGTTTATTTCTGAACAGGCCTCTTAATCTATTTGGACTGGCCGTAATAGGACATTTGCATGGCAAGCACAGCGAGGTGTCAGCGATAACCACAGGGTTGTGACATCCCCTCCGAAATATGCTGAGCTTTCGCTAACCTCTCATCAAACACGCTGATCTTTATGGACTGTATCATATTGTGCCGTAATGTGCTTTATTGTCCACAGAATAAGCTTTTCTTTAAGGTAATTGGAAAGCGGGAAATGGCCGCTATCGGCGGACTTTTTAAATACATTATTCCTGAAATGTGGCTTGTGTAATGACCCTGTCGGTGTAAAACGTGAGATTTATCTTGGCAGCAGAAATTGATCCATTTCACCTTTGTCTAATGGAAATTTTTATCAAGTATTATCTGTTTATGTAAATGAGCGTGGCCCCTGGAACGGAGGGGATAAAAAAGTCTGGAGGGGGAAGCAGTTAATCTAGGGCCTCTTTGCGTGTCAGTCTGGACATAATGCATACAGGATTCATCTCTGTGGGGGTGGTGTGTGTGTGTGTGTGTGTTCCTGTACTTCTATCTCTGTGAGAACCAGGTTGACTTGTAGACCTTCATGGTGAAGACATTTTTCTTTAAAGAGGATATTTTGGATTCTCCTCAGCTCTTTATGTGGCTGTTTTAGGGTCAGGACTTGGGTTTAGGGTTATAGATTAGTGAAAATAGCGCTGATGTAGTGTTGATGTTGAACGACTCCTTCAAATGGAGACTTTAACATCCTGGAACAACGTCACCTCTTGGAAAACAAGGCCACATTCTGCACAAGTACGCCTAAACAAAAACACCAACCAACAGAGCCATCAGACGTTTTTAAGACATTCTGTTCCTCTTCGTCTTCAAGTCAAACCTTTTTCTCTATAACTGAGATCCCATTGGTTTTACCTTTACATGGATCCCTCACGGTGTTGTGTACCAACTTAACATCCCGTTTAAACACTGTCACATGATGGAAGCACAGTATAGATGTCATTTCGTGGGGCCTTTAAGGTTGGGATTACTATTTAAGGAATAAATGCTGTCAGTGATGGTGAGTACTACAACCATGTGCGTGTATGTGTGTGAAGGTCTTCATACTCACAAATCAAAGTCCTCAAAGTCATTGTAGTGAAATCTGAAACAACCACATGAGGTTTTGTTTCTGGTCTAGCCCCCCTATTGGATGGATGAAAACACACAAAACTGTAAAACTGAGGGGAGATAAGGTGTCCATAGCCAATACAACATGGTTACTTTCTGGTTCAGGCAGGTTTAGGCAAATGAAACAGCTTAGTTAAGCAAACCAACACTGGCTATTGGTAGGAGACAGAACACAAATCACAGTTGAAGTCGCACACTTTGTACATCCAGCCATCCAGAACAATCTCCTCTCCAAGAGTTGTTGAGGCGGTTTAACATCGTCACGCTACTTCTGACTTTGCTACTGAGAAATAAGGACCCCAAGAGACCAAATAAACATAAATCTACCGTGAGTTGTTTTCTGCGTTTGAACAAACAACCAACCTACCTGTGCTACAGAGACTTAAAGGTACCCTGTGAAGTTTTTGACCACTAGCAGTGCCATGGAGCAATGTTTTTATGAATAGGTCCCTGTTCTGTTTGTATCTCGAGCATAAATACAAGGACGCGCCCTGCCAACGGTTTCATATCATTCCACTGGTTCCAAAGGCAAGGAAGAAGACGTCTGCTAGCTAGTACACACGGGAAAACATTTAAAAGATTGGCTTTGTATATGGTTTATGAGGATGGAAATGCAAAATTTCAACAAATTTGTTGAGATGAGAAAAACAGAATGCAACAATAACTGTTTACATGAAAACTCCACAGGGGACCTTTAAATAAAAGCTGTGACATGCAAATTTAGTTGCCAGGTAATGCTTCAGTTTAAATATCAAATAAATTTGCTCTTATGGTAAGCTGTTCCAAAACCACACTGAACCATTTGACTGTGTTTAGTATCACAGTGCATGGACACTTAAACATGCCCTGCTGCTAAACCCTACCAACTATATTTAAGCATTTGAATGATTCAGTGTTGTTTAGCAGGGGCAGTTTTGGCTGTTCTGTCTTGCTACAGACACTCACTTACAATGTCAAAGAGTAAAAATGGGTTTTAAATGTTTGGCACAGAAATTTAAGGTGTATTTCATGTACAGACACATGAGAACATGTTACTCAAATATTAGTGTCATGTAAAAAAAGGCTTTGGATGTCCACAACCAAGCATGCACTGAGCTTGTGTTAGTGTTATTTCTGGCCCCATAATGTCTATTCATCACGGAGGCTCTTAACATATTTCCATATCATAAAACTTTTCACAGACAGCTCCGTTATGTGCAGCATTATACGGTAACTCAGACATTTGGACATGTCAGCTGCAGAATAGATGGCACATTTTGGATCAGCGACTGCGCAGCATGAAAAATGAATGAATAGCGTGGAAGCTGTGTGTAGTGGCGATGGGCTACAGTCACTTAGAAGAAGGGCTGTAAAGATTGACAAGGCCCCCCTCACTTGTGTTTTCATTGCAGCGGACGCTTTTGATGTTTTATGGGAGAGGCCTCGCCTTGTTGCCGGAGTCTTTGCCGTGACAGCAGTGCGACGGTCTTGAAATACAGCTGGTGGGGGGGATTCTCCATGGAGGGCAGCAAATGGAGCTTCACCGGGAGCCAGCGATCCCCCGGTGGCCCCCGCTGTCATCTGCCATCCTGACAGGCAGACAGAGAGAGAGATAGAGAGGGGAGAGTCAGCCGGGCTAAGTGACAGACACGCCAATGTGACCCAATCCACCAGAGGGAAGGCTTCATCACTGTCTTAAACGCCCTGTGTTCTCGGAGGCCAGAGACTGAGAAGACCGGGTCTGAGCCCAGGCTAACCTCGGTCCGCGACCCTCCTGCTGATCAAACAGCGGCCATGATGCATCGCAGCGGCCAGAGTTCAGCTACAGCAGGCTGAGGGGGGGGAGCAGACAAACAGACAGACAGTGTAATACAGAGGATGATGTATGGCATCAGGCAGAATGCTGCTGAACAGACACTCAAAGGTCTTCTGGCCACAGCAGAAACATTTACTATCACACACTGAAGAATTCAGCCAATTCAGCCGCTTTACAACCTGGGGGTTATTTTCTTAGATTTGTCTTTAAACCTTTTTGTTTTTGGTAACATGATTTACGGAGATTTGGGGACATGGCGACGTCGCAGCAGAAACATGAGCAATTAGATGATCAAACAGGTTGTAAACAGGTCCAATAGCCATATCATATGAAATAATTATTTAAAAGGAAAACACCGGAAATATCTACAGTTGTCTGATGCAATAAAGTTGCTCTGCAAAAATCTAATACATGTTCACAATAAATGATTTAGACAATAAATAATCATTCACCTTTCAAATAAATGGTTTTGATAACATGTTTTTTGTTAACAACCTGTAAGATTCTTTGTATTGCTCATGTCCAGAGATCTCAGCAATCACTAAAATGCTATCATAAGAAAAGTGATGGTTAAAACTTTATAGAAAACAAACAAACAAACAAAAAACACAGCATTTTCCTTTTAAGGGGAATTCTACAGGATACAGACATGAAGAGCAGCTCACTAGTCATGAGGAGTACTACCCAGCCTGTAAAAATGTGTTCCTGATCATGTCATTAGGGTTATATCAGCCTGGGCTTTTTAACAGAAAGCCTGCCTTACAAACTGGTAACAAGTAATTTGAAAGACATTGGCATTTACCAGGCATGCTGGGTCTAACAAAAATGCTGTGGAGTTGCATTATGGGAAGTGTAGGATCCGGTGTTTTTGGTACTTGACCCGTACTGCAGACTGAAAGTCAGGATATATCAGCCTCTGCACGTTCAATTTTAGATAATACTCCTGTGAGTCTTCCAACTTTGTCGAAGTCCAAAACTAAATCCATGGAGTCCTCTTGTTATGATGTTGTTGGCTGTGTACAATTGATTGATCAGTGTACCTTCTGTCTGGGCTAAAATATATATTTTGCTCAACACAAACCCAAGATAAATGGCCAATATACTCTCAACTAAAAAGATAATCCAAATTCTTCACAGTATGGTTGCACACCATGGATGCATCACAAGAACTGGATTCCAAGCTGGCACTCCATTCATTCCAATAAAAGTTGCTCAACGGATGCATATGCCGGTTTGAGACTTCCTGGCAGAAAATGATTTAATGACACAGCTCTAGACTTTCCATATTTTATTGGACTGAATTGATCAAATTCTGATAATACAAACAGTCATTTCCTGCTTGTTTGTGATGCTCAGAAACATTTATTCATCATTTTATGGTAGCTCATTTTGTAATGAACGTGTAAGGCAAAAGGGTTTTTCAGACGAGTGGCCGTCACGTGAACCTGCAGTATCAAGTGTGGCCACTACACCAAAATCAGCTCACAGCCCAGAGCTGCTCCTGGGGTCTTGTTATGCTTAAAATAAAAGTGCACTTGTCCTAGAAGTAGAATTTGATCTGGATTGAGCTGGATCAATTTGAAGTGCTTTGCTCAAGGGCACATGAGCAATAGTTTCCGAAGGAGGGAAGAGTGTTTCTCATTTAAAAAAAAAGCTGGTTGTTTTAAGTTTTAAGTCATGGCTGCCTCCATTTCTTACACAATGAGCTGTTAGCTTGAAACCCTCAGCAGGTCTGGAGCTCTGTGTGAGACCTCACTGCACACTGATCCCTTCAGGTGAGCACCTGAGATGTAAAAATCCACCTGTGTCAGCATCTCTTAATGTCTACAGTCTTGACCCACCATGGCGATCCACCGGTGGGACGTATGTGAGATGTTCTGCCTCTGTAATTGCAGGAAAGTGCTTTTCCAGCCAGTTCAGTCCTGTATCTGTCCCTCAGAGACACAAGTGGAGACCATTTCATCCTCCCCTCTGGCACTTCTGGGACTTTCAACTTCTTAAAGAACTCACAGTGCCGAGGTCAGCCGTCAACTCCAGCATCTCACTGAGGTCCCCAGACCAGAACCAAAGCACCTTCGAGGCCAGTGAGCCCTAAAACACTTCCCATTTCCTCCATCCATGACTCCTGGTATACTGGGACCTATATGTAATTAAAAGGGGGCTTTAAATTGCCCCCAAGCATTAAAAATGGATCCTGTTGGCAGCAAATGGAGCATCTCCCTGCTCATCTCCCGCCATCTTGTCTGGTCCTTGAGGGCTGGAGGCCCAGACAGATGCTCCTCCAGGAGGCGAGGGCGGTTTGTTTGTGCCTCAGGAGGAAGTGGATGTCTGTGACCGGCTGGAGGCTTTTTGGAGGATCCTTGAAGGCATTAAGTCAGAATATTGTGGCTGAAAGATGAAACAGCAGTCCAAGAACGACAAGTTGTTAGTTAATGCAAAACTTATTTAAAAAAATGTTAATAAATAGTCTTTATTGTAGTAGGTAGTCCTATTTAAGGTCAATACTGTTTTTTGGATTGGAGACCTGTTGTGGAGGAGGTAGAATCAAGACAGTTTAAAAGATTTACAGTAATAAATTAATGAAAAGTTGAATTTCTAAGTAATAGAAATCCAACAAAAAATGGCTCAGTTCAACACACTCAGGGGTTTTGCTGCTACAGCCTTACTTGTTCTGGTATGATTAGTAGCTTATGGTGGCTAATGTTAGTGAATGTAAGCTGCCTTTCAGTGTGTCACGGATAAACATGCCTAATGATGAAGTTTGCCAAAGCAAATGACTCAGGAGAATCTCGGGAATTAAGGGAAATTCAATGTGCCACTATCTTGTGATTGCCACTTTCGGACACAGCGGCTGCTGTTCTGCAAAAGTTACAGAGTCTTGCTCTCAGTTTACAGAAGGAAAATAAAAGATGAGGTAAGAGAACTGCTGATAATAAACATCACAGTACCTGTATGACCTTGTATTAAGATCATAGTGTGACATTTCTCCAGTCAATCATTACTTTTGAAAGGAAATGCCACCAAATCTACACATGTAGATCAGTTTACACGTCATGTCAGTTTTCCTTGATTTTTTAATGTATGTCGTGGTTTGCACTTTGTCTCTTTGATTTTACACATTTTCTTGTCTGTCTCTTTTATTTTCCCCTCTGTAAAGCACTTTGTAACTACTGTGTCGAAAGGTGCTTTATAAATAATATTTGCTTTTCTTATGAGATTTTTCCAACAGTTTTTGCTTTTCTCTTTGAGTGTGCTGAGCCGACACAGACACATTTATAAAATAAAATCAGTCAGTCAGTACATTTTATAAACACAAGAAAAATGTGCAAATTTGTTTCAAGGACATTAACTTGTAAATAAACCTACAAGCAGGCATATTTCTGATTTTTGCAGAAGTACTTACCAACATAATTCATTAATTTATGTTCCCCTTTTCATGATCCATGTTAACTGTTTTTTTTTTATAGATAAAGCAGATTCTTTTATGTTATGAACCTGATTGCTACACCTGAAAATGTAAAAGAGCTTTGAGGAATTAGATGATCTTTAAATTTAAACCATAGGGAACCCTACAAGGTTCCTTGCGGAGCACCATCACAAACAGTTTGAAACCCCTAATTCTACCTGAAGGCAGTTTTTGGGGATTTTCTCTCTGTTGTGGAACTCACCAGTCTATCTTTGAAACTTAACCCTAGTGCTGAACCTTCACCTTCTACAGTGTGTCTTTATGAGTAAACCACATCAGCCCCAAACACGAAGCCACAGAAATAAAGTGTGCTCTCCACCAATGAGGAGCAGCTGCTTGTGTACTCGTTGCAGGAAGGCTAACCATATGAGCCCTGGCGTTTTCCCCCCACACTTATTACATTACCATGAGCTTAGTGGCGAGGGCACCGCTGCATCATAGACACGGCTATTACTTTGAGTGTATGCGGGGTGTTTGACTCTGTGTGTGTATGTGAGGAGGAGGAGGCCCCTGACTCCTTGGCAACCC
>NTHP01000431.1:476931-509847 GCA_003416845.1 Oplegnathus fasciatus | reverse complement strand
TTTTTTTTAAATATAAAGATAAGGAACATAATGATACATGTCTACCAGAGGGTACATGGAAAGATTGTGAAGTAGATGAGCTAATTAATACAAAATAAAAAACAAAAATAATAATTTAGCCAAAAAACACATATACTGTATCCACACATTTGTGTATACAAGGAAAATATATAAATAGGATTACAAATTGGTTTGATGCTGATGTTCATTTATTGTTACAACTGCACAGGAAACACATCCAACCAACCTGAGTCAGCTGGAACACCTGAACACCATGTGCCACAATTGAGAGTGTATAAAAACTAGTTTGCAAGAGGGTAGAAAAGTTGAAATAGATAGCTAGTAATGGATAAATGCGAACCTTGACCAAACCTGCTGAAACAAAGGAAAAAGGGACCCAAGCTTAAACGTTCACAATTACAGGATTACTGTTGTCCTGTACGCTTTGAAAATATATGATAACCCTATCCATGTTTATAAATTAATGGGGTTAAATTGCCTTCAGTTTAAAATCGATTGAAAAGAACACATTTAGGAGGTTAAAACGGGAAAAAAACATGACTAGTGGTCTCGATGAAGAGCTACATCAGACAAAAAAAGGTTCCTTTAGAGTATTTGTGCTTATGCATGGTATTTGCTGCTAATGTACTGACACCTTGAAACTGAATGCATAACAGCAATCATGAGTGAAGCTCTGCCATTTAGATTCATAACTCAAAGGATGGATGACCCTCTTCTTTATTCTGTTAACATGCATGTCAAGTGTATGCAGCCCAGAACTGACTTGACACACAGTATGATGGGAATTGAGGTTTCATAAGTGACAGCATGGAGAGATGTTCAAAGAAATGATCACAGTAGAAAAAATAGGGCCAACAAAAGACAGCCTCGTACAGTCATCGTAGGAAATGCAGTAGTCCTGACCTTTCCTACGGGATGTACACAGAGGAATATTATCTACATATCTGCAAAGATACGTCCTGTTAACTATATACTGTATATGTACATGGTGCACCATGTACACAGAAACAGCACAGTGTGGGAGGTCTGCTTTTTTTTAAAGATCGTTCTCTTTATCAATAAGTCAGCCTACATGTATCAAACATGACGTATTATTTCACACTTTGAACCAGAAGGTGAAAGAGTGGAATCAAATGATGAATGGTTGAAAGGGAATATGGTTATGCAGAATCTAGCCTCCGGCCATTTAACTGCTTCATCCTGTAAGATGTGGCATTTTCGTATTTCATATTTATGCCTTGACAGAATTTGATGTATTTGAGATTATATTACATCTGACACCACGTGTGCAGCAAAACCTTTACAAATATTTGCATTTCATATACACAGTGATCTTTTATAGCAGAGGTTGGCTTTTGTTTTGTTGTGTATATGTTTTGTTCTTCGAGAGTTTAGCAGCATGACCTTGGAGGTTGAGCTCCAGGGCTTATTTGTCTCTGCTAAACAGAGACTGTTTTCCAATCTGCTGTCTAATTATCTCTCCACTCCAAATGAGTCACATTCTGCCCTGAGTCTCTGGTAACAAACTGCATAAAGCATTTACTCTTACAGTGGGGGGAAAAAAATACTCCAAAGTGTTTATCCCACCTGCCCGGAAGCTTGAAAACGCACACAAATATAGTTCATACATAGGTACCGAGGGTGGAAAGACAAATCCATTGAGCAGTGTTATGGAGCTGCTCTGCCTTTTGTAACATGGTCATGTAAGAAAAAAAAAAAAAGGAAACCTACTCGGGCGGTGGCTCCTGAGCTTGACATTAATCTAACCATGGTCTTTTTCGTGGGAGTGAAGTGGGGAAATCGATAGATGGACCACCTGTTCGTTCAAACAGCACAATGAAAAATGAAACAGTGGATTTTTTTTCTGCCTCAAGGCACCATAGAGAGATCTTTTCTAATAATATATTAGGGTGTCACCAAGGTTAGATTAATTATACATGGATTACAAATCACACCTTGGGTAGGGTACGTGGTTGCACGCAGTACTGCGGATGTATGAAGTGTTTGGGTGGGTGTACAGTACAGTACATGTCAGGGAGAGAAAAGCTCAAGTAGCACTGAAAGCATATCTGCAACAGAGAGTTAAGAATATACAGTAAGGGTGTCAGATAAGTCAAGACTGCACATAATATGTATTTTATATTGTCTGACTCGCAACAGCCATCATAGCATCAGGAACACATGATCAACATAGATAATGTTTTTATAAAGAGTTATATGACAGGAGGCAAACAACACCAGGCTTTTTTCATCGATGTTAAATGGCCTTTAACGTTGGCTGTTGCACTGGGACCAGTAGTAATGTGTATTTACCAGGTATTTGCTTAGTTCCACTCCTGCTGTATAAGTATTGGGTCAACATGAAAATGGCCAAAGTCAAGTAAATGGAGATCTTGTAGTGATTCTTCTTACTGTAGCAAACATTAAGCAGTTTTGTTGTCATTTTAAATGTACATGGATAATAAATACTGACACGCTGTCATCCCATTGTCTTGTGCTGTCCTTTTTCATTGTCTATGAAGTTCTCTGTCAGTAATCTGTAATGCGAAAACATCAGGTTTCATATATTTGTTCAGCAACACCTGTTTTACAAATTTTGTGACACTTAATTCCTCTTGAAAATGAGTGCTGTAGCACTTTGTAGGTGCTCCCATTAAAGAATAACGTAGATGGTTATGTGTCATTGGAGTGAGAGAATCATACTGTTAAAAAAGACACATTTACCCGTTAGCAACAAAATGCTGCAGTAGCACAGTTTGTTGTAAAGAATAAAGTGAAGAAAGAAGAATAGATTTGTGCTGCTGTGATAAATCTAAGGTCTCTCCGCGCATAAAAACTTATTTCTTGTAGTTTTCTTGTCTTGCCTCAATATCTCGTTGTCTTGGGAAATCATGCCAAACATGACTTTGTTTTTCACCTGTTTGTGCTTAAATGGCACTTGGGAATGCAGAGCGGCTTTCAGCATTTGTGTTTGCACTCACTTTGTGCTGGAAAAAAAAAGAGGCCTATAAAATGAATTTAAACTGAAGAAGGGCTCAGGAGATGTGGACAACATGGGCTGCCTGCTCTTCAGAGAGAACTGGAGGTACATTTTAAAGCTTAAATGAAGTTTTGTTACCTCTGGTCTCTCACTAGCTGCCGCTGGTTATTGGTACCATTTCCACATTTGTTTTTACATGTTTCTCTGTACACCAGTATGGTCAATTTTGTACTGACCGAAACAAACATGCATGAATGTGTCTGAATGTCTTAAGAGAGCTTAAAGATTGGTCGTACCACCTGTCTGTCCTGCTTAAAATCAACAACTCTCCGTGGTATCCGCGGTTGTGAATGAAGTTTACATTACAACCAGGGGTTCTGTGTCAGTGCTCACAAACACACAACGTGAAACGAAGCGTGCAGTCAAGTGATTCAAATCGCTTTCGGCAACATTTATTTTTATTGGCTGCCATGAAAGTGTTTGATAATTAAATATCACGTTTTCCAGTGTGCTGTTAACAAGAGCAGGTCACGTGAGCCAATGTCAGTGAGTAAATGAAGCCTAAGGGGGCCGGCTTAATTGGGTAATGTAGTTAATAAAATCTGAAGGGTGATGAATGGTCAGAGCTCTTTCTTGCTGAGTTCTCAGACAACAAATTAGTTCCATTAAAGGCTGCAGTTAAAGGAACTCAGAAGGAAACTGATCACTTAAATTCACTTAAATTATCTGGATTGAGTCCCTTTGTACCTGGTTCAGGCCTGTGGTGTGCATTAATGGATTTATCCTTATTCATACGCTTATTTATTTTTACTCTTTGCATCTGTTGTCTGCACAGCCAATTGTGGCTGGGGGTTTCTCATAATTTTCCTTGGAAAAAGAAAAAAGGCAAGCATACCCTTTTAATTAAATCAACATCTAGGACCTTTTTCTTATTGCCAATTAACTCGGTTCAGTGACATGAAAGGGTTTTTCATTTTAAAGAGACCTCGAGACGAGTGAGATGATGGACAGCTCCAATTGCTACTTTTGGAATCATTTGCTGATTTTGATCAGCACTACCATTTGAAATGAAAGGAATGAAAATCTTTTTTCTTATAGGAAACCAGAGCTGTGACAGGTATATGATGTATTCTGTGTATGATGGTTTTCGCATTATATTCACACATCCTAAGCTTTGTTGTGAAATCAGACGCAATGTTGTGGGTGATTTAAGGTAATTGGGAGCAATGATTAAAAGCCTACCATTCTGTTAGATCTCACCAGAGGAAAAAGAGCACATTCCTCCAGTTCTTCCTCTCTGCTCGTGACTGTCTCTGTGAGGACAGTCACCCTGAGGAATGGGATGCTGTATTTCTCTAAAATCCTCCAGGAATGGCAGAACACAAAAAGGAATGACACAGATTATGGGAGATTTATAGGAGTGATAAATACACCCTCTTTTATGCCCCTCAAAACAGCTTTTCATCAGCTCCTCAGCAGTGTGTCCAAGTGATTGATGGCAGGACTGTTCGTTCTCCTTGTCCACTCCTCAAGCTGTTTATGCTTCGTTTCCCATCACAGATGCAGATCTACCTTTACAATTCAGATGACTTTGACAGCCTCAGTGCTGCCATCAAGGAAAGACGCATCATCGCTGCCATGGCCGTCTTCTTCGAGGTAAAGTATCACTGGGGCTGAAGGTCAAGACAAATGTGCTCTGAAGAAAATCAAGACTACACCTAGAGTGCACTTCTAGACATTTTTATCCATGCTAGCATAAGTGCATTCACATTGACAAGTATGGCAAAATGCAGTGCACTTTAAGTACCCGGATGGTGTACTCATAACAGTCAAAAAATTGAGTGTGGAACGCTGGATTGGTCTTGTTAAAACATACTATGCTCATGCTTAAAGACGCATCCTTCATNAAAACAGCTTTTCATCAGCTCCTCAGCAGTGTGTCCAAGTGATTGATGGCAGGACTGTTCGTTCTCCTTGTCCACTCCTCAAGCTGTTTATGCTTCGTTTCCCATCACAGATGCAGATCTACCTTTACAATTCAGATGACTTTGACAGCCTCAGCGCTGCCATCAAGGAAAGACGCATCATCGCTGCCATGGCCGTCTTCTTCGAGGTAAAGTATCACCGGGGCTGAAGGTCAAGACAAATGTGCTCTGAAGAAAATCAAGACTACACCTAGAGTGCACTTCTAGACATTTTTATCCATGCTAGCGGCATAGCTCCAGGGATGGCGAAATTTCATGTAGCTAAATTTCTATTTGTCCAATACCTTTTAAGTTTTGCAGGTTTTTGGTCATAAACCAATGACATCCCCATCAGCCTCAGATGTACTTTGTGTTTAGTGCTAATTAGCAAATGTTAGAATGCTAACACGCTAAACTAAGATAGTGAACATGTTATACCTACTTAATATCAGAATGTTAGCATGCGGACCTTAGCATTTAGCTCAAATCACAGATGTGCCTAAGTGGAGCCTCACAGAGCCACAGCTAGCATGGCTGCAGACGTACTTCTGTACTTACACTTCCTATTTTGAGTGCATAAGTGCATTCACATTGACAAGTATGGCAAAATGCAGTGCACTTTAAGTACCCGGATGGTGTACTCATAACAGTCAAAAAATTGAGTGTGGAACGCTGGATTGGTCTTGTTAAAACATACTACATGCTTAAAGACGCATCCTTCATATCCGCAATTTAGCTTATCGGCAACTGTGAAGAAATAATTTGCAAAACCAAGGAGACAGGTGAATAAATATAACATGAGTGGATAGAAAGAAACTGAGAAATTATTAGAGGAATTAGGAAATTGTACTAAGAAAATGTAACAGTAAAAGTCAAACAGGATGGCAGACAATGTAAAATGGTGAGGCAATTATGACTTAAGAGGGATGCATTAGTCCAATTATGAAAAGAATGAAGATGTGAATAGCTTTTTGAGGTCTATAAATGGTAGATATTTATAAGAAATGATCTTTGGCACCTTTTGTTGTGAAAGGAGAGTTTCTCCTCACCTAGCCACTGATTATTTTTCTGTTCTGTGGCACATTGCAGATTGCTTACCGAGATACTACAAATTGTCCCCTGAAGGTGTGCGCACATAAGCTCTTAATGGACAAGAATGGTCCTAATTTCTGTTAACTGTAAAAACACCTCAGAGATTTACGAACCGTGAAAAGGCACACACCAGCAGCACTGACAGCTTCAGGGCCCCTCTCCATGCTGCACCCTTAATTTCTATTAACAGTATCTTTGCAATTGATGGCAGGTGATCAATGCGGACTAACATTCAGCTTAATAGTATATAGGCAAGGGTCAGCTCTCAGGAAGAGGGAGGCTGGAATGGGGACACAGGTGTTTGTAATGTAGGTCTACTCTCAGACAGTGATAAAACCGTGTGTGTACGAGGACCTAAATGCCTCCGCTGGGTCCTGACAGCCCTATTGCTTACTGCAATTAGCACCACCATACACAATCCGCTGAATAGCAGTTTACAGTGCGAGGGACTTTTAAGCGGGCACACACACATTGGCTCAGATTTACCATTTCTAATCAATGAGGAGAGTTCTTCCTGTGTTCCCCAAAGGCCTATTAATGGCCTCTAAGGTGTGCATATTATCCACATTCAGCATTCAGTCCCACACAATTATTCTCCTCTGACTGACCTGAATTAATGTGGAGCAAAGGGAAGATTGTTCCCCGCGTCCCAACACTGTTTTGTCCAGTCTTGTGTCTTAAGTAGGACATTGGGAATATCGTAGGATGTGGGGCTGAACAGTATTATTTACAATATGTTTCATTCATTGCAAAGAATCAACAGTAGGCCTAATAGATAAGAAGGGAATCAACACTGGTGTTATTCCCCTGGAGACAGTATAGCTAACGGCCAAATGGCCTCATGGAGTCACTGGATACCACCAGCTACAGCACAGAAGGATACAACGCTCATAACATTATCAGATGTGTATCAAAAAAAAGTGTCAATTTAAATCTCAAGTTGATTTGGTGTAAAATTTAATAATTTAGATGAAAAATAAATATGGGTTTGGGTTAGACTTATTATTACAGGTCAAAATGTAATCCCAATGTTCCTCAAAGAAGCATTAAATACTGCTAATCAAGGTATTTTGTAGAGTCGTGGACCTTTTTTAGTTTATGTAATTTGTTGGGACAAAAATAAACCTTACAATATAGCCATGTAGTACAATACCAGAAACAACACCCTTGAAAATGACCAACCTACAAAATATCGACATCACAAACTTCACAATAGTAACAGATGGTATTAGATAATGCCAGATGATATTGTATTATAGAGATGTTGCTCTTATTGTGTCCACCCCCTGTTTTTTGTTCATATTGATCATCTTTATTCATTATGTTAAGTCTTGTAATCCCTTTTGTAATCCTTTGTCTCCGGACCTTTCCTGCAGCTGGGGCAAAAAGACAATCCAGCTGTGGACCCCATCATTCAGGGATTGAAAGGAGTAGTGCATCATGGTAAGTAATGGGGAAATAACCCCCTTACAAACTCTGCTTTATATAGAACAGTCTAAGACATACTCTAGACATACAGTATGTATAATTATTCTTTCATTATTGTTTCTCTGCAATGTTTGTTTTTCTTTATTTCTTGTCCACTGATTTTTTTTTTTTCTGTCAGACCAAAATCTCATTCACATGATGTATTACTGAGGGAATTAAGTTCATGTGGGATATTGGGGAAAAAAAGCAATTATCCCTTACAAAATCACTCCAGCATTGCTGTTGTTGATGTTTTGGTGGATCCTAGAGGTAAATTCCTCGTGACAGTGCAGACATTGTGCTCCTCCCTCCCCCCATAGAACAAAGATTGATGCTCTTGCTTTCAGCTGCTTAAGCATTGGGCTTCATTTTTTTTAAAATCCCAAATTAGAGTCTAAACACACGATATGAGCAGAGTTTAACTTCAAAAGGAGGCAAATTTTGCGAGATACCGCCTCTCCCTTGCTAGCGTAGCTCCACAGTAGGAGACCTCCCAAGGAGCTTCACTCACAGAGAAAGAACTATTAATTACATCTGAGCCTCAATTAGACAACACTCTGTTATATTCTGACTCAGACATACATGTATAGGCTCTTGTGGACTGTGGCTCCCTGCGAAGGCTCATATTCACATTGAAACTATTGATGTCTTGTGTCGTAAGCCGTGGCACAATTCTTTATGGCATATTGTGTTAAATTAATGCTGCTGTGCTGCCTTTACTGCATGCATGACTTATGCATATAGCATATAAGCAGATGCTTTTAGCACGACTATGTAATCCTTTACTGCATCTGGGGACACAGCAGCTCTGTTTACACAGACACGTATGACTTGTTTTACAGCCTGCCGTTGACAGTCTTTATGTGAGCATAAGCATACACTGACAAGGACATGTACATGGATGAGGATGTATAGAAGCAGGGAGTAATTGCCTTGCGCCCATGCTGGTTACTAGTGCTGGGCTTCATTGAGTCGTTTCTAATTATAATTTCACTCCCTGTTTTTTTCTGGAGATGCACGTTTGATGTTGTGGTATGTGCGCCGGTGAGGTTACGACTTTTTTGTGTTGAGCATTGGGGGAAATGAGAAAAACTTTTGCAACTTTCTGAATGAGCAGGGAAAAAGACAAAAAGACACATGAGGGAAAAATACTCACTTAGAGGCCCCTAGAGATTCTTAAAAAGCATGTGAATTGGCCTCAGAATCAGAAAATGGGTCACTTTGTTCAGTGAAATTTCTACACTTGAAATTTCATTGAAGTAATTGCAATAAAGAAAAAAGGCTTTTTTTCTGATTGGTCTGTTTTCAGTTGGGAGGCCATTTCACTTGTGGTTTTCATTTCACAGAGGTATTTACGCTCCATTTTTCTCTTCTTACATAACCTAGATAAAGGCATATTGCCAAAAAACCTTGGTAATACTAGATAATTTTCTGAATCTCCACCAGTGTCCAAAAGTGGCTGAACTCTGTGCTGTGTAACTACGCAGATGTTCGTGCTAACACCACAGTATCTCTCACCTCCCAGCTGAAAAGAGAGCTCGGCGTGGGTGTGGTGGTTTTTTGGACTCTCTTCCTGCTGGCTGCTAAATGCTCCTCGCCTCCTCCCCCGTTAGGGTGGTTGGTTTTCCACTAGCTCGTTATCCCACAGTCATCCATCCATCAGCATCTCGGCGGCCCATGAGCGATAGGGCACGTACACTGTCTGAAGACGGAGAGAAGAAAGGCTGTGAATACTGAATTTGACTCTGAGTACAGATGAGGCATGGGGGCGAGGCTTCCAGTGCCTCAGTAGTCCTATCAGTCCTATCACCCCAAACCTCTGTTTTTTTTAGATAAGGTCATGAGCTGTGAGAGATTGGATTTGACATAAATTCAGCTTTATTTGGGTTTGTCACGTCATAATTCATGGAAAAAAAGAAGCCCACTTGCTTAGCCCACACAGCGTATTTGCAGGAGATAAAGGGATCTTCTTGCTTTTTTTTTTTTTATACACAGCCCTGCCTGGTTTTGATCATGGAGGATAGAACAGATCTGGTAATCATTTGGATCTGGCTTAATCCCTGTGGCCCATGCCACAGTTGTTACACGGAGTAGAGCAGGCTACCACCTAGCCACAGATCAGCTGTCAGGGCAGGCCATTTTATCTGACTCCTCTCCCTTTGCTCTTCTCTCAGCCCATCTCAGCACAGAGATCTGGCCAGAGTGATAACAAGTGGTGAGGCTTTTGACTGCCGTCACCATCATTCCACTAGTGGAGGTTTCAGGAAAGCAGTTAAAGTGCCACAGGGAGAGTGAAATGAAACAACCTTGTAAATGTTGGCATCAGTGTAACTCAAGATATGCAGGGTTTTTAGCAAAGCATTAAATAGTGAAAGATATGGTGTTGTTGTACCTGCACAGAAGAATGTGCTTTTCATTTCTGCGTATTGACAAGTATTGATCCCATGCTCTACACAGAAAAGGAGACCAACCTCAGGTCATTCATTCTGAGGGATCTGCTGCCATCGTCGATGGACAGCTATTACCGATACACTGGCTCTCTGACCACGCCACCCTGCAGCAAGGTAGTGGAGTGGATCATCTTCTCCAGGCCTGTATATCTGTCCCACTCACAGGTGCGTTAAGCACACACACACACACACACACACACACACACACACACACACATATATATACCCAGACGGCTATATTCTCCATGCACAGTCAGATCGCATTTGCACACTGACAGTGGATCACTTGCTGCCCCACAGTGTCGACGCACAAGCAATTTTTCCCCTCATCTACCTCTCCTCTCTCTTCCCTTTCCCCTCGTTCCTCCCCAACTCCTCTGCATATGAAACCATAACTGCCTATATAGTGGATGATTAAACAGGAAGGGGGAGCCAATTACTGGCATTTGAATGATCGCATGAGATAGCTCCCATATCATGCTGTTGGTCTGAGACGGTGACTATAGGGTCTTAACTAGAATACTGCTGCACATGGAGGCTGGTTATCATACTATTAAAGTTGTTCAAGTGCAGAAATGTTCATTAATTTAAATCTGCATTGATTAGAATTATTGCAGTAAAGGTTTAACATGTGTTTAATGAAAAAACGTGGCATTTTACGGCACTCACGTACGTGCTTGACAACAGCTTACCTCCAACTGTTTTTTTTTTATTGTTTGTGTTTGTGAAAGATAATATATGCCAAATCATGCCCCGTGCTTTTTGCTGATCCCATACACAGTCCTTTGCTGCATCTTTTATACATACAATTCTTGGGTTACCCAGCTGCATATTCTCTAGAGCGTTCTGTGCTGTGGAAATTTGCAGGGCTCAGTGGAATTTCTATCAACTTGCAGGAGGACAAATCTTTTGCTCAGAAATGACTTCTGCTGCAGGAATATTGACCACCAGTACAATGTTTGTGACGCTCCCAGATAGTCTTTTATGAACCCGTAATTCATTTCTCCAAGCACGCATAGGACACATTGATTCCACAGTATCTGTAATGTGTAGTCATTACAGCACGCGGCAGGAGATCATTCGTAGTAATCAATGGCTACAAATTTGCCCCATTGAGAAGTTACAGCCCGGTAGGTAGCCAGGATGATGATTGAGGTCTGTGCCTGCTGGTGCCTGTGGTGTGAATGTTTCTTGCAAATACTGTGCTCCGTTTGTGAACAGTCAGCTGCTGGCAAGTGGCTACAAATGCAGTCCTGTATGATATATTATATTCAGCACACACATACTCAAGCGCACACACACACACACACACAAAAACAAAAGCACTTAAATTTGTTTCAGTAGCTTTTCTCTGTTTCTTTCCATCTAGCTGGAGGCCTTTTACTCCATTTTTACAACAGAGCAACAGGACCACGTGAAGTCTGTGGAGTACCTGAGGAACAATTTCAGGCCCCTGCAGGTCCTCGACAATAGGAAACTCTTTAAGTCGGCTGTAAAAGACGCATGGCAGAAAGATTTGACCGAGATCCCGGGAAGCCCTCATAGCACTGAGGCTTCAAGAGGTGAGCTTTGTTTTCTGCATTGTGCCATATTCTCTGTGTCGTTTACACTGTGGCACCACTGGTTTTACCTCAAGGATCTCCTGTAATTATAATCATATAATTACAATCATTACTCAGTATTTTATTAGTTCTCGTGAATTGCTGCCTGAATTAGTCGGAGTAGATCGAGTTTGCTGTGAACTGTAAGGGTTATTGATATTACAGTGTGGATTAGTATTCCATAATGCACACTGTGTGTAGGCCAAGGTTGCGTCAGAGATCAGCAAACTTCACATCCCATCCAAAAGCTGTCCAAACTCTTTCCCAAGACTGGGACACAAGCCGTATCTACCTGATTATTATTTGCAGTTTTACAAGTTTAAAACTTTCAAAATTTGTCCTAATTAACCGTAACCCCCAACCACTTAGTTACTGTTGCCGTGCCTGTCAGGTTTTCCATTCTTGCACTGTACATACATACAAGTGGAAATTCTCGGTGATTTTTTTAACAATGGGTCTCTGATTACAGACAAAGGCAGGCAAAAACAAGCTTATGATTTCTAGCCGGTGACCACTGCTTTTGCCAGCTGGCATGAAGACTCTCGCTGGTGGATTTTGTTAGCTGAAGCTACTTAGCTAATTAAGCTAACGTTAGCGTCATGAGTCAGTTAAGAATGCTGTTCCCGCCTGACTTGTATTAAAACGAGAAACCTGTAAAGGGGTCTTGAATATGCACTTAATAGCTACATAAATGATATTGTGCTAAAAGAGTCTAAAGCTGCATGTCCCAGGCAAGAAATCAGCATCCTCACCAGTTGTTGACCCATGTATGACCCATGTGTAAGATATGGAATAAATATTATTGTATTATTGTTATTGTATTGCAACACAAGGACTAACTAGCTCTACAAGCATGATAAGGAAAAAATGATATGCTAACGCTTGCTCTTTGAATTAACGCAAGGTTACTACTGTAGGTAGTAAGCTAGTTAGCTGGACATGCTATCGATTGCAGCATACGTTAACAAACACACTTTTTTTATCCATTCCTTACACTTCAGTACCTCTTTTACTAGAGTCCCATGCACATCGCTTCGGCATGTGGAGAAAGCCAAAGTTTGACAGGCCGGCTGTGCCGAGCTATGATTGGACAATCACTGCTCGGGGGAAGGGGCAATTGGTTTGGCAACTGGCCCCCATGCTGAGGTGTCAAAACTGTTACAAATAGTGTCCTATGATGCATCCACACTAATGTAGAATGAATGTGTCAAAAATAACATGTTCTTGAATTATCAGCGTTTGTATTTACATTGGAGTATAATCGTAGGACCCCTGAGTGTACTAAAATAAGCACTAATTGCACCAGGCTAGTATTATCTGGGGTCATCCATGGCCCTTGTTTTCACAAAGATTCCTCGTTTTTTCAGCAGTATTTTCTTTCGGGTCAAAAATGTAGGGGCTGCAGTGAAAATTATTAATGAGATCTTTGATAGTGTTTTTCTATCAAAGGAAATTCAGAAAGTTCGCCTTGCTGCTCAGCATGGAGACCCATTCATAGGACCCAGCTCAAATCAGTAGGTCAGTAAATATAATAGGATGATAGATGGTAATTCTTTTTTATTTATTTATCATCCCCCCCCCCCGTAGGGTAAAATTACTTACAGAGCACATTCTGATTTGATTACAACCCCCAGATTAAATGGGTAATCATTTGAATTTCAGGAGATTTTTTTAGATAAAGCTAGTCCTGTCAGGATAGTGCACATTCATTCTCTCATTGTCACTACTCATTCTTGTCTCAAAGAACATATTAATACAAAGCGCAGACCTCATGCGGGGCTTGATTAGAGTATTTTTGCTCGTCTTCCTCTTTTATGTGTGCATCTTGCAGCGCTTGCTTTAACAGAACAGTACAGGAACTATGGAGACTAATGAGAAAGGCTGCTGCGCCTTAAAGTGGTGTTGTTGGTGTCTGGCGGTGGAGAATTGATTGGGAATGCTTGTGATGAAGTTGGAGCACTCTAACAGGGCCGATCAGCAATCATCATTAATATGTGGCACAGCTAAAATAGACCCATACAAATTAAGTTGTGAAATTGCTTTTGTGGCATGTCAGTAGGCAGAATGAATGTGGACTAGTGTTTCTCCATTTTTTTCAGCTTCCTCTCCCTCTTGCTCATTTTCTCTTTGTGTCTCTCGCATTTCTATTTCTCTGTGTTAAAATGTAAGAATCCATACTTAATAGGAGGCGCTGGGAGTAAACAGCGTCAGCCTTATATTCAGGGGTGACATCTGTCAAGGTTGTGTGAGAGAGCATATTTTATCTGCCCACAGTAAATGATGGCGTTGCTTGTAAATGTTGTGAGGGCCACACTTTGACTGAATGTTCCATCACTTTAGCTTTTATAACCATGAAAGTTGTTTGGCCGTTAGAGATGCATAGCTAACACAGGTTTCAGATTAGTTTGTGTGGTACAGATTCATTGTTTGACCAGTAATAATGCCAAGATATATGGGGCAGTATTTATTTAATCATTTGTTTTTTCTCTAATACTGTATATGTGCATTACCTTCGCCTTTTTCTCATGCGGAGAGCAGATTTAGCATACCTCTCTCTAGAATTTGGTTGGTTTATGATGATATTGTCCATAGGGTTGCAACTAACTTTCATTTTTGTTATTCATTACTCTGTTGATTATTTTCTTGATTCTTCTTCTTTCTTAATTGTTTCATCTATAAAATGTCACGAAATAGTGAAAAATGCCCCTTCACAATTTCCCAGAGCCCAAGGTGACGCCTTGAATTTGCTTGTTTTGTCCGACTGACAGTACAAAACTAAAACTTATTGAATTTAAAATTTTATATAACTGAGGAAAGCAGCAAATGTTT
The DNA here is from genome assembly GCA_003416845.1 of Oplegnathus fasciatus. Lineage (NCBI taxonomy): Eukaryota > Metazoa > Chordata > Actinopteri > Centrarchiformes > Oplegnathidae > Oplegnathus > Oplegnathus fasciatus. The sequence continues at coordinate 495,443 of NTHP01000431.1, read as the reverse complement.
GGCATTTTTGCTTGAAAAATCAATCAGTTACCTAACTACTTGAAATTTAATTTCTCTCAGTACTAACTGATCACTAACTGATTAATTGAAGCAACATTATTAACATACTCTTATATTGTAATGTTGTTAGTCAGTGTTAAGACTGTGGTAGTAGCTGTAGCATGATAATAAAACAAGTAGTATAGTCACGATGTTGGTATTTAGCCCTGAGATGACATACATAACTTCACTTTTCTGCAAAGTTCAGAAAATACCAATTATTTATAGTAAAATCAACAATTTTCCTTTCTTTACGTTTTGAATGAAATTGTTGTTTTTCCCCAGCATTCCGATGTCTGCACACAGCCTCTTTAAGACATATTGTACAGCCTTGAGAGGAGAGAAGCAGTGGAACTGCTGTTTGTTGACAACAGCCAATTCATCGCCTTTATGGTAGAAGCTGCCAGGAGAAAGATTCATGTTCTGCTCTGAGTGGTATTGCAGACAGAGGTGAAACCTCTAGGAGGCTTATTTTGGGGGGGGTTACAATGTATGCATTCACAGAAAAATAATAAGATTTTTTCTAGAGAGTCACTACTGTAGCATGTTGAGTAATTTTGCCAGTGATGAAACATTAGGTACCTATTCACTATTTGATTCATACTGTGTCTGAGTTGAAGATTTTGTTTTCGATTGAACATAGGATGAAGCGACAAAAAACCCCTTTTGCATACAAATTTTGAACAGATTTAGAGGAGCACTAATTAATTTTGCTGCCAATCTGCCGTTACATTAAAAAGTTTCAGGTCTTAGATCGCTGAAGTTTCTAATTGATACAGAGACGTGATGTTTGCTCTTCAGTAGACCACACGTTGCCCCACTTATTGTGAACAAAATGTAACATTTTTAGCAAAAATACAAATAAGAATCACAACATTGTTTTGTTGCAAGGTGCGGAACAGGTGTTGACAAGCTATTTATCTCTGTAGATCTACACCTGCTGTGGATTTTAGCAGTACTACTGTGTATGCAGCAATGTTGATGGTCAAAATGATGATGACTGTGATGACGCAGGCAGTAAAACCACGATGATGTCTTCAGCTGTTATTAAATGACTGTGTGGAGCTACTGAAGTTGACAACGAACATCTGACGGGTTATAATGCATTTCACACCTGTCACACCTCATCAACACCCCAACATATTCTTGCTATTGTGTTTTGGTTTTTTTCCCTTGTTCCCCTCTGACTGATTTCCTTCCACCCTGTCTCCCATTCACATATCATGGTGCATAATTTGCACCATAGCTTCACTGTGTAAATGGAGAAAACTGTGGTGACAATTTAAATTTGACAGAAACCCTGTGTGAACATAATCGGTTGACACTGGTTCCTGATTGCTGTTGCCCTGATGTGCTGAGAAGCATGTCCAGATTGTCCCTTACTCATTCTGATGGATCCCTGTGTAAATACCCATGCTGCAGCCTACACTGCCACCTTGAGGCAGACATACGGGTTTTCTTTCATCCTCCTCATGCATCCTGTTTAATGTTGGACAGGAACTTTCCAATTACGTATAGGCAGGAAGTTTCAGTGTTATCTGTACCACATGTTTAGCACTACACACAGCTGTTTAGTATTCTACCTCTCTTGCAGTGCCGTGGCATGAAAAAGACACAAGTGTCCAGATTGACAATCCACACTGACACCTCGAGGTTGTGCCTGACCCCAGTCGAGCCTCCAGGAGTGTTTTTGTTATTGAGTTACTGTATTATCTTACACCTTTTAGAGGTCTCTCAAGTGGAAATGGCTTTGAGTCAAGTCAGCAGCAGACAGTAATAATAGGCTTGTTAAAAAGCAACCTGCATTCTGCCCACACATATCAGCGGACACAAATACATGTGGTCAAGCAGTCCTCCCAACCACAGCCTTTCATTTCCACCCGGCTGCATCCAGACTGTGAAAAGAAGGGGGAAAAAAATCTTTTCATTCTTTATCTTACTCAGCTCTTCTGTCTGGTCTTTCAGTGTGCAGCAGTGCCCCAGTGAGCATGAAGATCCAGCCGCTGAACCGGACGGCATTGATGGTGAGCTGGGAACGCCCTCTGACCGTCTACCACCCGCCCATCACCAGTTACATGGTCTCCTACAGCTGGGTGAAACGTGATGTTGCTGATGAAAAGACCTTTTTTAAGACTGGGGACCAGAGCATGGTGAGTATTATTATCGACTGCCACTAACAACTCCTCATACCAGACCAAAGCAGTTTGCCAGAATTGCCTCTTTTTTTTCTCTTTTCTTTTTTATACATTTCTTTTGATTTTTCAAGATGGGTGTGGTCTAAACAGCTGTGATTGGTTTGCAGAGCCTCAGATGTATCTGGCAGGATCAGAAGGTGACTGGATCAGTGACAGTGTGTATAGGAGGTGACAGGAGGTGACAGGTTGTGATGAACCCTGCGTGTGGCTGTTGGTTGATATGAGGGCCCAGACACTCACCTGTCTAAGAATAGACACCTGAGACAGGACTGTCACACACACTGACGAGTCTAACTGACATATACGTAATGTGTTGACAAATGCACCTGTGGCCTTTCCTCAGTTGAAGCGTTTTCCATCATCTTTTAACAATTCGAAAACTAATAATCGTTTGAAAAACTCCAGTCTGCTTTCAGGCAGCGGAGGCAGCTCTTTGAACACAAACTGTCTTCTTTGAGTAACCAATGCAGGCAACTGTGCAAGTGTAATCCTTTAGATCTCAGTGAAGTTTTTGACACCAGTGATCATACAGTTCTGCTCGTGTGCCTTAAGCATTGAGTTACCACTTCAGTTCTTACCGTGTTTCTTCAATGTCTCTACAGAAATATATCCTTCCTCCCCCTGCGGGAGGTTACACCTACAGGGTTGTTCTTTTTCACACTATATATTCTTCCCCCTGGTCACATATCCTTTCATTTGTGGGAATCCAACACCCAGCTGTGCGCCTCTCTAAAGCCCACTGACCCCCAGCTGTCTTGACAGTCTGCATGACTGCCTCTTCAGATATAAACAGTTCAGGGGCAAAACACTCACCCGCCAGTTCAGAGACCTGGGATCAGTTCCCTGGTGGCAGTACTACTTGGTCATGCGTTCCAGTAAACACAGTCGTCATCGTCGTGGGTGGGAAGCTGGTGAGGGATCGTGCATTGTCGCTGCACTTGAGACTGCACAACTGCACAGAGGGGGTGGGATCTGAGGGGGATGGTGTAAACCTTTGCATATATTGCATCCTCCCCTCCTTCTAATGCTTAGAAACTAGCTAATGCATTAGCTGTTAACCCCCTCTACCCAAGCATGTGTTTTGCTCACTTCGCTTGGATGTTTAACCTTCACCGTGCAGACTGATGTGTGTGCCCCAAAAAGCTGTTTTCACATTCATCTTTTGGAGGATTTTGGGACATTGCAAGTAGTTTAGAGGTGAATTGTGGTCCAAAATGCAACTGATGCAAGTGCAAATGCAAGTGTGATGTGAAAATTTGTGTACACACACTATGGTTGGGCCTTTCAGTGGGAGGAGACACAATTTGGAGACACCTTGTGTTAAGCAGTTAAACTGAAATGAGCAATATTTGCATATTCAGAGAGAGTGGAGGAGTAGATGTAATTTTAGCAGTTGTTTACCTAGGTAATTGAACTATTTTGTGGAAAAAAACATATTGGACACAAATTATTATTCAATGCAGCTCATTTTTGTGTCTTAAAACCTGCCTTACAAACTAGTTACTGGAGCTGAGAAACTCTGGACAAGCAGGTTGAAATGAATATGCAAATAGGCTTCCTGCAGTCGAGAACTCCTCTCAAATTAAACTAGTGCCATCCTCAGCTGAAGATAAATTAACATCTATTTCCTCTCCTTTAGATTATTGTAGCATTTAGTTTAACATTTAGCTTCTACGCCCCTTAGAAGTCCGTGCTTCACCTGCAGCTGCTTCGGAAACCTGCCACAACAGTTCTGTCTGATGTTAAACATAGAAACCGTCTCACAATTTCAGTCTCCCTGTGCTGGTTACCCGCTACTCTCAGCATCCTCCAGCTACATTTACTGACCTTTTAACTCCCTATCAGCCAAACTGCTCCCTGAGGTCCTCTTGCAGAGCCGTCATATCTCTGGAGCCTAGTCTTCATTTTCTTTGTTCTGTAGTCTTGACAGGAGACTCAAGAGGGTAAAGAATTCTCTGTTCGGATCCTCTATGCTGTGTATAACTTGCTTGAAAAGCTTAGGCGTCAAATATGAAGTAGAGTAATTTCTTAAAACCTATATTTGAACTTTGTCTGTAGCCTCTCGAGCTGAACTGATGAGACTTGTTTGGCGCGTGAGGCTACTTGTAGTGTTTTGTTTTTTTTAAAGAATAGATTAATATGAATTATTTCTTTGTTGTTGTTTTCATGTGATATCGTTATGTTCTGTTAAGAGCTTTGTAAGTTTATATTGTTATTATACATTCATTGCAAATGGTTGTCTGAAAGAACAATGAATGTGTCCATGAGGTGCTCTATGTGGTTACACTCCGTTAATACAGTCGGTCAGTCGCTTTGCTGACAGCGTTCTCTCCACTTCTCTCTCTCTGCTGTCAGTCTTTCTTGTTTTGCCCACTTCATTTCCATTTCAATTTTCAGTTTCTATCTCTGGACACCTTTATCTGAATTATTTTAGAGAAATACTTGCTCTCCAACACCAGAGGCAATCACCCATCTGTTCTGAGGGCCATTTTAATATAAGTAAAGCCATCTGCAAACTGCAAAATACAATTAAATTAGGCAGGAATGGAGGTTTTAAACTGCATTGAACTTGTGGGTCATAGACTGTTGACAGAACTGTGGCTTAGCTTCAGGCAATATGAATGAACAGCATCTACAGTTTTAAATGTATTTTCAGCTACACTTTCAAACATTATTTACAATATGTTTTGTATTGAGTGCGTATGTATGTGCATCTTTTCTCTTGCAGAAAGCAGTCATCACTAATGTGTCACCTGACATGCTGTACCTGTTCAGAGTGCAGGCAGTATGTCAGCATGACCGTCGCAGTGATTTCAGTCAGACTCTGCTGTTCCAAGGTATGTGGTCAAAACCCTCCAGCCGCTGAGTCATTGGGTATTTTTAAAGAACAAATTTAGCATGAAATAGATTTTCAAATGCTTGCTCGCTCTTTTGTTTTTCAGCAAATACAACAAGAATATTTGAAGGGTCTCGTATTGTGAAGACTGGGATGGTGAGTTGACCAGAAGATGGCAGTGCAAGTATCTTTTTGTGTGTTCGTGACATTCGTGTGGTTCTGTTGGATAACGACTCCTTCTTTACCTGTCTCCGTCAGCCCACAATTTCTCCAGCATCCTCGGCCGACATGGCTCCCATCAGCTCTGGTTCCTCCACTTGGACGTCCTCTGGCATCCACTTCTCCATTGTCTCCATGGCAACGGGGATGGGCCCCTCCTCTAGTGGCAGCCAGGCCACAGTGGCGTCAGTGGTGACGAGCACCTTGCTGGCAGGCTTGGGCGTAGGCGGAGGGGTCATCTCCTCTTTGCCCAGCTCTGTTTGGCCCACGCAGGCGCCCCAAGCCACGCAGAACCCCACCCGTCCATCCGTCCCGCCCGTAAAGTCCAGCACGGAGCAGGTGGCGCCTCAGGGCTCTGAGACAGACAGCCCGTCTGAGGAGAAACAGGCTGCACGTGAGGGCGAGGAGGAGGAGAAGGAGGGGGAGAGAGAAGGAGAGCAGGAGGAGGGAGAGGAAGAGAAGAAGAGAAAGAACAAGACTGCACCTGATAATGAGGAAAAGCAAGCGAACAGCACTGTGGCCAAAGAGCCTTTAATCCCCACCCCCGCATCCACAGCCAAAGAGAAAGGAGAAGGGAAGCCTACAGTCAAAGGCAGCACAGTATCTGCAAGCACTGGTGGCGACCAGTTGGTCAACGTAGAGGAGCAACCCACAGATGTAAATGCAGTCTCCACTCATGAGCCTCGTAATGACAGTGCAGAGATGCAGATTCCCCAGAGCTCCACACTGTCTCCAAAGATCAGTAGTAATGGGAAGAGTCTCTGGCCTTTCTCTGTCCACACCGGTGAGCAGACCCCTCTCTTCCACACAGATACGACACAATATTGTTTTTTAGTCTTTCAGTTTTAACATCCTTCCCAAACATCCCATTTGAATTCTCATGTCTGTTCTCTTGTTGTCAGCTATCATAAAAGGCAAGACTTCTCTCCAAAGCAGGATTCTGTAAACACTACCAAACAGTTATGGAGGCCAATTTTACATAACAAATAACTTGATTTAAGACAGTAACTACACTGGTTACCATCTCAGTCAAAGACAAAGCTCCAGGCTTTTGTGTCACTACAACACAGAGGCCTGGAGGCAGAAGTAAACCACCTGCCAGAGGGGTTCTGCCTCGAGGAATTCCTTTGAGTTTGCTTCAAGGGAGAGCATTTGTGAAGATTTTTTTCTGCCAGATTTTTTTTACCGCCAAAATGTTAGAAATAGCACAAGTATCATGAAGATTTATTGAAAGCTGCAACCAGACAGTCAGAAGTCATGCTATGCTTCTGGGCCGATCAACGCTGGTTTGGGTTGAGATTCTTTTATTGCCATGAGGTTTTATCATGATCAGTCTCAAGTGGTATGCGTCTCATGGTAGGGTTAATGTGTGTTTTTTTTTACAATAATAGGCCTGTAGGTTTATTATTATTTATAGGTTTAGTTGGGGTTCTGGCCTGTCAGGGCTTTAACTTTTGGACCTAGTGCAAGCTCTTCACAGTAACCCCCAACGTTTAGTCACTTTTGAGAGACCATTTTGTGAACAGAGTGGCGAAAGGTTAGGCATTGGATTTATAATGGTGAAGGTTAAAGCCCCTATGTTTAGAATTAGAACATTTCTGACTCCCAGTGGTAGCTTCAAAAAGACACTTTAGCAGACAGCACTGCATACTAGTACACCCCTCCCCCTCCCCTCATGGATCTGATCTGGAGATACAGAACGAAAGAAAACAATAGTCCAATTTTTTGTTTGGATATTTACAAACAAAAACTTTTGCCATCAGAGTAACATGGTATAATTTCACAAACATCATACTCACAGGCACTTTAAAGTTGGCAGATGAGTTGGTGTAGAATATTTTTAGGCATGTATTTATGTGCATGTGTTACGTTCCAGACAGGACCATCTTGTCCAACGTGACCCGAACCCCTCACCCGGGGATGGGGAGGATGGTGTGGATTGTCCCCTTGGTGGTGGTGTCGGCTCTCACTCTGCTCTGCCTCATAATGCTGCTGATTGTGATGGTATACTGGAGGTGAGTTCAACGTACCTTTCCTAAAAAAAAACAGTAAAATGTCATTACATCAAGTGCTATTACATACAGAAATGCCTCATCTTGACTAGATGTCACTGATACCTCCCTCAGAGGTATGAAAAACTAGCCGCCCCTCACCCACACTAACCCCATCCATACATTTTTTTTCACACTCACATTTTGGGTTAAGGGACACGCCTACATGCACGTCTGGATTCTCCAGTCAGTCTGCTCCACATTCAGGCCCATCTAGTTTGGATGTGTCTTATGTGTTTTATGCACATAAATGCATGTGTGCGCATCAATCTCAAGCAGCCTGGTAGTAAAACTGCCGCCTTGCCTGCATGTCGTACATCAGGCCCATCACCCACTTGGGTGAGGGGCAGGAGACCTGAAGGCCCTGCAGGTGCCAGCAGGGGTCCCAGCTGTGTCTTCATCTGCTGGGCTAATTTCCAGCCATGCTATTGGAGCCCCAGTAATTACACAGGCCAGGCCACTGGCACATGTTGGATGGTTAATGAGTTACAAATAGCACTATGGACCATTTCCTCAGCTGGTCCCATGCATATTTACTGTCTGCAAAGGGTCTGCTTCTAGTTGTTTATTTTACAGTCAGAGGTTTATTTTTGTTAATACTTAAAATGTGTTAGATGCATTTTATAAATTAGTTTTTACTAGGATAGTTTTTTAAAGTGTGAGATCACTACAGCAAATGTTTATGGGCCAATAACACCTTACTGTGGCGTTTTGTGGTATAAATAACAGCCTGGTTATCAGCTTCATGAAGCTGTTCAAAAAACACACATTTGAAAACAAGACGACTGCTTCATTTGGTGGATGAATTACTTGTTGTGGTATTTGAGTAGAAGAGCTGGGGCAGCTTTGAGATCAGAAATGGCCATCACAGCTGTTGTTGTGACAACTTTGACAGTTCGCAGACAATGGCTGCTTCCCCTGGGGAAAAGACCATGATGAAAGATGAAATCAACCCATTCGCGCTCTCTTCACTCTTCATGCTCTGCGTAGTCTCTCTTGGTGACAGTGCAGCTATTAAAGCCAGCGAGTTTCTCTGCTCACAGATGTTTTGGTCATTAACAACTTAATATCACAATCCATTTGATTTATAAATGTTTATTTAAAAATATGTGATCATTGGACCATGTTTTGAAGTTTAATACCCTTATTTCTGGCTTAGTCATTTTTGCAGTGAATCTTAGGTTATGAGTCTACAATGGAATTAATTGCTGGCATTACAGTACACATCTGTAATCCTCTGAGGCTCGAGGTGTTTGTTGAAAACTCACAGATGTTCAACTTAGAAAAAAAAATCTCATTTCGTGTTAGTGACTCAGTACTGCCGAGGCCGGTGTGAAATGGGATGCCTCTCTCCATTTTTTTTTTTACAACTGACAACCATTCAGAAAGCCTATTTCATCCCAGTTTCCCCCAAAGCAAGCTATTCTTCTGAGACCATGGGAGAGAATCAGGGAGGAGGTGTCGACTATGCCGGTTAGTTAGCCGCCCCACATCTGCACCCACAGGGAGCCATTAGATCGTGAGGCTGTGACGCAAGCCAGGGGGGAGCTCTCCTCCCGTTTTGTTTTCCACCCTCCCCTATCTCTCTTTCTCTCTCTCTCTCTCTCTTTTTTCCTCTCTCTTTCCATATCTTTTAAATGCAGTGCAGCCTTTTTTTTAATTTTTGTTCCACCTCTCTTAAAGAATGACAAGCATCTGCTCCCTCCTCTGCATCAAGTACAGGTAGGATTAAACCTGGGAAATGCTGGCAATGGGATGAAACAAGGGTTGTTTAAATGCATTCCTTAGTATACATTGTGTGTATGTGAGGAGGTGGTGGAGGCCGGAGAAGGATATGCAAGGTGTTCAGGACCTTAAAGATTCCTCACTTACAGTCTCTCTGTTTTTCAGGAGCTTTCTAAAAAGTAAGAATCTTAATTTTTTCAAATGAATTTCTTCTATTTAAATAAGGTATTAGTTATCATGTAAGAATTGTTGATTTTTGTTGTACTCAGTGCAGGGAAGGAGGTTTTGACTGTGGAATGTTTTAACCTAAAAGAAATGTACAATTCATCTTTTTACAAAGCTGTAATATTCCAGGAAATAATTTTGATATTCTCTAAAGATCATGGCTGCCTTCAGCCTATCAGCATTCAGCATTCATTTGACAAGATTTGCAGTTTTTCAGTCTGTGAACTTCGGACCTTGAACTAATGTAAAATTTGGGAAGGGTTGTCCAACAGGGTGCGTAAACATTTTGGCTTTTCGGAACAACAGGAAGTCAAAAGTTTCATCTGGTCACGACTTTGTCAACACAAGTTTTCATATCTGTGCATTGAGCAGCAGCTGCTGGCAGCCATCACTCACATTTTCTCCAGAAAATGCACCTTTAAGTTGATTTTGTTGTCCTCAAAGTGGAGTGGAACCTCATGAAAGTAGTGTGTGTTGCCCTGGGAGATAGAGAATCTGTGTATGGATTAGTTGTCCTCAGTTTGAGTAAAGAGCTAAATTTGGCTTTGCGCTGCGTGTCGCTATGAGTTGTTTACCTGTTCCCTGTAGTCAGCTCAGACTGTGTTTCCAGGAGCCACTCATCGCCGGCGACTCTTATCTGTGTGCGATCAGCTGTGTCCCAACTACTCTGGGGTTTTCATTAGCAGTTTTCTGCTGTTCCTGTGTCATTCAATTCAGCTTTGAGATGCTGATGTTGACAGACCGGATCTGAGAACAATGAGATAACGACTCCCTAATAGATTTAACTGTGGCATCCCACTGAACTTCTCTCTGTGTCCCTGTAGGAGATTTTTCCAGACAGCTCACTTCTATGTGGAGGAGAGCAGCTCTCCACGAGTGGTGGCCAATGAGAATATACCAGTCATCCCTATACCAGGTAAGCCGTATTTCCTTTATTATATTAGAATATTCATATATGTGAGGTTCAAATATCTTTTTATTTTATGTCACCGTGTACTTAGAATTCACTGTTTGTTGCAGTTTTCTAGATCAGTGATTCCCGACCAAGGGTACCTGTATTATAAGGTACTTGTGTACCTCAGGTTGTATTCTACAGTTCCTCTGCTGTATGTGGAAAGATTGTGGAGTAACATTAAGCAAGCAAGCAAAGCAGTTGAAACCGTTGGGATAAATTGGGAAATAGCTTAAAGAATCAATGAATAAATAGATACTTAATGTAGTTAAAGTAGTTAGCTTAAAGTAATGAAGAAACTGTTAGAATGGCTAGCTTAAAATAATGGATAAATGGTGAAATAGCTAAAAGTAATGGATAAACAGTTGAAATAGTTGGCTAACAGTAAATAAATGGTTGAAATAAATGGTGGTCTTGATGAAGGGGTACTTAAGTTCATTTGACAGGACTGTGTGCATGCATGGATACAACAAATATATTATTTAACCTAAAAAAAAAACCTGTGGTTTTAAGACTGAAGTACCAAAAAAATCACAAAAATGACAAAGCACTCTTGACTGACTTCAAGTGATGTATGTTTACTAATACAGGACACAAGCCACCATTAACTGCTTTCAAATGGTCTTCTCTATTACCCTGATGTCTGCATTTGCACAGTTTCTGTTCATTTACATGTGAAATGGCTCTCGGAGCACCTCTGTAGGAGTTGTGCGCCTTTCTGTAGCCTTTAATGTCCCAGGCAGCAGCGCAGTGGCAGCTAGTCGATATCAGACTTTACTTTCGCAGTCGCTTAAAGCTCGGGGACATTTCAAGGCTGGGATATCATAGTTAAAGAGCACAGCTGATGCCGGTATCGACTCCACATTCACTAGGCTTTTAATGCTCGCCTCCTTTTTCTTTCTTTATCCCTTTCTTTCTTCTTCCTCTTTTCTTTCTGTCTTTTTCTTTCTCTTTTACTCTCTTAGAGACTCTGGCAGTTTCCTTAAAGCACACGCAGTATGTCCTGAATGACTGACCATGTACTTGATTTAAGTTGACAATTAAATTCATAGAACAGAGACTTTATGCGCTCTGAATTTGCATTCCTTATCTTCATAGATATTGGTAGACATCTAAAGTGGAAAATGACAGAATGAGATTGCACACAGTGCTTTGGGACATACAAGCATACATGTGAACGTACCTCTGTACAGTTTTATATCATCGGGCCTAATCAGTCGTACTTCATTTCAATTTCTAGCTCCTAAAGCCACATTTCACCCAGAACCATTCAGATGAACTGATTAGACTGATAATAAGTCTCTTGACACTAATACGGGGAAGACATTTTGATAAATGAACTGATTAACAAATCAGAATTCACCTTTACGCTGTAACCACTGAGGCAAGTAAGAGCCCTAAAGGCCCCAGCTGCGAGGGTGCTTTAGTTAAGACATTGGCCAGTGTCAGCAGCGATGACAGCTGGGTCCCCTGCACTATTGTCCCAGTGTGATGGTGACCAGCCTTATCAAAGAATCCCTCATGTGTGATTTGGGGCTGATTTGGCTTAGATGAGACAGATGCTCACCCCCCACCATATAAATGCTCAAAATACCAAATCTAGACATTTATGATAGAGGTTAGTCTGTTAAAACAGAACAAAATTGGATTTTCTTTTCTAATCTTTTTTTTTTCTTCATTAAGACATAGACTCTCAGTGACCGATTTGATGTCAGAAAACTATGCATTACATTTGCTGCCTGGTCGTGTTAGAATTGCAAAAAATGATTTCCACGTGTGTGTTGCCAACTCACTCACACATGCACACACAATCTCAGAATACACGGTGGCTAGAAACAAACCCCTAATAATGCTTTACGAACCACACACAGGCAGTAATGGGCACTTTGCTAACTGTTCTGTGTTTGTCCTGCAGATGACATGGAGGCCATCCCCGTTAAGCACTTTGTTAAACACATCATGGAGCTCTACAAGAACAACCTGCAAGGTTTCTCTGAGGAGTTTGAGGTACACGTTGAGTGCCACTTCAAAGCTAATTCCTTTTGAAGCATCGTTAACCTTTGCTATGTATATAACAAATGGTGCTTTTTCATTAGAGCCGTGTTCATACATTGCTTCATATTCACATTGACTTATTACAAACTAACCGCTCCACTTGGAGTATCATGAATATTGTAGGGGGATTAGACACTGTGTGGTTGCTACATTTGATGCATTTCACACTTTTTATTGGCAAACGTCTAAGACTACTTATACAGATCTCTATAAGATTTCCCTCTTGACAGTTGACATCAGCAGATGGATTTATCAGTAGTTTTGCTTTTGAATGATCTAAAATTGGTGGTGGTTCTGTTCTGCTCTGCTTTCACACCACAATCAAACCTCACCACAGTCTGCATGGAGGCAAACCCAGATCCCCCTTTTCCAGAGGTCTCGGTCTGGTTGTTTGGGCCACACCAAGGTCCAATTACAGTTTTCACACCGGCCTAAAAGAACGTAAACAAACGGGCTAATGCACAAGAGTTTGTTTGATCTGAACCAAACAGGTGAGGTGTGAAAGCCCACTAAGACTACAGAATACATAAAAGTACATTTGTCTTTGTTTTTCTGGAGTTCAGTAAGTACTCATGATCTATTCAGCACAGTTCATCTGCCCTTCTACTGTGCACATGCAAATGGGCCTGGGTCTGAACAGTAGTTACAGATTATTTTGTGCTCGCGTTTGTGTGCAGGGGTGCTAATGTCGAGCAGATGGTTGAGAGAAAGACGGAGAGAAAGATCAAGAGAGACGGAGGTTAATTAGAGAAGGTCTGTCTGCCGGTTGACTGGATGGGAACACATTCTTTGTGTAACCAGGTTAAGAAACGAGGCAAACAGTTCACCCCCAGAGGATTCCTTCTAATTGGGGTCATTTGATGTGAAGCTTGTGCGCATAATTTTCAAATGCGCCACAATGAAGCTGTGTTGGAAATGACTGTTGTACTTCAGGGGTGGGTGGGTGCAGAGGGGTGTAGTGAAGAAGAAGAGAAGAAGATTGTCCTACTGGAGGCCCGAATTCAAGCCCCACTGGCTGTAAGCATCTGCTCTGCTGAAGTGTCCTTGACCGAGACACTGAATCCCTGCCAGGGGTTCTGCTTTGCGGTTCATCCTGAGCTCCTTATGAACGGGGCAAGTTTGAAAAAAGACCAATAGTATCACAAAAAAGGAAATCGGAGATGTTGTACTTGTTAAGAAATAAAAAAAAACTGCAGTTTCTATAAAAGCACTGTAACAATTTAAGTAAATATAACTTCCTTAGAGAGGGTAATTCCATTACATCTCCCCGTTTAATAAAATCCATCTCTGTCTATTTTTTCTCTCTCCAGGAGGTCCAACGCTCCACAGCGGACCTGAAAATCACAGCAGAACATTCCAATCATCCTGACAACAAGCACAAAAACAGATACATCAACATTGTGGCCTGTGAGTCAGCTGTAAAATCTGATTATGATGTCTGCTGCTGCGCAGTCCAATAATGTCTTTACAACATGTTTTCATCCCTATTAATAATTCACACAAACATGTCAATGCTCTCCCTAGATGACCATAGCAGGGTGAAATTACGAGCCCTGGCGGGGAAAGATGCCAAACATTCGGATTACATCAATGCCAACTATGTGGATGTGAGTTTTACCAACCACTTGACATGTTGAGTTATTTTTACGCAGGTCCTGGTTTGGTTTTCTGTTGGAAGGTTGTGAAATTCACCTGCGTGGTCTTGTCTTGAATGAGTGTGTTGTGAAAAGAATCATTCATATTGCTAAATGCCACGCTGTTATTTAAGATATGAATTGAGGTATAAAATTCCTAAAACTGATAGACATGGCAATAAAAATTGGGCATCTATTTTAAAAATATTGATTAATGTATAAATATTTACAAGCCGAAGGAGTGGATTCCATGACCTACCAATGTCTTGTGTCAGTAAACCAATCATATCAGCTATATCAGGGTTTGTGGGTAATTTATACAGTATTGATTGGCTCTTACCAGTAAATATATTCCACCGCTCTCCTGTTTCAGGGCTACAACCGGCCCAGAGCTTATATAGCTGCTCAGGGTCCTCTCAAGTCTACATTCGAGGACTTTTGGAGGATGGTTTGGGAGCAGAACACTGGAATCATCGTCATGATCACCAACCTGGTGGAGAAAGGCAGAGTAGGTTCACATTGATCAGTAGCAGAAGTAAAAAATCTGAAACAAATCCCTTACAGAGATGACTGTATTCCAGACGTGGTATATCATTGATTGTGTCTGCTGTGTCCTTCAGAGGAAATGCGACCAGTACTGGCCGACGGAGAACAGCGAGCAGTATGGAAACATTGTGGTGACGCTGAAAAGCACCAAAGTGCGCGCCTGCTACACACTGCGGCGTTTCCTTATAAGGAACACTAAAGTTAAAAAGGTAACCAAGAGTCAGACTCATGCTGAGATAAACTCTCTTCTCACCAGTGAATCTTCTTCAGCTCTGTTTTGTTTGAATGAGGTTTCATGTTTTTTAAACCTGGATCAGGTTGCAAGAGCTATTCGTAAATCTAAGTTTGAGTGTAAAGTCCTACAAGCTAGTTTCAAACTAGTGATTTACTTAATTGGTCTGCACCATTAGAATTTAATGAGTATCTTAATTAGACTTTAGTACTTTGTTAATTGGTTTCTAGGAAACATCAGTAAATACCATCAAATCAAATGCAATCAATTATAATTTCCAAAAACAGTTTTAGGGGCCAAGTGGTATATTAAACTTATCTGCTCTATTTTATTTATATATGCATCCATGCAGAGCTGTGTGTTCAGTGTTAGAGGTATAACGTTTTTGTAATTAAAGGTAAATTACTTTATTTTTGTGGTATGTAATTAAAATCCTCATGTCATTATGAAACAGCATTTTAAGCAAGCGTCGGGTCAGCTGTGTTGACCATATTTCATATTATCATATTAATGAGCTAGTTTTTTTTTAGCTACGTAACAGTTACACATTTTTTAATACTTAATAATATCTAATCTCTTTATTAGAATAAGTTTGAATGGTGCAGCGCCTTTTAATTAAGTGCTTAACTAGTCTAGTCTTATTAACTAGTCTGTACTTCAAACAACTGATCCACCCAGCCCATGATGATGTCTTCCATAAACTAGTAAATGAAGGGTCTTCATTGTGTTCTCACCGGGGTCACACGTCTGCTCTGGTGTTCTAGGGTCAGAAGGGGAACCCAAAAGGGAAGCTAAATGAGCGCGTCGTGGTCCAGTATCACTACACTCAGTGGCCTGACATGGGAGTACCAGAGTACACCCTCCCTGTCCTCACCTTCATCAACCGTTCATCAGCGGCTCGCACTGCAGATATGGGCCCCGTCCTGGTGCACTGCAGGTACAGTACTTATTACCAAGCTCCTGGGCTAAATGGATGTTACTTATGAGTACAAGATTCTCATATTTTGCTGACTTGGTTAACAGGTCCCTCTGCGGGCCTGCCATTATGCTCATTTTTGCTTTGTGTTCTGCTCCTCAGTGCCGGGGTTGGGCGCACAGGAACGTACATCGTCATTGACAGCATGCTACAACAGATCAAGGACAAAAGCACAGTCAGCGTCCTGGATTTTCTCAAACATATCCGCACACAACGCAACTACCTAGTTCAGACTGAGGTAAGAAACCCGAAGTCGTCTGTTATGCTGTGAAACTTCCATTCAAAAGGTCATCTGTGATTAAAGATGGACAGGGAGTTATGAAAGCTATTCAGTTTGATACTCTAAGCTCAGGTAAAGGTCACACTTTGCAACACACAGTGCAAACTGTTATACCCCCTCCCCCATACCCTACCCCCTACCCTCACTATCAGGTCTGTCCACAGACAACTTTCTGTGATGTCGTGTTTTTCTGGCTCCATTTAGGTTTGGCCTCTATTAAGTTTCAAATAGCCTTCCAACTTAATTTCACAATAGGTTCTTTATTCTTGGCTTTCCAATAAATCATATAAACGTGATGCACTTTTATTGGATGGTACAAGCCGACTGTATCAATAAAAAAATGTAACTGTAAATGTTTAACCCGATGCTCTGTGTGTCTTGCTACAAATCTCCCTTGCTGTTTTTTTTTTCACTTTCTTTCTCTTAGTTGTTTCCTAATTTATCTGGGTCCCTCTTATGGAGGCCAGAATTAAACAAATGAATAAGACATAAAATAAAACATCATATGAATACATACAGACAAAATATATAATATAATTAGTGAAAGAATCCAATAAAATTTGAAAACAGTTTATTATTAAGAAATGTTATTTCATCAGGCTTCTACTCACATTAACAGAGCATATTGTAAGAAGTAGTGGAAAGTCACTCAGTACATTTACTCAAGTACTGTACTTAAGTACAAATTTGAGGTACTTGCACTTTACTTCAGTATTTCCATTTTTTGCCACTTTATACTTCTACTCTCCTAAAATTCAGAGGTAAATTACTTTTTATTTTTTACTCCACTACATTTATTTGACAGATTTAGTTACTAGTCACTTTGCAGATTCAAATTATTATCACAAAACTGATTGACTTTTGCTTCCATCTGAATAAGTTAACATCCAATCACATAACTGCCTCTGCCCTGTTTAAAAACTGCTGGAATTAAATAAAAATGACCCACAATAAAAAGATGAAAATAAAATTTCATAATAGCAAGCTGAGTTTTAAAAATGTATTGGAATATTTCACAGTTTCAGGGTTATATTTTTCATTTTGTCTGTATTTATTCATATTATAATGTATTCCATTATCTCCTATTCATATAATTTTGAACACTTCTACCCTCCGTCCCCCCTCAGGAGCAGTATGTTTTCATCCACGATGCTCTGATGGAGGACATCCTGAGCAGAGAGACAGAGGTGCCCGCCTGGCAGCTGCACAGTTATGTCAACAGCATCCTCACGCCCAACTCGACAGGCCGCACACAGCTGGAGAAGCAGTTCAGGGTGAGTAAACCTTCTGGGAGTCTGACTGGTCCGGTTTGACGAGCTGTCACCGTCTGCAGCGGGCACCAGCAGCTTGAAATCGAGGCGGTGTTTGGATCAGAAGCTTGTTAGCAACGTGCACGGTGGCATTCCAGTTCCAGACGGGAATAGATTGATGCCGTCTCTGATGTCGGCTGTAATAAAGTCATGTCTGTCACCCCTGCTGCCTTATGCAAAGCTTGATGAATGTTTCATCAGGCTCCTGCTCTTCCAACATCAGAAGAGAGAAACTAATTGCTCGCACATAATGTCACTTCCTCCTGAGCTTCACATGCTCATTATTAATGTGGAAGACTTGCTTGGGTGTTATAACAACATTATATCTTACTTTTCATGTTTGATTTTAATTTACAGTGACTCTCCAAACTAAAATCCGATTTTCTTTTGCCTTCTCTCTCGCCAGCTTCTGACTCAGTGCAACACGCGCTTTGTGGAGTGCTTCAGTGCCCACAAAGACAGCAACAAGGAGAAGAACCGCAATTCCTCAGTGGTTCCCTGTGAGTATCTTATCTGTTTTACCACAGCACACTTGCAGTGGAGCTGAGGTTTTGGAGAACCAAGGTCATGTCGAACAGAAGTTGTAAAGCGGCTGCATTCAGGGCCGTCAAGAGGGCTGGTTTTATATGTCTTAGCTTAGCCACTTGAGGGGGGGTCGGGGGGGGGTTGGGGTTTTTTTTTTNTTTTTTTTCTTCTCATTTTATTAGATGTGTGATTTGTTTTTTTGTTTTTTTTATGTTCGTGCGTTTGTCCTATGTCTCTCGATTGAAAACCCAATAAAAAATAAATAAAATAAAAAAAAGAGGGCTGGTTTTAGTGGGTTTACATAGAAAGTAATAGCTGTCTTGAAATGAGTCATACAGCAACGATATGTTTAGATTTGAAGGATAAAATTACATTTTGACACTATTAAAAAGCATTTTCTACAAGTAAAATGTGTTCTGTGTCCTTTTTGCAACAGAAGAAAATAAGAGTCGGACTCGCAGCATTTCCTAATGTCGTATTCTACATTTTCCTATTTTTCAGTTCGTAAATTATTAAAGACAATTCATATTCCAAAATTAGAATCTATTTCCATAATCCTATAAGTTAATCTTTCTATGCGTTCTCTGCATCCTGACAGGGGGGGAAAGGAGGTAATTGTTGCTATAGCAACAGCGAGGACTGGTAATGAATGTGTGCATTATCAGCCAGTGCGATATTATAGAGGCCTGGATTTGAGATTTAAAATGTGTTG
>NTHP01000431.1:450946-474389 GCA_003416845.1 Oplegnathus fasciatus | reverse complement strand
TTTCCAGCAGTAGCGGGCAGCTTTTTTTTATATAGTGGAGCATTTAGCATCTTAAGAGTCAGGAGTTGGTGAAGACCAAAACAGCTAAAAGGAGAGTGAATATTGGACTTACATTTGTCAGGTGGATACAAACATGACTCCAAATGAGTGCTAATGTTGCTCTGTATCTGCTGGATGTGTAAATAGGCAATTGTTTGCTAGCACATTCAACTTTATTAGGTGATAATATGTAGGTCCAATATTCAGCTGTGTTTTGCACCAGTTCCTGATTAAAATATCTGTGGCTTTAGCTGCTAAATGCTCCGCTGTGTTGGTAACTGTGTCTGTCGGTTAGGTTTTAGTCTTTCTGAGCTTTTGTGCTGGAAACAGTTATCTAATGGAGGTCAGTGAGATTTGGTCAGACCGAACCAAACCAGACAGTAATTTTTGGGGCATAAAACCAAACCATTGAGCTAAAAGAGGTTAAAAAGCTCCAGAGAGCTGCAGAGTTGACCCCTTTCACAATTGTCATTTGATACCATGTTGCTATCAAAAATACTGATTAATGCAGCTTTTAAAGAAATGTTTCACAGTTTGGTAGCACCTGAAAGGATGCGATCTGTAACGTTAACCTGTTGTGTGTTTGTGTTTGTGTGCACAGGAGCAGTACCAGTACCTTTACAAAGCCATGCTCAGCCTGGTCAGTAACAGTGAGTGTGGCCTGAGCCCCATGCACATGGACACTAATGGGGTGGTGGTGATTGCAGACGAGTCGGACCCCGCAGAGAGCATGGAGTCGCTCGTCTGAGGACATTCTCACAGGCACTTAATTTGTAAAAAAAAAACAAACAAAAAAAACTCGAACTTTTCTGAGGCCTTTTTTGCCAGACTATTGATTAAATGAATAACCTTATTACTTTTTATACTGATAAAAGTTTTTTGATATTTATGTTTTTGTCCTTTATTTCTTGTCTTTAAATGTTATCCTGCTGAGCGTTTGCACCTGTTTAAGTTGACGTGAGGAAAAAGCCGCTCTGTCCAGTTTGCACTATACTATCAGTGTTACTGCCTAAATCCAGTGAGTGAAACCGTGTCAGTTAAATCCTGGCATCACGACACACCCGGGATCTTTGGACCGCATTGAGACAAACCCGAAGCGTGAGGACCAGGATGAGTTTAAGGCGATCCACTTCCAATTATGTCTCAAAACAAAANATCACATCACGACGTAGCCCAGCATGCATTATGTCACTTTGTCACCTCGATCAAACTAAATGTTTTGAGGCTCCGCTCCACATGAGTGAAGCTCTTTATCACATGTTAAGAGACTATTACCTGCCTAATATTCATATATTGTCAAAATATCTCACTGCTGTCTTGTATAATGTACTTATGGCTTATTTTGTAAGTGTGTTACAACATCTAATGTGAACATTTATTGCTTTTTACAGGGATTTATATTGTTATATTGTTTTGTGTAATATAAATATATAAATATATATATATATATATATGTATATATATATGTATACACATATGTATATACATATATATATATATATGTATATACATATATGTATATACATATATATGTATGTATATACATATATGTATATACATATATATGTATGTATATACATATATATATGTGTGTGTGTATATATCTGTGTATATATATATATATACACACACACACACACACACACATATATGTGTGTGTGTGTGTGTGTGTGTNATATATATATATATATATATATATATATTATGTGGCTTTTCATGAATAATCAACAAAGCTGAATTTTTGTTTTCATCATTTTTTTCCAGCTTTTCTAACCTCAACTGTCAAAGCTCAACTGATAACACATGTAATGGGTCTATCCGTACTGACAGTGTCTACAAAAAGTATTCACCCCACACAAAGTTCCATGTTTTGTTGTTTTACATCATTAAATCACAGTGGATGTAATATTATATATGTTTGAAACTGATAAACAGAAGAAACTATTTTAATGTTAAAGTGGAAACAAATGTCTACAAATAGAAAACCCCAAACTGATTGCACAAGTATTCACCCGCTTCAAGATAATATTTATTAAAAACACCTTTGGCAGCCTCTACAGTGAGTCTGTGTGGATAGTTTTGTACATCTGGACAAGTTTGCCACTAATTCTGGACTGGCCTGAGGTCTAGACTCTGACTGGGCCGCTCCAGGACGTTAACATTGTTCTTTAAGAGACATTCCTGTGTGGCTGTGACTTTATATTTCGTCCTTAGTCTGATGAAAGATAAGTCAGTTCTCTCACATAGTTTCCTCCAGGACGTCTTTATGTTTTACTGCATTCATTTTACTCTCTGCCTTCACAAGCTCGCTGCTGAGAAGCATCCTCACCAGGCCTTCATGATGAGGATGGTGTGTTTCTGCTGATGGTGCGAAATCTCCCCTCTCTTTTCACCTGAGGCTGTTTCTTTACCAGTCGCAGCTTTGCGGATACACACCTGGACACAGCGTCTCCTATCTCAGCCATGAAACGCTGCAGCTTCTTCAGAGCTCCTTTGGCCTCTTTGCAGTCTCACTAGCGCTCTTCTTCTCAACACACTCAGATTTTGAGGATGACCTGCTCTAGGCAGTTTTTAGAGCTTGACCATACACTTATAATCGTATTAGGGATATCCAGTGCCTTGAAAATGTTCTCATATCCTTCCCCTTACTAGTACTTTTCGGTCAACTTGTCACAGATTTATTTGGAGTAGTCATTTGTTTTCATGACGCCGTTTTTGCCAGGAAATTGACTAAACAGCTGCTGATCCAGATACATTCAACCTAAAACAAAACGCCTTGATTACACACAGGTGATCTCTGAATGGCTGCACCAGTGATGATTTAGATCTCAAAGTAAAGGGAGGAATATCTGTGCAATCAGTAATTTTATGGGTTTTTTTACACTTTTGTTCTCACTTTGATAATAACGGATCTTTTTCTTTTGATCAGTGTGAAAACAAATCTTAATTACATCTACTCTGATTCAAAGTTGTAAATAAGTAAAACATGAAAACATCCAGAGGAGGTGGATACTTTCTAAAGGCACTGTAGTTTCTTTTTTTTTTGTGGGAGGGGTTGATGCTTTATTTGTAACCAAAGATGTGGTTCCAGTTTGCGACATGTGAGTGGTTTTGTCCTGAGATCTATTTAATCAACTAGTATTTTAAAATCAAAATGGTTAAATCTTGCAGTACAGATTACCAGTGTCAGAGGTGTGAATTTAACACGAGGTCAGCATGTTTCTGCTCTGGCCTCGGGATTACAGTAGATAATCCGAGGACAAGAAGCTTTCCTCACATTAGACAATAAGATTTAAAATTCAGACTGTAAAATGTGTTTTCCTTGGGCTGATATTCTGTCTCCGCACTATTTTGTGGCTATTAATTATAAGCCCTTTTCAACCCTGAACATCCTTCTGTCTTGATTGATTTATGTGTATCCTCATACTCTATGATGTACTCTAAGATGAAAACTTTTTTTTCTGTGAAGACCCACTTCTCTGTCAAAGGGGAGTTTGCTAAATTCAGTGAAAACTCTCCAACATTTGGAGAAAAGTCCCGGTTGCTGATCACATAGCTCTGCTACAAAACTTTTCTTTTGCAGCAACTGTTTTTTTTGGGGGTTTTTTTTTTGCCAAACTTTTGTGTTTGATATTTCTACGCTCATTGAAAACACGCGTGCTGTGGCTGCACACATTTCCTTCAAAAACAAATGGTTTTAATGTAATCTTTGTGATCATAGAAGTTTATATTTTCATACAAATGTTCGGTTTGTATCGTGGCCCTGTGACAGATTGTACTTCTTGTGGGAAATTTGTTAATCTCAATCTCCACTGCAAAATCCCCAGTCATACCTGCCCCCTCTGAGGCCCGTGCTGATATTTAAACCAGATTTTCCTGACATGTGCTCAACGGTTCGGGGATCCAGTATGTTAGCCTCAGTGCATTTCAGCCAGGTTGGTGGTTAAGTCTGTTTTGTAACTTAAATAAATAATGAAATGGTTTTGTTCATCATATCACATGTTTATATGATAGTATCATAGCCATATATTCCTATGATGCTGTCATATACCATATTATAGTGTAATAGTGTTATTAAATAGGTATACTGTATTGCTATACATTAAATAAAGTTTGGGTTTGGGTGCACAGCATCCTTGTATTACATGAAACTACTGATGGAGGAGTTTTGACTGATGGCTTGAAAAGCAAACAAGCGACCTGTTCATCCTGTCGCCCCCTGCTGTCAGTCTGTGACCAAACAACAGCAGTGGAGGAAGTACTCAGATCCTTCACTAAAGTCCTGCATGCAAAATTTAACTAAAGGATAGAAATGTCAGAAGTAAAAGTGCCTTTGCATTTCCACGACAGAAACTCCATGGTTGTTGCCATGGAGACAGTGAGTAAGCCAGCTGGGGGCTACAACTTGAGCCCCGTTTTTATTTTAGCCTATGTTTGTTTACATTTTGGCAAATTGGCAAATTGGCAGCATTAAAAGCATGCCGAATTAGCTATTAGCAGTTCCTGTTTGTAATGTATCCACTAATGTACTGATAAATACCACTGGATTACTTTGATACTGAGGAAAACTTTAAAACGTTGATTCTCAGGCGAGTTCTGGAGTTGAAAGGAGCGTCTTTTTCTCATGATTTCTTAGCGGATTTGTGGACGTTTATTCGCGATGGGATGATGTCCTCTGAATGTGTAGGCCACACTGAATCTAAAACAATATGTGTATCATGTCTGTGTGTTCAAATTTGACTGAGTTATGACTCAGAGAGGAAGCAGCTTACAGTACTGCCAAACAAAAACTATGCTCACTTCAGTGTGTTTATCAGGTGGACATGCAGCTAGTAAACATGACAGAGGATGCACATGTACAGTAATTTTTATTTCGAGGCCACAGCTCTTGCATATTACAACTGTTGGCTTTCATAAGGCAAAAGCAAGAATGAATCCACCAGCTAATTCACACAGAAAACAGAAAGCATTTGGGGAGGGTGGGAAACCCACAGGCATGCAGCGATGGCTCAGAATGCAATGTACAGCATTTTATATTTATATATATATTTATATAATATATACAAAACAACAGTGAGACCCAAACAAATGCCAGACATCTCATTCTACACAGTTACAGAACAAAGACAGACCAACTTTTTTTTTTAATAAAAAAAATTATTTTTGCTCTTTTCTCTGTAAAAGTGCAACTCAATTAAAATAGAACCTGTTTCAAGGCCTTTTAATGTTGAAATAAAAATAGAATCTCCCAAGTTATCAAAATGGAGCTATGAGAATATTGCATCTCTAGAATACCCACTCGTTGAAGTTCAAGACTCCTGTTGAACCATGTCTAATTTAGTAATTGAGATAAGATCACATAGCATTGACACATGATAAAAATGCAGGTCTAGACTTACTGCCGATGTTAATAACAGTGAGTAGACAACAGTGTATCTGTAACAGCCGTAAACAAATACAGAGGTTTATTTTCAGTTTGAAGCAGTTGGCATTCACTTAAAAACAGACAAGACAAAGAAAAGGGTCCACACACTCATCATCACGACAATGTACCATTAATGAATGTAGAATACGACAAAGAAGCGCCATATAGGTTTGCATTGGACAGGGACACACCTATTAATCTCACTCAACATTGTCAAACAAATGGTTCTCCATATTGCTTAGTAACACATAGAAATGAATTTAGAAATGAATGAATCAAAGATAGGTGCTATCTTTATCATGACACAGCTAAACTGCCAATCATGGTTATTTTTTTAACATTTTTATTTAGATTTTCCTCAGTATAAGTACTATTTTTATAGTTAATAGTTCCTTCATAGGCATTTCGAGCTGACAAAGAGGTCCTAGAGTGGCTATCTGAGTTGGTACATGCATCGGTAACCAGGCTAAAGTCAAAAGTGTGAAAGGGGGTCGGGGTGAGGGGGTGAGGGGGGGCGGTTGGAGTGTCTAATCATCCTCTTCATCCTCCTCATCGCTGTCCTTCATGGAGATGCCCTGCATGCCTCCTTCCCTCACTGAAGCAGTGGCCTCCTCCAGGGTCAGCCTGTTGCGCACCGTGTCGTACATCTTGCTGTTCAGGGTGGAGTCGAGGACGCCCTGCAGGCGAAAGTCCCGGTACTTTTTCTACAAGGGGGACAGACACGCATCAGCACAGCGTTGACGCAAAGAATTCTGGGTGTTTTATCAACCTGGCTGGGCATTTTCTCTGCCTCACCTTTGTAATCCTGATGAGGATTTTTAGCTGGTAGACGTGGAGCTGCTGATCCATGCGTTCAGTGAGCCAGGTCCCCAGCAGGTTCATGGTGGCAGTGTACCATTGCTGAAACGCATAAAGACAACACTCTCCAGCAAAACACACACTCACGCACATACTCAAGACATCATGACATAAAACTAACCTTTAAGACACACATAAAGAACTACAACTAAACACACAGTGTGTGACAACAACATTAACTTTCAAGCACCCCCATGTGTGTGTTCAAGCATCACTTCAATAAAACCTCCAAGCTGCTTTAATACATGTGAGGCTACATTTCATTTGACCCATGCGTGCAGTATATACACCAGTTAGTGAGGATTAATGTTGAGTCTCTATCCCACTTCACAAGACACACATTCTTGCTTTTCATGAGTCAGAATCAGCAGTCAATGCAAGTTAACAGGCTGCATTAATGTAAGAAGGAAGTCATGTTCAAAATAAACTTATCAGCTAAAAAGAATCACAAGCTACAGTAAAGTGTGCTTCTTTCAACTGTTTCTTTTTATCATGCATATCAAATTTGAGAAAAACTAACTTTCTCTATTCTCTATCTTCATTGAGTGGTTTTAAAGCCCCTGAAAACTTGGCTTCAAATCTTAAAGTAACGACTGAAGAAGCCACAACAGTTAAAAGTTTGAAAAAAGTATTTTTATGAAGAATTTAACACTCAAAAACTGAGCTAAGTTGCTTCATCAGGACTGTGTGGGTGTGGTTTGGTCAGATTTGACTGACGGTGACCTGGCAACCGAAGCAACAACCCCACAACTGTCATCACATTTTGATGTAAATGTTGCCAAATCCTAATTGGTGCACAGAAATATGTGATGTCACCTTTTTCCAACTGAGCCCCGCCCCCTTAAAACAAGTGAGAAGAGCAACGATACGACATCACAGACAGAAATCTCTCAGGAGAAATGTGTTCCTTATTTTGGGAAACAGACTCATTCCGTTCTTGCCGGGGTTAGATGAAGAGATCAATACCACCCTCATGTCTGTACGCTAAATATGAAGCTACCACCAGCAGCCAGTTAGCTTAGCTTAGCATAAAGACTGGAAACAGAGGGAAAGAGCTAGCCTGGTTCTGTCCAAAGGTAACACAATCTGCCTACCAGAACCTCTAAAACTCACAAATGAACACACAACTCGTTTGTTTAAATCAGAACAAACTCCGAGGAAGAAACTCCAGGAAGTTACTGTACCCGGGCAAGAAATAGTCCTGCCCATAGCCCCAACCATAAAACACTGAATTATCGTTTTTACACTTCGGTTTTTGAACAAATTAAAGAAATTGGGTATAATGTGTTAATGAGTGAGCTTTAGAGGTGCTGGTAGGCAGACTGTGTTACCACTGGACAGAGTCAGGCTAGCTGTTGACCCCTGTTTCCAGTCTTTATGATAAGCTGGGCTAACTGTCTCCCGGTTCAAGCTCCATATTGAGCAGACAGACATGAGAGCGGTATCAGTCTTCTCATCTAACTCTCGACAAGAAAGTAAATAAAATGTAGAACTATTTCTCTGATGTAGATCATTTATCATTTATCATTTATAGTAAGAAGCTGATTGAGAAAACAGGTTTTCAGAGCCTTTAAATGTATTAAACACAGAGGTTTACCTACCTACAATATACTCATGCATTACTTACTCATTGAGATATTTAAGAATTAAACAAGAAAACTGGTCCAATTACAATTTTACCATAATGACAAATTTCATCTTATTAAATTATATTTAAAATCTACTAAAATAAGTTGAAACTGTCTTGAATGTGGGCCTTATTGCTTGTTTCAGTAAATGTTCCCAACACACACACACTGACACACACAAGCACACCACAAGTTTGACATCCACACACAAACTGCATTTATACTGTAGCACTCTGTAGCTGAGCAAAGCAATTTTAGAGGAAAGACTCAGAGCACTGATACGACTGCTTCTTGAAGAAAAGAATAAAAAACAGAGGGAATTCTTCAACTGTAATTACCCTTTTAAATGCTAAAAAATGTTCTTCAAGTCAATATTTTGTAAAAGCTGCATGGCCCATCGATTACTGAAGGCAATTACTTAGTCTTTATTTATCATTTATTCGAGTAGAAATGCGGAGCTGCGCTGAAGATAGAAAACTACTACTGTATGGGGCATTGAAATTATAGTTTTGACACGAGTTCATTAGCAAAAGAAAAATAGAATGAGAGTGAGTAAATGGTTAGCAGGCAGGGAGCGGCGGTGCTATTTTCTTGTACCTTTTCTCTACTTTGCTTTGGGTGGTAGTTTCCCAGACGGTGTAAGTTACAAGAGAACAGCACCCGAGTCTAATAGAAACAGTTGTCATACCTCCAATTTCAAGAAAAGAAGTCAACTTTAAACATGTGAGTAGGCAGGAACGCAAAAAAGGTTTCTTAGGCCCGAATTAGAAGTGTGGGGGTTTAATTTGTTTGGTTGTTGAGGTTTAGTTGTTTTGCTTCTTAGTCGAGGTTTATTTGCATCAAGATTAGGTGAATGGTTGAAAGGTTTGAACTTGAGGCCGGATATGCAGATGCCTGACCACTTCACAGTCGAGTTGAGCGTGCAGTGCATGCAGACCTCGCAGGTGGGTGGGTGGCAGAGAGTACGTGCTAAGGAAGACTGCTGTATGTGCAAATGAGGCAGAACTCTGAGGAGGAGGGTCATGCTAGAAGATGTACACAGGAAGATTATTTGACTCTAAAATCATGCCAACCAACATAATGTGATAAAACAACGCAACGCAACACTAGAGATAAGTGCCACTTTTTGAATAGAGGAGGCAGCAGGAATGGTGTTAATCAGAAAAGAGGAGATAAAAAGGATTGAAATAAATTAGTGAAAGAAAGAGAGATAAAGTAGAGCCTATGCAACATCTAGGAACTTTTTTTTTTCACATGCATGCAAATGGATGGATGGAAATGCATTCGAATGAAAGAGAAAAACATTGACATCCTTGAACTAAAGGATAGTTTTAAAAGCTAAAACTGAAACATTCACAGCTTGAGAAATCTTCAGAAGAATTTAACATGACAGTGCTGAGTAGGATTTCGGTGCACTTTGGGGGCCACACAGAGGACACAAGGGGGGAAAAAACTCCACACTAGAAAACAACACAGAAGGAGACAGGGGAGCCGGTGTGGACCTTAAAGACAAAAGCAGACCCACTTCACAACAGCATCACTCCTCACTCCAAAAACAAAACAAACAAACAAACAAAAAAAATGATATTTATCTGGCACAAGACTCCCGATTCTACAGCCAACACAAAAATATAAAACCAAAGGGAGACTTCTGAGTATCTCTTGGACATAAAAACTTCACGCCACTTCCTCACAGAACTGAGAATCTGTCAAACACACAAAGCCGTCACACACCTGTAGAGACGCAGGTCTGTACAAATAGTTTCTAAATGACATGAGGCACACACATCACAGCATTATGTGTTGTTCAAATCACACATGGAGGACACATTACTGTCAATGTATCCCATTTAGGATTATGTTTTTGTAAGACAGTGCTCTCTTCACCCTCTAACACACTGGTTCCCAACCTTTTCGGCCTGTGACCTTTGCATTTATAACCCCTCAACACAGGATGTATGTTTCTACTAACTGTGAGACTTGTGTGACCTGTTGAACCGGAGTGATGTTTGTCTTCATTTTAGAGTCCTGCAGGCTGCTGTTGCACCAGCGATGTGTAAGTTCAGATGTAGCTTAGTTTGAATGTAGGGTGGAGGAGTTGCGCTACAATTGGTAAAAACCGGATAGTCACGTAACGTAGAGTTAAGACAAATAGGGCTGCCACTAATGATTCTTTTCATTATCGATTAATCTGCCAATTAGTAGAATTTCTAAAAAATGTGATCACAGTTTCTTAAGTCCCACTGTTTTTTTTGTCGGTCCAAAAGTTCACATAAAATCACGAGAGAAGGAAAAGCAGCAAATTCTCACACAAGAGAAGCTCAAACTTGGCTTTCTAATGATGATTAATCGTTAATCAGTAGCTGCCAATTAATTTCCTGTCAATCGACGGTGTGTCCGATCTAAAGATAGAACTTTGAGAAAAATGACACCTTCCCCTGAGCAGGTGCAAGTCACTGCTTATTGACTGGAGACGCTAATTATAAAAGAGCCGGAGGAAATGTTTGTGTCTTTTGTCGTAGTGTAAGTTCAGACGGTGTAATTATACAAAGTAGTGAGTTTAGCGTGAAACTAGCTACTTACAAAGTTAATGTTGACTTTATACTCAAACTGGTGCAAAAGGCTGCTGAAAGTATTTCACAAGAAAAAAGCAAAACATTTGAGAAAAGTCAGGAAAATATTATTTTGTGTTGCAGTAATGGTTTTCTTTCCTATCATGTAAACCCTCCCGTGACCCCTCAGATTTAACTTGCGTCCCCTCAGTGGGGTCTTGACAGGTCAGGTTGGGAACCACTGCTCTGACAGACCAAGGGTATACGACATGTCGGCCTCCGAGTTTGACATCATTATGTCACTCTGGCCCATCCAGCAGTGCATCCGTCACCCAGCATGTTCAGTTCACAGAGAAACTGTGTGGGTGCTCCACTGTGGACTGAGGCCAAGAGGGCTGAGTGTCATTTATTCAGGAGGCTGACATGTTTTTACCTGGAAAGTATCTGAAAGCATCGAGTACAAAAATATAAGCTGGTGTGCTGGCATGTGATCATTATGGATAGTTCGGTTCTTTCCAGAGAGCACTGCTTCAGATAATCCTTTTTTGAGGATGCTTTTATGGACTCTTTGTAAATAAAAGTTTCCTTTTTTTTGATACACAAAGGCCCAAAAGCACTGTGGCAATGCACACCAGAATGCAGAGGGCAGCAGCTAAGGTTCACAAAGAAGAGAGACAGAAAGAGAGAGAAGAGTTAAGAGGGGTAGAGGATCAGAAAAGCCTCTTCTGCCAGGTTGAAATACATTTCCTGGTCTCAAAATGGGACTTATCCCTCTCTGCCCTGTTGTTTTGCCACATTTTGGAAGGCCCCTCCCTTCTTGTGAGGAGGAGACGGCATCTTACTTACATCAAATAACCTTTCTATATACACCTCCTCATTGACCTTATCACGAAGCATATCCTGAGAGTGGCGCACAAAGGTCACATAGCCATCGGCCACGTCCATTCCAGGTTTCTGTAAAACGGAAACAGAACAGGGTCAGGGCTCAGGAGAAGAATGAGCAAACACCAGCAAATTAGTGATCAGAAAAGGCAGACAAATACACAGCTGATGTTGAAAAAGTATTTTGTTCAACTGTATGTGGTAAACACACACAAGCTCATAAGCACACAGAGAGGGTGAGAGTGTTATTGCACTTACAGGTACATCCACATATTTAGAGGCAGCTTTCACCTGAAATCAGAACAAAATTGTCAAACACAGGCTGAGAGTTTTTGATTATTATTTTTAATATCGTTAGGGCTGGGTATCATTTCTAATTTACTACTACTGATAATACTTTGACAAATATAAACATGTTTTTCTACAAAACCCTTTTTTCATTGAACAAAAAGAAACACTTCTCAAATGTGAAAGCCTTTTTCTAAGAAAAATAAAGTCTAAAATTAAAATAATTAAGATGGGAACTGTCTGATGAAGAATAAAGAACAGTACAAATCTGTTCAGCTTTAGATACCAAAATACTGTACAGACACATTTTGGTCAATATCCAAAAAGTATTGAGATTCGATAACCAGCCCTGAATATTACTGAATAATTCTAAACAACCAGCCCGTTAAGGACAATGAGGCAGTGAGAGGAGCTTCTTCTCACCGTGAATGAGAGGAATGAGGAGAAGAGAGTGCCTTCATCGTATCTGGAAATCTTAGCCAACACACCCTCCAGGATGGCGACAAACTGAGAAACAAGGGAAAGAACAAGAGTCATCGACAGTTTTAACAAAACTGAGAGTCTACAGCCATCCTAGTGGCACTGCTAATGCCAGTATGCTCACAATGCTAACATGCTGATGTTAAGCAGGTATAATGTTTATACCATGTTTAGTTTAGCATTTGCTAAATAGCAATAAACACAAAGCACAGCTGAGGGTGATGTCACAAATATTAACCATAACTTGTTGACAAAGCAACACATTTATTGTCACAACTGATACACAGTCGCACCTTTGCAACCAGAAGCTGGATCATGTCTTTCACACTTTCCTCAATCAGCTCGTCTATTTGGGAGTGGAACTGTTTCTGTAAAAAAAAAAGGGGTGAAGTTTAAACAAAACATTAATTTAAAAGATCCTTTTCCTTTTGCAAATATGAAACGACTAAATTGTCATTTTTTAACATGCAGTCACTGTCCCAAGAGAAGTTTTTACCTCTTGGCCCATCTCCATTGCGCACAATTTAGCTGATTGGTCCTTGGCATCCACCATCACGTTGAACATGGTGCATAATGTTGGAGAAATGCGGAAATCTGTGGACTTGCTGCTCTTTGTCAGCTTGGACTCAAATGCCATCCTGGTACTGCAATGCAAGTGAAATATTTATACGCACTGTAATATAAAATATTCAGTAAATATGCAGTTTTCTCAACATTTCTCCTCCTGATGCACAAACACACAAACACACCGCTTGACGCAGTTCTCAATCATGTTGCTCGACATGAGCTTGATGCGGCTCTCGAGGTGTTTGGCGAACTCCTCCTCGGGCCAGTGCAGGTCCCTGATGAAAGTCTGGAGGGCGTCCAGCTTCCAGAAGAGGTCCTCCGACGTCCCGGAGCCGTTACTGCCATTGGCCCAAACACGCACACACACACACACACACACAGAGGTCAGAAGACAAAGGTCACCCTGCTGGAGAGAGGGGGTGGGAAAGGAGGGGAGGGGGGGTGTTGTGGCAGGTGCAGAGGAGGATGCTGTTCCTCCGCACCTACAACACACAGTCAAATTTTACTCCGACCATATACTGACTGGTCCGTCCTGTCTCAATTCCTGTTGGCTCAGGTGTTTTTGGACAGTCAGTGTATGGGTGAAACGGAGTGGGCAGGGTTTACTGTGACAAATCAATAACCATGCTGTAGATTATGATTATTGACTGGGATGTGAAGTGGCCACATGCAGGTAAAGTCACTGCAGATACAGCAGCTAATCACACTGTGTCAAGACAAAGGAGTAGGGAATGGAGAAGTGAGGGAGGGCATGTAAAGATGGCATTTATGGTCTGAGATTTCCACAAAAAAAAAATCTCCAAATTAATTTCCCTCCATCACAGGCCCTCTCTCAACATCCATGTCCCCAGGCTGGTGGGGCCCCTGGAAGAATTACCAAACAAACCATGCAGACCTTTTAGGGCATCCTGAGTAGAGCTCATTGGGACAGTGCTGCAGGAAAGATGCAGAGTCGGGAGGGGAGGTGATAAAACAGGAGAGGGAGAGGTCTGAATGCCATCTGCCCAGCCTCTCCGTGCCATCATCTCTCATCCAACCCATTATCTTCCCTCCCAATCAGACTACTGGCAGGTGGTCAAGGTCAGAGATGAACCTAAGGCCATGAATGATCTACAGTATGCTAAAAATCACTAAAGCAAATGTCTGTGGACAACAACTCTGGGGAGATACATCGTTGTACAACGGAGATATTGACTTGCAAATGTTTTGAAATGGGGACGTACTGGGTTTTTTTCTGCACAGTAAATCCCCAAATAGCCTCAGAGCAATATATTATATCAATATATGTATATATTTTTTGTTTTGGCCTGTATCTCCACACCTCAGCTCAACAGCATGCATGTTGAGACAAATGAGAGCGATTCAGCCTCTCATTTTAGAAAGCAGAACCCCATCTACTCTAACACCTCTCAGAGTGCTCTTGGCATGAACATGGACATACTTTTGTATTCACACAAGAGAAAGCATACTCAAACTGGATCTTTGTACAGTTAGATTTTGTGTAACATTTCATCTCCAGTTAGAGCCACATAGAAGAAAATTTGCTGTACTTTAGAAAACAATGTTGAATTTTTGAATGATCTTTGGCTGAGGGCATCTTCATACCAAGGCAGTCTCTGCTTGCTTAATATTTCTAAAGTAAACTAGTTGAATACACACTCAGAGTCATATATAGCAGCCATCCATGACGGGGTAGAAAAGCTAGGCATTTGTGGAAGGTTAACTGATAGTCCTGCTACTGGCACTGGCAGATTTGGTACTTTGGGAATTTGGAGGTTCACATTTGGTAGATTCACATTGGGCAGATTACTTGTTAAACTCCTGCAGAAAAGACAGACAAAAAGAAAAAAAGAATCCATAACAGTGGTGTGGGAGCTGCAGAAAGCCATGTAACACTCATCATAAAAGTAACGCAAAATCTGAAATTAGGTGAAGACAGGAACGTACAGTAAGACACATGAACGAGACAGTAATTGTCAAAGACGCACATTATATGAAGACCTACAGAGTAAAGAGGGCTGGACTCAGGATGCACACAAATACTGTATTAAATGCAGTGAGCAGGAGAAGCAACGTAATACTGACAAGAATAAACACAAATAAAGACAGAGAAATTTTTTTTTACCTTAATAAATCTTAAATATAATCCTTGCAATAAAAAATGCAAAAGCAAAAGTGTGGAAGCCACAACAAATGAGTTATAACGGCAACATAACAGACTGGAGGCCTTTTGTTTCTGGCAACATGTCAAAGCACACATTATGAAGGTTAGTTCACAAAACAAAACAACACAAATATTAGGTGTTGCCCTAACCCCAATGTGTCGGAGAGAAATTGGTAAGACACATACATTAGTCAAAGACTATTTTCAGAATAAATAACCTATTTCTTTCACAGAAAAAATAGGTTATTCGGCCCACTCTTGGCTCGTTCGTTAAAAGTGAACCTACAGGAAGCCTGGGTGAACATTACAGCTGCTCTCCCAGATTTCTCAGCCTCCACGCAGTCAGTCTGTCATCTGAATATAAAAGCCTTGCATCTTCAACCATCCTACAGCCTAGCTATAAAGACGGAGGCTCCTTACTTTACAGGCTCCCAGGACTCTCGCTCAAAGCCCTTGTGAATTGACTGTGCGATGGAGGACTCCATCAGATCCACATATCTAACCACAAGAGGAGCATACAGATCCTGAAGGTGTTTGTGGAACTTTCCATTGCACAGATGATCTGTGCGGAAAAAAGAGGCAGTGACAGGAAGATATTAGTGTCTTTGTTTAAGCATTAAAATACCTGAAGTGGCTACAAAATAAATGTGGGACAGGTGCGGGAGCTTACAGTCTGTCCGGAGGAAGTCGTTGAGCAGCTGGAAGAGGGGGAAGCTGTCCCAGCTCTCAGGGGATTGGATCTCCAGAGCAGCATCCATGTCAATGGCATAGAGGGCCAGGAAGTTTTCTGCATGCTCCACCATGAGGTCTGTCCACCATGCAAATGCCTAGAGACACAGCATGAGGGAAAGTAAACAGGTGAAAAAGGGCTCCAGTTGAGAAATGAGATGACACAAGGAAGAAAGACAAGGAAGGAGGGAATAATACACACAACTGGAGCTCATTGGGTCTTAAAAGGAAATACCACTGGATTTGTGTTTGCTCTATGTATGTTCATGTATGTCAAAGGAATAATTTTGTGCTTATTTACTTTCTTGCCAAGAGGCAGGTGAGAAGATTGATAACCTCTCTCATGTGTGTTCATTAAATATGAAGCTAGAAACAGCAGCCGGTTACCTTAGCTTAGCATAATGACTGGAAACAGGGAAACAGCTAGCCTGGCTCTGACCAGAGGTAAAAAACGAAAAAACCCCACTTATCAGCAGCTCACTAATTAACACGTTATATCTGGTTTGTTTTTAATCGACATAAAAACAAAGTGTAAAAATATCACATTGTGGTTTTACAGTGGGTTATGTGCTCTAATTATTTATACTAATAGTCTAACACATAACCATACATAACATGAAACAAACAAGATATAACTGGCTAGCTTTAGAGGTGCTGGTAGGTGGATTTTTTTTACCTTTGGACAGAGCCAGGCTAGCTGTTTCCCCTTGCTCCCAGTCTTTATGCTAAGCTAGGCTAACCGGTTGCTGGCTGTAGCTTCATATTTAACTGACAGATATAAAAGAGGCGTCGATCTTCTTGTCTAACTCTCTGCAAGAAAGCGCCAGTGCACAATTCCCAACATGTCAAGCCATTCCTGTAAGTATGCATTAAAGGCCCTCTGTTGTCTAGCTTCAGGAGATATTTATTCATGTTCATGAATACTGAGTGACTGTCTCATGCTGTATGTGGACTCAGAAATTGCTGGGTATTTCCTTTCAAACATAGTTTTCACAGAAAGCAAAGGACACACCATCACACCTGTATGGGTTGTTTGTGTATTGTGTGTGGTATATGTGTGTGTGTTTCCCATCACATACTCTTGAGACTGAATCCACTGCCCTTACTGATTAGGACTTAAAGGTGGGATTAATTGTAAATCAAGTTTACACGTAGCAAAAGAATCACACAGTAAGGTTGCATGTTCGTGCCTTGTTATATTCATGACAGTATCTATAGATTTAGGGGAAAGGTGCTTTTTCTCATGCAAATGTGGAGCTCCCTGCATGCTTCTCTCTCGAGCTAAGAGATGAGGGGGTCCACCATTCACATCACTGACAAACCCATAGCCCACTAGATGCGAATGTGACTCATGCACATCTTCGACTAGGCGCACCAAAGACTGCAGCATACAGCATCTCTAGTGTTGGAGTGCATCTGTTCCAATTAGTTAAGTGAGTGTCTGAGATTCAGCTGACCGTATTCTGGCACCGTCAGGACTTCCTCGCCCTTTGATAGCAGAAGCACAGTAGTTGCTTTGCTGGCAGTCTTGGCTTGGCTCATTTGCTTATCATTCAGACTAACGTGTTGCCAAGTTCAATAAATGAAGCTTGATCTTTCCAAATTGTGCTGCATGCTTTATTTTCTTACAATTTTTCACTTATTTTCCCATTTGGCTTAACCACCGCAACGGCGGTCAAAACCGTACTTACCTGTCTACTTACCTGCCCACTCCCAAAATTTAAAAAGCTTGACAGTTCTAGTGTTAGAGAAACAGGCAGCAAACAAAGCTCTTCTCCATCACATTCAAGGAGAGGCACTCTTATTGCGGACAGGGGATTAAAGGGGAGGACTAAAAGCTTCCAACGGGTGAGGGAGGGGAAAACGCTCAAAGGTCGGCAGGCGGAGTGGCCTCCAAGCTTTGACAGAGGTTAAGGGACACATACAGGACCCTGAGAGCTCTAGGGCAGACCCAGTGTTCAGCCAGCCAGACTATAGTGCTATATCAATGTAACCATGTCAAGGGACCAGTCCTGAGGGAGTGGACTGATGCTGAGGGGGAAGGAGACGTGGCATCATCTACTGGACATGCACAGAGCATTATGGGAGTTTCCCATTCAACTTTACTACATACCTCTTTTCCCTGCTTGGACAGTCACCAATCATATGACAGTGAGAACACAGGAAGATGTACAGAACAGTAATGTATTTTTGAGGCATTTCTCTTACAAGGGTTTTTAAACTAAGAATAGACAGCAGAGAGTGATGGAAGAGGAGAAGCTGGGGAAGTAATGCTTGAACAAGTGCGGACTGTGAAATTAATCGTTGGATGGAGGGGAAACAAATGTTTATGGTGGTTCAAACTTCAAAAAGGTTCACATGGAGCATACTTCTGGGAAATTTACTGGTTCAGCATGCTTGGAGAGAAAGGAAACCTCTTTATGGCCCGATGAACATGCTTTATGATCACAATTATGTTGTGCAAGCTACAGTGCCTTTTAATTTTTAAACAAGTTTGCTCTCACTTCTATGCCTACAAACCCACCCATTGCTACAGTATCTATGAGTCCATTCTCTGCCTAGAAAGGTGCCTGTTGCCATAGTGGCGCACATGCCATACAGGGGGGTCGTGATGGGGACTGAGGAGGAAAAAGAAATAAAAATACTGTACCGATTGATCTCCAGAACTTGTGACTGCCGCCTGTCAAGCATATTCAGAGAGATACAATAAATCTGCTTTATCTGTATATTCTAAGATCACATTGGATCACCTTCAGATCTACACAACTGCACATGCTCATCATGCTTTCCTATCAGCTCAGTGTTTACAGCAGCAAACAGGACGTAAGAAGGAAACTATTTTCAGTGGTGGCAAGAAACAAAGTACATTTTCTCAAGTAGTGCTTAAGTACAATTCTGAGGTACTTAACTCGACTATTTCCATTTTATGTTACTTCACACTTCTTCTCCACTGCATTTCAGAGGGGAATATTGTACTTTTTCCTACACTTCATTTATCTGACAGCTTTAGTTACTTGTTACTTTTCAAATTAAGAGTTTCCATACAAAAAACATATGCTTACATATCTGCTTGTTTCAAAAAAGCACGTTTTAGATGTGAGATTGAATAATTTCCCCTCTAAATGTCTCAGAAGGTTTCACTTGAATGACTGTATGAGTCTGTGAAGAGGTACAATTATCCAATATTTCACAAAAAAAAGCAAAGATTAGAAATAAATCCCCCCAAAAAAGGAATACAAATGTGTGTAGCAGACCTTTGTTTTTTCTCCTTTACTACCCCATTAATCATCTCACGTTATAGTCTCTCTCATTGATGCATCAATATTAACAATCCAATAATGCAATATATAATGATATATCACTCACAGGGGACATTTTCTGTGGAACAAGCACTTTTACTTTTGATACTTCAAGTATATTCAGTTGATAAAACTTCTGTACTTCTACTTAAATAGGATTTTGAAAGCAGGACTTCTAAGGGTGTATTACTACATTGTTGTATTGGTACTTTTACTCAAGTAAAAGATCTGAGTACTTCTTCCACCACCATCTGTTTAGTCTTCTAATTGTGCCAAAAGGTAAACTTTACAATATTAAGAGCACGCAGACGCTATGAGTAACATGTGTTGGCCTGTGTTACTGTTTTACGTTCTTGTTTACCTTCCTGCCTGGACTACCTTGAATAAAACATTACAATCTCTCAACGGCTTATGTAACATTGCAACACTGAGCTAAGAACTGTGATTAGAGGAAGGAACTGCACACATTATATCATTTTCTGTCTAATTTACAGTCTCTGCTCAAACATAGCGCTCTGATTCCATGCATCCATGGTCTGTCGAACACCAATTAGAGCTTTCCTAAATTAAATTCATCTTTGAAAGAGTTTTTTCTTTTTTTTCTTTTTTAGTTACCCATAGATGAAAGCAGCTTTATTTATAGAAGACTGATAATAAGACTAACTCCCTGCTGTGGGGCGGAGTGAGATAAGAGTGAGAGTATAGAGGGAAAGTGTTTTGAGGAGGAGTGGAGGAGAGGGTTCTCACTCACCTCCGCATGGTGTTCCTGGTTCTGCTGGAGGACCTCTATGACTAACTCCGCCAGGCGAATAGTTTCCTCCAGCTTTTTGGCAGGCGTGACTAAGCGGCCTACGTTCTCTGAGACAAAAGGATGAGGGTGAGGGATGAGTGGTTAGTCAAGCACAGAGAAGGATTCCAGGGGGATTTTTTTATGACTATTCAGAAGATTTTTCCTGTCTATATTTTTGACTGTTTAATAAAAGTATAAACACAGCGCTTACACTGTGATGTTTACCTACCATTCCCCCATAACAAGTAAAGCGTGTTCTCATTTATATGCATTTTGGGTTGCATGACATAAAGTAACAGAGCTGATGTGTTTGTAGGATAATCAGACTTATGTTGGAGGAGTATCAGGCACAAGAATAGTGGCGTTGAGATGGAGGTGCAATGTGGCATCAAAAACATGCATATTGTGAAGCGGTACTGAATAAGCCATCTGTATAAGGAGCTGTCGCATGGCACGGTAAATAAAACACTCAATAAGGACACACTGTAAAAATAATTCATTACTTCTGTTTAAAGTTTCTCATCAAATTAACTTGAAGATTTTCAATTCATATTAAAATATACATTAGGTCTAATACTACGTTAATGAAGTTTCTTTTTATTTCTTTTTACTCATTTCTTATGTTGCTATAGAGTGGGATTGGTAAAAAGCCACAATAATTTCATCAATATCTGTGCAGATATTTTTCTTAAAACTAACAAAATGTATAAAAATATATTCAAATGACATTTATAACCATTTTCCCAAGTAATTTAAAGACTTTTAAAGACAACCTCATAGACATTTTTGTGATGCATTTCCAAATTACATTTAATTTCATCTCTTTATATAATCTCTGGACAATACTACACAAAATGACTTGCTTGAAGCAGGTCATACAGTAGATTTTGTGAGTAAAGACACTCAAAACCATTTTGACTGAAAAACACAACAAAATGCATTGTGTGTTTGGTTCATTACATGCTTTAAGAGTGTTATTTCTTATAAATCAGCTATTGTCTCGGAAATTAAGAAACTCGTTACAATCATTTGCATGAATGACTTCAGATGTGTTTTAATGAATATTTTTACAGTGCCACTGACTAAAAACTGCTTTGGCCGTCTTTCACTTATCAATGTTGGTCTACAATTTGCAAAAGCTCCAAATCACTTGCTTGTACCTTTGGTGACAGAATGATCTGATAAGACAGTTACACGTCATGAAATGGGATTATTCAAACAGTACGACTATGTGGAATGATGTGTGTATAATTTGAACATGGAACTGAATGGCTACACAAATCCGAAATCAAAAGTACATAAATACGTGACTCTCCATAAAACAGTAGTGGTCTTCGGACTGCAGTTCTGACTGGGGGGCTTTTCTTGCTTCCACTATTATTTTACTAAGCAGTAGCATTTTCTCAAATGTTCCTCAGGTATTTCTACTTGAGCTAAATGAAAACATTTATCTATTTTGGGGTCCTGGGTGTAAAATAGATCTAAACTCTGATTTAGGTTACGCTTTCAATCCTCATGTAGAGTTCATCATCAGGGGAAATCTGAGATATCCAAAGGGCCGAGATAATACTTGAGTCATTGTCCGCAGGGACAATTAATCGACACTAATGGATGGATCACGTTGATTTGTATTACAGTAACTATATATTCTGTGGTCATAATGCCCTGTGAAGGGGAGCACTGGGAGCAGATCTGAAAAATGTTTGTATCATGGTTTGTTTTTAGGAGAAAAGCACAGCGGGCCTTTGTGGCCTCATAAGCACCATAAACGCATTACAATCAAAAGCTACACAGTGCGGATTATATCTATTATGGCATTTAAAATGATAGATTGCATCATTCAAACATAGAACACCAATATCCAATGTGTCTGACTACTGTGGGATATTAAAGGGCCAGTTCACCAACATTACAAGAAACGTAAGACAAACCAGATAAAACACATTTTTTAACATATCCCTCATGGTACTTAGTCAAATAGTTTCAGTTCACCTGCAATGTTTCAGGTGGTGACAAAAGTCTCAGTGGCAGACATCTGAAACCAGCTGCACATAGTTAGTTGGTTGGATGTAATCCAGGTTTTATGTTTTTCTGTCACCTGATGTAAATTGTTTTATATGGGCTGTGTGGTGGGTTTTAGCTTTTGTTTTTCTACATTTTTATTACATGTTTTATGTATTTTATGCTTACGTCTGTGTGTGCTCTATGTTTCACCCGAGTGCAAGACAAATTTTCCCTTGAGGACAAGTTATAATTGAAGTGTAAGTTGCAATAAAACCATAACTATATGACTATATGACTACATACCACAAAAGTGTTGTTTTTTTTTTTGAATATGGTTAAACTGACCCCTTAAGTATCTAAAAAGTCTAGCAAATTTTATTTGAATGTATGATCATATAGGGTAATATATGATATTAATAAAACTCATGTACATATACAATCAAAAGTATGACCTTTGGTTGAAATGTATGCTGATATGTGTTCCATTTGATGATTAGGGTTACATTAAAATGTCCCTCTTTTCCCTTTTTTACTTTAACATGTAGGCAAATATGTGACTTATTCTTTTTTGTAAGAGATTGTATTACTCTACAATTATTTATGCAAAAATGTTGCTTTAATATATTTTTCATCCACATACAACCACTTTACCACATAATGCGCAGAACAAAGCTGAAATAAATCTTCCAGAACAAACAAAACAGTCTTAAATCACATCTGGAATGATATAAAGTAATACAATCTCCAAGTATTTACTTTATAAAAAGAGATGCATAAAACATGCCAAGACATTTGAGAACTTGAATGAGTGTGTATATTACAACTTTGTATAATATACTGTATGGAAGACGTGCTAAAGGTAAATTCTGTGCATTCATGCATATGTTCTATATCTACAGTATTCACAAAATACATGTGTGTGAAGGGGTGAGGGGTTAAGGTCTGTGTGCATGTACATGTTTGTGTGCACTGTGGCTAAACCACAAGCTAAACATGGGTTCACCTGGATCCTTTTGATCCTTTTGACCTTTCTCAACTTCAGCGAGAAAAAGGGAGAGAAGAGATAAAGAGGAGATGTTTAGAATTAGCACCGGATCTAGGGTTATTTTCATGTTACGGGGGGGGTGGGGGGGAGCTCAGAGTTGTTATTCATCACCATGTGACCCTTTCAAAGAATCTGCTGGGACAATTTCAGCTCCAGGGAGTGAGGTTTCTAGGCAACAGACAAACGTCACAAACATACAATAAAAAACAGAAACACTGAAATATTAGCCTGTGGAAAATCGGAAATTAAAATAGTAATAAGATGTTTGTTAACAAACAGACAAAGCTTAGACTATCGTACACAGGTAAGACGCACAAACAGTTGCCAGGATCATAGACAGGACACCCTGAGTGGCTTGATTTGAATCAATTTAATATACACACACACACACACACACACACACACACACACAGGAGCTGTTAAATCCATACATCCTACCCTGTCCTCCCCATACAATAGCTCTGTCGACAGATGCTCCTTCACTATCTCTTGGTGTCACGGTGAAAAGAAAGCCTACCTGTTCGGCACAGCACACCACTGACACATGATCAGACCAAATGATTGGAGGAGATAACAATGTAAGCAATGTAAAAATGCATTCAAGTCAAAGGAATGGGCATCCAACCAAAAGAAAGAAGCTTACAGACCAGACTGCTCATTCATGTCCATCACAAACAGATGGTACTAAAAAAA
>NTHP01000431.1:378771-435359 GCA_003416845.1 Oplegnathus fasciatus | reverse complement strand
CACACACACACACACACACACACACACTACCCTCGCCTTGTTCTCCTCTAATCCTTTCTCTCATTCATGTCCCTCCATCTCTCTCATACTCTCTTCATAAAATGGCTCTTGAATTAGGGAGATCAGAGGAAGACATTTGGGCCTTAAAATAGCTCGTATTTGCATGAATGTCTCATGGACACTTTCTCTTGCATCTTGTGCTGTGCAGTACTGGTTAATTAGATTTTTTTAAAAGATAGATATATTCAGTAGAAGATATATTTGCCTTCACCAGGAAACCATCATTGTTATGAATCTGGTCTGGCTTAACGAGAAGGGAGGTAAAAAAGTACTTTAGGACACGCGCAGACCGCTGGGACTTTCAAAGGAAGGAAGGAAGGAAGGAAATTTACAAACTGTGCCATTTCATTTCATACTTGACATACTGTGGGATTACACAATGAATTTTTACACCTTGATCGGCTGAGTCAAAAATCACCCAGTCAAAAAGGTTTTTGGGTTCAGCTGTGAATCATGAATGACTCAGGCAGCTTTAGTTTAGGGGGTTTGCTGTTAAGGCTCAACACCAAATGTTCATTAAACCTACATTTCATTACGTGCAGGTTCACTTAAAGGTGTATTCTGACTACAAGAGCAGATTCTGCTGCTCTGGACCAAATAATTGATACATTTCAAAGAGAGAAGTAAATTGAAGTTCTGCTCAACTGCGCAGTCCCATTTCTTTTGAAACACAGTGTCTCACATCCAAAGTGCCTTTGAGGGGGAATGACGCATCAGAGAACACAAGTGAGAGCACCGGAAATGTCTTCCTACAACAAAGAACCCATTGAGATGCAGGAGAGTTTGGCAACATACAGTAGGTTTACTGTATTTGTCTTGCAAGTGGATTTAACTCAGAGCATCTGAAGAAATTCACAGGAGGCACCAAAGATCAATAAAAGAGTGGGGCAGAATTTCATCGGTACAAATTTAAAATGAACAGTGTTAAATTATTGGAAAGATAATTCAATTTATTGGAATGACATTTTCCTTTTGGATTGAATAAATATTTTAAAAGAGCCTGTAAGTTACTGCCAGCGGTGGAATCACTGACTGTGGGTAAAATGACATGCATGGTGGGTATGTAAGAAAATATATTCTGATATACTCAAGGTCAAATTGGCCTTGCCTGCACACGGAGGAAGGCATCAGCGGAAACGTTTGTGCTTGTTACTCTTCCACACTACAAAAGAATAAAGATACAGCAAATGTGACCTTCTAAAGACTTAAATTTGTGTGAATACATCATACCTGATGCTAAACTGAAGTATGGCTGAAGGCAATACCTGTTAATCATGTCCTTTCCATGTTTTAAAGGTCCGATTTGTAACATCAAAAGCATTGATGTCTGAACAACAGCCCAGAAGGCATTTTCTTCATCCTCATCATTAGTTTGATACAAAACTGGCTAATGTGTTTAGCCATGGCTGCCAAACACAAACAAAAATGGACTTTATCACCATCAAACAATGACATGGATAAATGTGGGGGGACCTTTTAAATGTTTGCAATTCAATAAGACTCTGAACTTAAATAATTTTAATAATAATACTTGTTGGCTTATCTATAGGAAACAGCAGCGATCAGCAAACAATATCAGACAGCAGACGCATTTGATGGTGATATTTCTAAAAGGAAAAACGTATATAAAATGAGTAATTGCGTGCTTATAATTTGCTGCTTTGCGTACGCATGCACAGTCCTAATTAAAGTTTAAACAGCGGTAGATTGTGAACAGTGTGGTGTGGACAATAGTTTACACTCATGTGAAAAACAAACGTGCATGAGTGTGCGCACATGCACACTCGAGCCCTTACGTTGGCTTGGATGCTTCTGCTTGGTCGGTCTGGAGTTTCTCGCCTCCCTCCACCTCCATGGTGCAGTAGACAATCCTGTTCGGAGCCAGAGACTTCAGCCCCTGCACTTCCATGATCACCACCTAGGAAGCACAGACACCTCAGTGAAGGCTGTAGACGAGGAGTGATTCATCTCTTGAAAGAGGTCATAGAGCAGAAAGTCAACAGCAGATGTGCAGGCGGCAAATCCTTCCAGTTTCATAGATATTTTAGAAACACTATCGCAGCCACAATCACTATTTACACTTGTAGCCAGTTCCCTCATATTACTAAAATGTAGATTTTAGCAGATTTTCTACTAGAACAGCAATAAAAATTACAGCGATCCTTCCTATAAAGTACAACTCTCTATCATCGAAACTGCTTGTAGGCATAATCTACCACATCAAATCTTATACGTAGTCTTTAATCGTGAATACAGTACAGTACTAACACTGCCAGGGGTAACTATTATATTGTAGCTGTAAATTCCTAGTGGAACAC
Source organism: Oplegnathus fasciatus (assembly GCA_003416845.1). NCBI lineage: Eukaryota > Metazoa > Chordata > Actinopteri > Centrarchiformes > Oplegnathidae > Oplegnathus > Oplegnathus fasciatus. The sequence continues at coordinate 432,981 of NTHP01000431.1, read as the reverse complement.
CAAAGGCAGAAATATGTGCTGTCAGGTTAATGTATCCACTTTGAACGAAAGTATCCACCAGATCCACTGATGTATTCATGTTTCCAATATATTTAACTTGACTGTCGCTGTTTATATATCGTTCATCAGTCCAGTCATCCGACAGACGCATGCTTGGTTGGCACCTAGTTTGAAAGATAGTTAAAGGAGATTCTAAATATTCAAAATAATCAATATTCATTCATAGCTGATCAACAATAAACTGCTGCATCTATATAACATGATTGAAATTGCCTTTTAACATTTGTTTCACTCTCTAAAAGTACTGCAAAAAAATGACTACAAAAATCATCCAGGACTTCTAAGTATCTCACATCATCATCATACCAATAGTTCCATGTTGTTATCCCACAGGGATCACAAAATGCTAAAGGACTTGTTCTATATTACAGCTGGTTCCAACCAGATTCTCTCAAGATTTTCCTGGTTTGTTGCTGGGGGATTTCTGGCAGCTGCTGCAGCCAACCACTTGGAAAGTAAACAGACTTGAAAAATGAGGCACAATGGAATTAGCACCTCACACAAATAGCTGATTGCTGTTGTTGTGCAAATAATTTGAGCATTCAAATTCCATAACGGCGTTCCCACGTCCGTGCGAAGGAGCAGAAAAACGGTGTTCTTTGCAAACGATGTACTTCCTGACTCTGAAATAGCACCGCATCATAAGGAATGAGGTGCGACTGCTCCCTGTTCTGTGGTGATAGCTCATCTCAGACAAGCTGATAACAAGATGAGTCACGTTCCCCCATTAAGGAGCAGGTAAAAGGGTTTGTGTGTGTGTATGTGTGATTGTGTGTGTGTGAGTGTCAGTCTGTTCTTCACATAGCGTCTGTTCAACCTCCTGAACAGGTCTGCTGTCTGTTTCTATACTTAGTCTCGAGCAGACAAGTAGTCGACAACAGCTCTGATTTATGAGTTCTGGTTTAGGCAGATGTAGTTTAGATATTCTAACGGGATAATGTTCGCTCCATCTGACTACAGTTAGAAATCCAGAGAAATTATCAAAATTATCATGAACTTTGTAATGCAAGTAGGTTTTCACATGCATTTGATTATACAGTCATATCTAGCCTCAATCCTACTGCACTGTACCTCCAAAGTGAAAGACAGAACCACATCAGACTTGGACAGTGTGTTCTCGTCCTCCTGGCCCATGTCGATGATGGAGGTGTTATGTCCCCGTTTCAGCTTCTGGAGTTTGAACTCCCCTCCCTTGGACACGGGCATGCTCTCCAGATTGGCCATCAGCTGATTCACTGAGGACTTGAGCTCCTCGATATACATGGCCTCCATCTCTTTAGACACAAATTTGGGGAACTTACCACCCTGTTGGCAAAACAGAAAAAACTCAGCGAAACAATCAGTCTTGATGACAATTAACAACGGGATAAATGTTGCCATTTCCAAAATGCTAAAAACATAAAAGCAAGATTAGTGTAGGCGTCTCTTTTTTCAGATGGTGGCTACCTAATTTAGTGTAAAAGAAATATAGTAAAATATATAAATATACATCCTTTGAAATAGTAAAATCTTTTCAACCGTGGGTGGAAGCTCCCACTATGATGTTTACACAAGTTACACCATATTAGTGACATATTAACTATACAACAAAGCATATTAAAAACAAGCTGAGTCCCCCACAGAGTCTGACTCACCCTGGCAATCTGGTCCGCCATCTGAAGACGACCATCCAGCTCTCTTCTGATCTGTGCAGCCTGCTCATCCAGGTTGTCCAACTATTGATAAAAAGAGAGGAGCAGGTCAATGAGGTCACATTAAGAGCCCAGAATACATTAATACAGCCAGAGGTCAGTGTCAAAGGTCACCTATGTCTCCCAGCATTATTTATCTTACCATGAAAGATGAGAAGTCGAACAAATCCTTTAATACAACACATAAATGTTATTTATATACGTTGTTGATAACATGTAATGATACATTTTGGGGTTTTGTTATATTTTTAATATTTCAATTTACATATTAAATAAGTACATCTCATGACCATTCACTCAGTGCATATTGAGATGATAGCCAGCCCCCTGAGACTTGCAGAAATGAGTTGGTATAAAGGATGGATGGACATCCTGTCATCCTGACTAGTTACCTAATAATTTGAAATAGTCCAGATTAATTACTAAGTATGGGTAAATCAGTGAAGTCATTGTCGTTATGAACATGTTTCACTTGAGAGAGAAGAGAATCCAAGTTCACTGGTTCAATGGCAAAATGTAGAAAGATTGAATGATGGACGGAAACCATTTCGTTGCATTCATTCATTAATTTAAAGGCACCCTGTGAAGTTTTTGGCCGCTAGTAGAGCTATAGAGCAATGGGTACCAATTTTGTTTGTAACGAGGATGTACAGTATACGCACGCATGCAAGCATGCAGGTGACACCATATGCGTCCTGCCGTCGGTTTCACGCTATTCCACTGGTCAGCTGTTGTTGGTGCCTGCTAAGGCCGAGAAGAGGAAGAATGTAAGCTAGCAAACATGGACGCGAACATTAAATGATTTAAAATATTTTAAAAATAGGCTTTGCAGATGATTTATGGGGATAATAAAATGTATTTGACATGTTTGTTAGACCTCAAGTGCGCACAGTTTAGAAAAGAAAAAGGATCAAAATCGATGCAGCGGAACCAGAGATATCGTCTCTTTTATTCCATGTATTCTGCATCTTTGTCAAAACCTGGAGCCTACACTACCCACAATGAAACTCGACCAACAACAGTTCGATCGGAGATTTGGTTGTGTTATGCTATTAGTGGCTAATATGGCTAATGTAGCCTCAAACCAATAGCATCAAGCAGAGATGAGGAGCAGGCTACGGAGGTCTGGAAAGCTCACTTCTTTCTAACACATTTAAGGTTATTTTCTTTTTCAGACTTGTAGACTTCAGCTCCAACTGACGTTACCTCTTGAGTTAATTTATCAGATTTCGTGCAGCTGCCTCTGGAGCCACAAAAGTCTTTTAAACATTTGTCACATATGCAGTAATACTCCCTAAGACCTGTAAACAGACTTTGATGTGTAAAATCGGTGGAGTTCTCCTTTAATGCTAACTGTGAGGTATAGGACGATTTAAAGGACAGATGTCTACGGTAGACCAAAATAACAAGCTGGTTGAAGCAGATGTGACCATGGAATCGAAAAGGTGCTCATGCAGATTGGCTATGATGACGAATGGTATAGCGGGGCATAAAAAGGGTAATTAGAGCTCCGGTTTGTCCTAACGGGCTGCAATCGTAGCAGTATGGTGTGGCAGTACGCATGAATAGATCAAAATCAAAGGGAAATTCAGAGAGGTCTTTTTGGAAGTGTCGAGTGTTTGGAATTTTTTCTTGTTGATTTCAATCAGCAGAAAGAAAATTCCACTGTCTGAAATGTTCGAGCTGAGAGAGCGGTGGTACAAATAAAGATAACATCTGTAAATTAAGACGATGAAATGCATTCACGTGATAAGGAAAAGCTTTGACTTGAAGGAGCCATTCCAAAGCTGTTTTGGCACATTGAGACACAACCAGCTGTAATGTAATTTCTTTAAAATGTTTTAAAACTGCCTGCATTGGACAATATCAGCCCCGGGGTAAAGATGCCTGACATCTGTTAGCCTAGTTTTTGCCCTGGAGTAATGAAAAGCAGAGAAATTCATGGCTCTCTCACATCAATAATGAATGAGAGTTTTATATTAGCTGACACAAGGAAATAGAAGAGAGGGCTGATGTCTCTCTCTCGCTCTCTGCTTCTCCATGCTTCACTTCTTCAGTTATTCTCTCAGCCAAAACGGCTCATTCTTGTCAAATGTGATGTTGTGACTCACCAGTCACCACCATTTCTTCTGTGAGGACGCTAGCCTAATTGAGACGTATCTGCAGCACAGTTGTACCTGGGGAGTCACAAGCCTTTCCACACAGCAGGGTTGTACAAGTCTTCAGCGAAAAATAAAATCTACCTCGTCTCACTCGGGTGTTGTTTTATTGCAATATCCTTGAGTTTTACATTCAAGTGCTGTGTTTTAAAACTGGGGGGAAATACGATGCCATAGTTTTCATGGAGCACATATTTCAGTTGTTCCTTTATATAGAGGCCGCATGACAAAGTGAATATTTGGAATAAAAATGTGTCAGATTGTCAAGGGAGCATATTTTAACTGAAATTTGCAATCTGTTAGCAACAAGGCCGGCTGTAAATAAAAATCTTTTATTTGACATCTTTGTTTCCGAAAGCCACCCACTTCTTTTTTTATAATTGATGTTTTTTCTGTATAGATTTTATCACTTTCTAACTTTGAGAATGCACACGCAGCGAGGTGCAGACCAGTGTGAGTTTCAACGCAAGCAAATACAGTCTTTCCTCTTGACCAGTCAGTGCAATGGGTAAAAAATATTGAATTATTTACTTCAGTTTTCAATACAAAGCAGCAGCAAACGGCTGCAGACTAACTTTTTCCACTAGTAGCACTGGAGTGCTCCTAAAAACCTACTGAAAACTTTAGGAGCACCAGAACAAAATTTAAGAGGCACCACTTCAATCGACATGCAACACAACACATTGATATTTTTCCCATCTGAACTGTATTACTGATAAATGCTTTGGTAACAAATAGACAATTTACAGAAATAACAATGTGCTGTTTTATTTTAAAGGAAAAGGTCACAAAGTGAAGTAGTGCTATTTAAGTATAAGTATTTAGCTTAAAATATGGCGAGGTGTATGGATCAATAACTACTAAATGTGCCTCTTTTTTTCTGATAAAAATGTACGTTCCATAGCCTGACACCAATTCTTGCACCCTCCTGGTGTTTCACGTGATATACGATGATAATTTTAAAAAACAAAACATATTTCCAAGTCGCACCGGTGCTCCTAGTTATAAAATTTAGCCGCACTGTCACCAAAAATGGTTGCAAAATGCGACTAAATGGTCGCAGTCTGGAGCCCTGTTTATATTTCTCTTGTAAGTTTCTGTATCCAGGAGTAAACATTGTATTTTGCAAAAAGAAAAAAATATTTATAAACTATTTTTAAAATGATGGTAATGTTGTTTTGTACATTTAGTATCGATGATAACTGTATATAAGGAACGTGGAAACAGCCTGAGATATCACACTGATGAAGGCAAGCTTGCCAAAAATGTGAATAAAACATAATGTAGCAGAGGAGAGTTGTGCAACATGTTTAAATTTTGATTTTATCACAAACAAGTGAATCGTCTCTACACAGCTGCATGGTCTCACCAGCAGAGCACCTGGATCTATTTGTGATTTCAGTGTTCTAAACTCCTCCAGTCTCCTGCTGCTGGGACGCGTGCCAGAGCTGACCTCTCTTTGCCTTATGGTATTTCACCCACTCCTATTACATTAACGGCCCTTGTCTTTCAGGCTTTACCATATTGATTCTCTGCCCCTTCCAGCAATCCTTTTTAACAGAGAATGAGCTGAAGTCACGGTGCAGCCGATAAGAGGAGGGGAGGGGGGCACAAACAAGAGGCGCTGCACAGCTCGGACTGAGATCAAGTAACACACAGGACGTGGGTGAGGAAAAAGAGTGACACAGATAGGGTGGCCAACATAAAAAAAACACACTTAAAAACAGTACTATTATAGGAATTAAATCTATATATTTTGCTGATGTGGGTTTTTCCTGCATTACTTATTTCTGTAATTGATTCTGTTCACTGATGTGCACATTATGAAATGATGTCAGCCAGATGGCATCTTAAATGGAGGAGGTCTAGTGTGTTACCAGCGCTGGCCACTAAACAGCCACCCTGCCACATAACCGAGAGTTCCTGTTTAGTAGAGCACATAATCAGACTTTGCCACCAGCTGCAGCAGGATGTCTGCACTTGCAGCACAGTAGTGCTCAGTACTGTTCTGCCACACAGTGACACTTAAACAGTGGCGAGCATCCTGTGATAGAGAAGTCTCACAAGCAGGAGGTTTATTTTTTTTCATTGTCATGTCCAATAGCAGAAAACCAGATTCATCCACCAACCATAACTGATACTGATTGCGTTCCTGCCTGAGCCGTGCTTCAACGGCTCCTTTCCCCCTGCTGCTGGTGATCCTGTGCTGCCTGTCAAAACACTCAGAGCTCCGGGCACTATTGGACTGCGGTGCCAGCGACATCTGACTCGTGCAATCCCAAAAGAACTGTCACTGCCATGCCTGGAAATCCAGCAGCTCTGCCTGTCGGTGTCTGACACTGCATTTTTACTGTCTCATCCGTGAGCCTCCCCCTCCCACAAAAACATAACAGACCTAAATCCATGTGTCCAGACGAATTCTCAAGGCTGCAAAATCCTCAGCAATACTTCATCACTGAATGCTGCAGCAGCAGATAATATTGGTCATTGTGACTATGTGCAGATTGCAGCTCATCCGCAAAATGGCCAACATGAGAGGAGTGACTCTGAAGCATGTAATGTGAAGGGGGATGGGGCCACTTCTTCTATTACTCCCATCTCTCTTGACAGTAGTGAAAAGCAAAGACGGTCCTGGCTGTGGGAGGAAGTAGAGCTGGAGGTCAGTGTCAGTGAGAACTAACAGCCACCTCCTACTGAGCCCCACACCACCCCAATCTTATCAGGCCTACAACCACTGAAAGGTCACTGTTGTCAATGGCCCACAGGCGCGATATAGGTGGACAGGCAATCTCGTATAAAATAAGACTGGCTAAAAGGTAAGTTTCGCTCTATGTTACTGAAGCTGACAGCAGCACTGCAGCTAAATAAAGGTGACACTGCGTCAGTGTTAGTCAAACAGACAGCAGGTTAAAGGTGATGGAGCAGAAGCAGGCGGGTAGTTAACAGCACAGCTGATGACAGATTCCCAGGTGGATGCTGGGACATTAGCAGCAGACAGCACACCCGGCCAGGGGCGGTTTCTTGTGGAGAACAAAGCCTGGGCGGGCAGGGCTAGATTGGAGCTGGATGGGACCTGGAGGAGTCGAAGCAGCTGGTCTATATTTAGAGCTGCTCTGTGTGACTATGTGTCTGTGTGTGTATTTATTTGTGTGTGTTAAAAAGGTGCGCCGTGTAAGAAGAAAAACACTCTTTTGTGTGAGCGTAGCGACATGCAAGGAATGCTAATTAGGAAATGTGCTCATGAGTGAACGTGATAAAACACAATCTCCTTCTCAACTTCTAACATCTTAATCAACTTAAAGTACAATCGAAAGAAATGTTTCTTCAGTCTGGTGCAGAGATTTGGTTTATTTAGTTTTTTGATCTTGTTTAAAGCTGCCCTCTTCTGTCATTTTATAGAGATTATAATGCGCAAGTGAAAGGGGTGCTCATAGGGGAGAATGATCCCCTGATTCTTCAGTTCCCTTCAGCTCTACAGAGCGTTTCAGTGTCATTGTTTTGGTTTTCATTGTTTTAGCCACTTTACTATTTTTGTCCACTGTCACCAGCTTAATTTTCAGACGCAGCAGGCTGCTTTTTTCAGAGAAAAGGCTCTGATGAACTTACTGTATACTACTTGCTCAGTGCCACAGCAGACAGACAAAGTTAACGGCTAGCTGGTGAACATAGTGTAGCATTTAGCAGCAAAAGAGGCAAATATTTCCCTCAAGAGTTGGTAGAAAAACCAAAACAGAGCTAAAGGGAGAGTGAATATTGGACTTAAATTTGTCAGGTCATCTGTTTATGTTGCTCCATGTCTGTTTGCTAACATATTCTCCTTTTTAACATTATAAGGTGATACTGTTGTTATGATGTTACTGTTTAAAGGAAGATTTTTAAAACAATTTGATTTGTAACGTTACTGGAGACAGGTTCAAAATAATCGTCATTGGCAGAAGAAATTAAGGTTTTACAGAATCACAGGCACGTGAAAAGATGGAATTTTTTTTGTAGTGTAGTTGAGCTATGACATCTCCATCAAGGACAAACTTGCACTTTTTATTTTTTTCCTTATAATAAACATTGTACAGATTTCAAACCACACAGGTGCAGTCAAGCTTCACCCTGCGTTTCAGCACCACTGCTTTTTCAGCTTAGAGGTGGCTGGGCAGGCAGAGAAAATGCTTTCATCCTCTCTCAATCCTGTGTGCAGTGAAGAGGCTCCATTACGCAATTATATCAGCTACAAGGCTAAAACCAGGAAGAGCTCAGGCCTCATTTCCCAACTAACAGTTGCTGACAAGACAAATTAAAGTGGAAACGGAGGGGTCTCCTTCAAAGCCTGTAAGAGGAAAAGCTGATTTGAGTATGGTCTGTCAGTCTGGGGGCACAGGCCACGATTTACAGCTCTGTGGGGGAAAGTCTCATTCTGATGTGCTTGTGCCTTACTTTGACTCCCAGGCTTAGGTAATTTAATCAGCCACTTGAAATTAGGGAATCATTTTAGTTAGTGAGAGTCCACTGGTGTGAATAAATATCAATGATTAAAACACCTCAGCATGAGAATCTGTGAGAAGTGTTAACATTACTACAGCTGAAATGATTAGTCAATAGAGAGAATACTGATCAGTTATTTTGACAATCGGTTCATTATTTCTGTAATTTTTCAAGCAAAAATGGCAAACATTCATTGGTCTGTGAGGATTTGCTGCTTTTCTTTGTCATGTCTGATAATGAATTGAATGTAATAAAAAAAATAATAATTCGTCACCTTAGGCAGTGGAAAATTTTGATAGGTAGGCTACAGTATGATATTTTCCCTATTTTTTACATTTCACAGATAAAATGGTTAATTAACATTAATCGAGACAATAATTACTTGACAAAGAAAGTTATTTAATTGTAGCCCTAAACATAGCTGCCGAAACAATTTCATACCACAGGAAAGAAGTATTTTTAGTCAGGTAGTTTCACTAAAAGCATTTAAAACCTGCAGTTATCAATATGCTTGATATTGACAGTGAACAAATGTCACCACGTCTGCAGTTCTATACAGCTTTTGAGCTTCTTTTAGCTAACTGTTTTGGTTTTACTTATTGTAACCTCCTGAGAGCAGCAAACAAGCAAATATATCCACCAAACGGCAGGTTAGCTACTAACTAGCCGGTAAACAGTGTGGAACTGAAGCAGGGAAGGAACTAGCTTAGGGTTAACCCCGTTTGTAACCTCATCACTCCTTACCTTACTCGGTTAATCCCATAATGTTCCCAACGTAGCGTTAAATCTCAGGGGGGAAATGAAAACGTTATATTTTACCTGCTATCCAGGTATTCTTGACAGGTTAAGTCGGGCTTAAAATGTAGCATTAGTTTTGTGATATGAAAGATACCTACAGTCTGCCCGGAATGATTAAGAGGTGACGCCAACGGCTGAAAGTCCAATATTTCCAGCGAAGAAGAAGAGCAGCACAGAGCGGCGTACCTTGTGGAGATGTTGGATTTAAACGTTGGTTTCGCCCCGGGCAAATATTTTATAATTCCGGGCAGATAGTACACATCTGTGAGATCACACAAATATAATCGAAGGTGCAACCTGCTGCTGGATAACAGGTAATAAATTGCTTTTATTTTTTCCTCCTACGGTTTATGTATAGAACGCTGTCTGACACACGTTAACGTACTGAGTGCTGATGTCACAAATGAGGCTAACGGTACGATAGACCCAGATAGACCAAAAGAGAGCTGAAACAAGACTGAATATTAGACTTACATTCATCAGATAGCCAGAAGCACGACTCTAAATTAATGTTAATGTTCCTCCTTGTCGACCGGATGATAATGTAGGCACCTGTTTGCTAACACCAGCCCTAACAAGCTGGTAATATGGTAATGGTTTTATATCTGTTAGCTTGTTTTGGCGCTCTTCTGTCCCCTAGTGGCCTAATAGGGATTAATGCAGCACTCAGGGTATACAGCAGTAGTAGCCTACTCTACAACTGCAGTAAACATATTTACACACAAAACATGGTAATAATGTGTTTTTGTTAAGCCAATTGTGATAACGTTCAAATTATATAAAAGTATAAACACTTGAGATGTGAAGATTCTGTCAAATTAATGCTGAAGAAATGTAGGCCGATATAATGTCTTCTTACTGTAAAAGAGGCTTTATTAAAACAATAAAATGATCTGAAGCACACACTGTATCAAAAATGCAAATATAAATTATAAGATATGTTACAAAATAAAATAAAATAAAAAATATATATAAATATATATATATACTTTTTTTCTCTCTAAACCATCATCATTTTGAGAAAACTGAAATGTTGGAGTTGTTTGAGATTCTTCCCTTTTGTCTTTCATTGCTTACAGAACACACGACGGCTTAGAAACTGTTGTCGTAATAAGGATCATAAATCCTTTGACAAAGTTTAATAAGAACCTGTTAAATGTCATGCAGTATCTGACATGCACTGTTCAGGATGTGCAGTACTTTCAGCCAATTGTGTGTGTGTTATTTCGGTTAGAGGATTTGAGAGGTACAGAATATCTGTTCATATGTGCTGGTTGTCTGCTTTTACTCTCTCGGCAGTCAGTCCATGACTGATTTCTGTCACAGCTGTTTCACTTAAACTAAAAATAAAATCTGAACCTACCACAGCCAGGTTCTCAAATACAAATATTTTTTATTTTAGGAAATGTTATTATAAGCAACATTAAAAGTGGACACTAAGCTCTATTAATGACCAATTATGGTTTACAAAACTGCTTTGCAATGTAGACACCAAACACATTTTCTTACACTTGTTTGGTCATGCTTGGTGTCGCCACAGCTAAATGACTGTGCAGCCATCGGGGAGTGGAGTATGCTCGGAGTCTGGCTGGCGCAGCCGCTGGCCAATACCAGTCTAATCAATCTGTTAGTCATTTCCAGGGGCTGCTCTTACTTCAGCATGAGACAGAAATAGACCAGTGCTTCTTTTCTATTATTTGGATGTAACTGCAAAAAATGTAAATCCCCAGTGATAACGGCAAAAAAATTATGGCCTCTGAATCCCAGCCAATCCATGAAAACCTTTCATCAAATCCCAGCAGCCCTGAGCCATGCTGACTGGATTGCCACATCTCCTTTTTAGTGAGGATTTTATCATTTAGTGGAGGGCAATATATGGCTGCCGGTTGCTTACTGAGGAGAAGCTCAAAGTCAACATGAGCACAGTCTGATATATTCATTATAACAGCAAACGAGAGAGAGAGAGCTCCAAGAACAGCTGGAAAAGCAGCAGGAGTGAAAATGAACATTTGAATTCTCTTATGCAAATTTTGCACTATTCGCTCACATGTCGGTATACAAATGATCAATTTAAAATCTAAAAACAAATCTGTCCCTTTTCACAACTATAACCTGAATCCATGTGCTATTTGTACCTATGAAGCTGTACACACACATTTCTGCAGCGTATATGCCTTTATGATGGTGTATTGTTGAATGTTCCTCTGTAGCTCTGTATTGAGTGGGATCTGTTCAGGGAAATGGTATTATGTTCTGCATACAGATTTCTGACCCTATACTAACAGCTCTGCTGCCAGCGCATTAAAAAAAACTAGGTTAAGCATCTTCAAAGGCTTGAGAGGAAAAATGCACACTGGATTTGGAGGCTATGGCGATGTATTGCACCTCAGCATTAGAAGCATCTAACAAATGAACACTCTGTGGAAGAGAGCCTATATTGATCCAACCGAGACATTTGAACAATACTGAACAATCTAATTTGTTTAACAGCACCTCGTGCCACCTGCGCAGATTTATACGTTAGCAACTGTTGAAAGACGGACGACACCTGGTCCAAAGAAATTCAGCATTTTAAAACTCACTGGCTTCCAAGAGGTGGGTCCTAAATCTAAATGAAATGAACAGGTACGTTTTTTCATGCATTAAATGATGAGCAGATGTAAATGTGTCAGAGCCCTCCTCCAAATCCTGTCGTGATAAGACTTTTAATCAAGCTCCTGAACAAAGAATACATTAGTGCTGCTTTCAGCATTCCCACAGAGAGCAGTAAAGCAGTAAAGACAGCCAGGGAAGGAGAGTTATGTCTGAGCAAGCACCCCAGTGTCCACTATTATCCACAGGCAAACTCAACATATCTCCCTTACAATGAAGTATTGCTGGCCTGGTATCAAGAGATATATCACAGGGAGACATATTTACTTATTTACTTAAAATATATCCATAGACAACAATGACATGTTGTCTATGGCCAATATTAATGAATAAACATATATGTAGAGTCATTATAGTAATTATTATTATCATGAATCTAATCATTAAACCAGATTAAATGATACAAGGATGATTATTTTTAAATTAAACATCACATTTCATGGGTTATTTTGACATATTTTGCTAATCTGGTGATTTTACGTGCATTATCCCAATGTCACACAGTCGTTTTATTCAGATAGACTAGAATATTGCCTTTTCACACATGAGCCAAAGAGTCTTTTCAGGCCATTGCCAGTGTTTTTTTCCAAGAATCCGGTACATTTGGTGAATAGTGAAAGGTGCTGTCAAATCTGGAAGTGGTCAGAAAAGAGATTTCAGGTCCACCTCAAAAATTGGTCTGGGGTTGAATTTAGCCAGCCCAGCACTAAGGTTGCAAAAATATCCATCACAAGCTCTGAAAGCCCACAATGATGCCTTCGAATCCACCCTTCGAAGAAGCTGGAACCAGCAAATATTCAACATTTTTGCTTGAAAATCAAAACACAATGTAACTATATTAAACTAATAATAGGAAAGCATTTAATTGAAATTCACAATGTTTAGAAAATTGGACGTTCATGATGTATACTGTAAATTATCTACATTTTAGAGCAAGAATCAGCTTATAATGGTGCCTCCACCTACCCAAACATTTGAAAAGCTGAAACAGTGCTGCGGCAGCACTCAAGTATTTGGGCCAAGTGTGAAAACCTTCTGAGACGTATCACCTGGAGGGCTTGAGATCTTACCTGACAGGCTTGATAAAGCAGCTGGTGCTCGAACTTTTTGATGCCGAGGATATTCTGGAACATCTCGTACAGCTGGTCCTTGCTGAGGATCAGCTCAGAGGCCGCGCTGGCAGTCATGCGTTGCTGTGCCTTGCGTGGATCCTCGTCACCACGGTAGATGGTGTCAAACTTGGCCATCCAGGAGCTGAGCACCGTCTCCTTGCTCAGACCGTCGATCTCCGGAAGGCTGCGCACGCGCTTCTCGATGTGCCTCTTGAACACTTCTCTGAAATCATTGGCCGAGAAGCCGCCACTCTGGACCATTTTAGCCACACGGTCACTCTTTAGGAACACCTATATTGTGAGAGACCAATGTTGCAGTTATGTAAAAGACAAGGATCCATAAAAAACAAGCACTTATTATTTTAAATGACTAGTAATGATCAGGTAGCTCAAGGCTTCTATACAATATATGGTATAGGAGTTGTGAAAAGCTTTTCTGTCACATTCTGTCTCAAACCATAAACGTCTTTGTCAGCAAAAGGAAACCATTGAACCGTTTTTGTTCATTTTGAATTGAAAAATCACAGCCATAAATGTAAGTTTGTGACTCAACATGGCCAAGGCTGCATTCTGTCTACTGCTAATGACAGACTAACAGGGACAGAGGCAGGCGAGGGCTATATTGTCACAGCATCAAGCACAGTAACCATCAGAGCTGACTGCTTTGTCACTCTGACAGTCACATTTTGTTCTTAGCATCCATTATGGCTAAAAAGCAGAGACTACTGTACTGAAACATTTCAGTACCGTGGTACATTACCCTTGTCATTTGGTGTACGTATCAGTGGATAACAGATGTTTACAGGCTGAAATTAATAAGATGTTAAGTCAATCTTTGGTTTCCCCCCTGGAGAACTGCAGACCACAGCATTTAGGAACATATTTGCCAAAGACAGTACACAAAGCAGCCTGTGATCATCCATTTTTTAGCTGCAAAAGAGTTGAACAGCAGCCCTCACTGTTTCAATAAAGATGCCACTTTAAGTTAATGAGAAAATAGGCATAGTTTTTTATTAATTGACAATTTTTCTTTGAGAAGGTGGAAAAAAAGATCTACACTCTGCAGACACGGTGCTAAATAACCCAAGAGAAAGAAAACACATGTACTTTTATACTGCGCTTACACATTTTTTAGTTTCTATAGTGCAAAAGAGATTAAGTTAAAAAGTGACCAGAAAAAAAGGTTTCTATCATTCCACAATCATCAGTGTCTCACAAACACACTTCTTAAAACAAGAAGGGAACCATATTGATTGAAGTGTTTCCAATTAGGTTATAACTCAGAACATTTTCCAGGATGTTATAGTGTTCTGGTATCATACTCAACCTCTCAGCCACACAAGTACAATAATAAATATCACTACAACAATACATCAAGAATAATTGTCTCGACAGCCACAATAACAGATCTTGTTGAAAAATGTGACCGAATGCATTAAAAAGAAGTGTAGACTCTTACTCATCGTCAGGTGTAAGTATTGCCTAGATGTCATATAGGACTACCAAAAAGATGAGATATTATTATATAGCACAGAAAGATCTATACTTTATACTGCATACTACTTATTTTCTATATTATTATTGCCATTTGTACCTTTATTTGTAGAAAGTGACAGGAATCTTGTGTAGAGAGGGAAAGTAAAGATAAATGTCCCCTGCTGGAATTAAAATAGTTTTGTCATCTTTTCATGTTAGAGGCCATCAACCTGCTCCTCATTTTATAGAAATGTGTTTAAAGTGCTTTGTTGAGACACTGATGATGGTTGGATAAGATGTTTGTCTTTGCGGTATGTGAGAGAGCATTATACAAGACTGGATTCATATTCTGAAGCTTTCAACCCAGACTTTTTTTTAGACCATAACCCCCCCAGGTTTACATTGCAGTATATTTCACGTTAACATTTAATATCACAAAATAAACTAAATTCCTGATTAGCTGTCACATACCGGAGAGGTCATCCTGTTATTAACTACCACGGCAGTTTATATATGTGTTTCGTGATGGTTCCAACCCTATATTTCAGTTTTTCACAATGGCTGTGCTTGTTTTTCAATCATGGATTTGGCGTTTAATTTATCTGCCATGCCTTTTGTGCCGTATGCACGGTAATAATGACTGTTTCATCTACGGATTGAATAGTGAGGTTGGAAAAGATGGCTGTGTCAGCCACATGCTCTGACTCATAATCTGCACAGTGAAAAGCTTCAGCCACCATTTTACCACTCAGCTGTCTGAATACAAGCATTTTGACATGGAATAGCAAGAGGACTGTAAAGTGCTTTTTGGAGTTTTTAGACTGAAAGCTGGTCATTTTTAGGGGTTTAAATCTGCTGCAAAAGTGATACAGAGGATACAGTGCATATGCAATAACAAGTACTGAACATCACATATGTCATGTGTCAAAATTGTTACATTTAACATGTAACGAATGTTCAGCTGCGTTTTTACATTTCTGAAATCTCCAAAAGTGCACACACACGCACACACGTATGTGAATGGCATATGTAACGATAGCACAACACATTCAGCGATTCATCTAAAAGCATCAAGTCCCCGCGCTTGGATAACAAAATGGTTCTGACTGTGACTGTGCTGCTATGGTTATGGTGTGATGGTACCTCATTGTAGCTCTGCACAGCATTGATGAATGCCTCATCAGCCACAATCTGTGTGTCTCCATTGAGGAAGGCCTGGAAACGATCCTTGGTCTGCTGAAGCTGCTGCTTGGTTATCTGTGGAAGCAAGGGCGAACAGAGGACACGTCAGCGTTAAAGCCAGGAGAGCAAATTGTGTCAAAACAAGCAGACATCATCCAATCATTTTTGAATAACATACTCTAAGCACAGGGCAAACAGATTGGCCCAAACATCCTTTTCCCCTGAAACTCCCTGAAGCTCCTCCTGGGGGAACACTAAGCACTCCAAGGCCAGTTGGGAGATGTAATCCCTGCAGTGTTACCTAAGTCTACCTTTGCATCCCCTTTTACACAGTGCTCTGAACACCTTTAAAGGTAGGCAGCCAGGAGGCATTCTTACTAAGTGCCCAAACCACCTCAACTAGCTCCTTTTTAAATGCAAAGGAGCAGCAGCTCAATAACAAGGTCCTCCCAAATCGCAGAGCTCTTCATGCTATTACAGTGAAGTGAAACCAGGAACTCCATTTCAGCTGATTGTCTCCACAAACCCATTCTTTCAGTCACTACACAGAGATCGTGACTGCAGGTGAGAGTGGGAACTGAGATTGACTGTTAAAATGAGAGCTTTGCTTTATAGCTCAGCTCTGTCTTTACTACTTACTGTCTGATACAAAGCCTGCATTACAGCAGCCAGTGCCCCTAAACAGCAGTCAATCTCACAATCCTTTTTTACCGTCGCTCATGAATAAAGCCCCAAGATACCTGAGTTCTTCCACTTGGATACTCCCCCCCTCCTAACCATGAACGGAGCAATCCACCAACCCGAGTGCATCACACTCAGCTGCAAACTGCTCCAGTGGACATTGTAGGTCACGGTCCAGTGAAGCCAAAAGGACAACATCATCCACAAATGGAAGAGATGCCACCCTAATATCACCCTCCTGGGCAAACTCCAGGCCTCAGCTGCGCTTTGATATCCTGTCCATGAATATCACAGACAGGAGAGGTGACAACACCCTTGTTAGATTCCAATGTAAAAAAAAATGTCCCTAACGTAATGCTTTGAATGTGCAGGGTAGAAATAATTTATAACAGCCACAATAAAAAAGAAAAGACTAGAAAGCAAAGAAGTAGAGGTCTTTTTAGCCACGCTGGCCAGGTGGCTCCAGGGATGGCAATCCACCACTTCGGTCCACACTGAAATACCCCAAACAACTATTGAATGGATTGACATGAAATTTTGTAAAGACGGTCTTGGTCCGCAGAGGATGAATCCTAATGACTTCGGTGATCTCCTGTCATTTTCTATAGTGCCACCATGAGGTTGACATTTGTGGTTTTGAGTCAATGCCTCAATAACTGTTGGTTGGATTGCAATGAAATTTTGTACAGACATACATGGTCCCCTCAGGATGAATTGTAACAACTTTGCTGATGCCCTGCCTTTTCATCAAGCACCATCATCAGGTAAAGTTTTAAATTTGTCCAATACTTTAGTTTATAACCAAATACCTGCAAAACGACATTCACATCCGCCTCAACTACAGTATAGTTGTGTTTGGTGCTATTTAGCAAATGTTAGCATGCTGACACGCTAAACTACGATGATGAATATGATGATATTAAACCTGCTAAATATGAACATGTTAGCATTGTCTTTGTGAGCGTGTTAGTACGCTAATGTTAGCATTAAGCAGCTTCACAGAGCTGCTAGCATGGCTGTAGACTTGGTTATGCCTGTTATACCTTTGCATTAGTTACAAAAAGCAGACATAAAGCATTTATGTACAGTTATACAAAATAATTCTGATATACGCTTGATGTGTGGAAATGTTCTTACGCTTTTAATTTCCTTAGAGTTTTTCATCGCATTTTCTATTAGCACTCAACAATCCATCTTTTATTAAAATATTAAGCCAGGAGTTGTGTTGCACATGTGTCATGTTTTCTCCATATCCCCCTTTGTTTCACTTTCGACCCTCGCTCAGGTCTAGATGTCCTTGGATTGATTTCATACATAGTTACTGAGTCAGTGACCTAACTGTCAATAGGCTGACTGATCTCCCTCTGACAACTGCTTTAAATCTACAGTTCAAGCTGTTGTGTATATCAAACAAGCACAAGGACCTGCTGGTAACGTGTGTGTGTGTGTGTGTGTGTGTCTGCGTGCATTCAGCCGCACATTGCAAGAGACAGACTTTGGTGTAGGAGTGAGATGGAAAAGTACCACATATCATGCGCCTTTTGAGGCAATCTCAACACCATCTGCGTGTCCATCGTACTACTCCAACCCTCCCCCCCTCCCCGTCAGTAATGTTCAGGAAATGAGGATCATGTAACATATCATTTCTCTATCAGAACCAAAGTGAAAGTGCCAGAGTTTCGTCTAATAGCAAAAATTTACAAAGGCGCATACAAATACAAACATATAGACACACACACTGGAGGTTGACAGTGAGATGGCCTCTCCATCACTGCCGCAACAAATAATACAAACACAAATCGCAAATCATTTCACCAAAAAGGCCACTCCTCCTTCATCCAATTCATGACTGTTGTGGAAGAGTGAATCTCAGGATGATATAGCACTTAACATAAAATATCCACTTACAGCACATAACAACACATCAACAACATCAGAGATCAATACTTGTGCTTCTGCTTTAAGGTTTCAGGTTTATTCATCTTTGCAACAGCTAGATATCAGATTAAAGAAGAAGTGTGGACCGTCCCTGCTATGTTTTAATAGACCATGGTGTTCAAGGAACGTCCCGAGGCAAGAAATGTTAATATTAACACCAGTATGCAAATCAGTCGACAGGCTAAAGTCGACATACTCGTCCTTGGTTTCTTGTCCATTTGTGAAAGTGAGAGGGTGAGGATAAATACATCACACAGCTTTCACTTTGTATCGTCTTTCCTCATAATGTATATTGTGATATACTAGTATATAATGCACAGACTAACATTCATTTTTGAGACTTTCATTCTTTTTTCTTATGAGAACATGTTTCTTATTAAATTCTGAAATACTGTTTTCTAAGCAGGAGTCTTATGTAGGGTAAACATTTTAATTAAAAGGAATTAACGAAAAAATGTGTGCATACATCGTGCTCAGGCTGAAGTGTTAGGGATGCTGAGTGATGAGCTACAAACAGTTCACCAACAGGGAAATCAAACCAAGAAAGCAGTATGGAAAATGTGTAATACACTGAGGTAAGCTATGGGCTTAGATGGGTTCCATTGAAAGGCTGCTGGGCTTTTGAGAAAAGGTACAAAAAAAGACTTGAACCAAGCCGACTGAAATGTTTCAGGGCAAAGCTAGCGCTTACGCTACTAGACCTGAGGTCACACATACTGTATAGCTTTCTTGAATGCAACCTAAGACTGGTACACAGCAACAGCTTTCAAGTGTCCAAAAGCAACATAACTACAGTGTGAGGAGTTAATAGATTTCTGATCAGTTTTATTGTATTTTGTTGAGGAGCTGTAATTAGAGATTTTTTTGGGTTGTGATTAAAAAACAAGCATTTTGAAGCTATCGCCATGAGATCTGGGAAATAATCATTAAAATGTTTCACTATTTTCTGACATATATATAGACAAAAGAATTAATTGAGAAATAATTGCCAGATTAAGCGACAATGAAAAGAGACGTTAGTTGCAGCCTTGGCTGTAATCCGTGTGGCCAAGGACAGAGTGGCCTCTATTAGCCTTCCATATTAACTTTTTTTCCCTTTCCACATATAGCTGTGGAGGAAATATTACAATTCACTCCAGGAGAGGTATTGGCAGTCATCCAAACACTGGCAGAACACATTTGTGTTTTACCTGAAGATTTCCCCATGAAAGGTCAAAGCTAATAATACTTTAGCTTCTGCTGACAGTTTCTCTCGGCCGATCTGACTTTATGTGACAACACAGCAAGCTGCTAACTCTGTGTGTGTGTGCATGTGTGTTTATTTGGAGAGCTGACACTGAAGTACACAGCAGCAAACCAGGTGAAATGCGTCCACATCTCCACCAAAGAATAGCTGTATAAAGCATTCATCTGCATGCTCTTTATTCCACTGCTGATTGGAGAACTGCGCCGATTAGTAAACACGGTGATGGATGAGAGAAAATGCCTCCATTTTCATCAGTATTGCCAGACTCCCAAGATATACTTTCCTGTTTTGCTCTTATTGATTCGCTCTCTGTGGCTCTTATCAAGATTGCAGTGTTACACGATGATTCATTGGCTCGCAATGAAGTGGGCGGTGACATTAATCACCCTTCACATATCAATAGAGGGAATATGCACATTGCATTGGCCTGATGTACAGTAACTTAATTACAGTTCAAAATGATTATGGATTTGAGTTTATAGTTCGACCATGTGGCTGATACAATATTTGAGTCTCTGTGAAACATTTAACGACAAAGAAATTTTAATTAAAAACTGTTTTTATGATACAATATAAATATTTTTTGTAGTTTAGGTCCCTTAAACTTTATATAACTACTTACTTCCATGTATTAATGTTTAATAGACAAGATGAAGTCTGTCAGCTTCAACTAAACATCATTTCAAAATATTAATGTTCTGCATCTTGCCTATTGAGTCCCTAACACAGCTTCATAGTTTTAACCCCCCGCGGACACATATCTTATAAAATAAAAGCCACCATTAGTGATTCTTCAGTGAACTGAAAAGGGATATTTCTACGTACTGCTTTATAGTTTTATAGTTATTGTAAATGTTTTATTTTCTTGTCCATTGGTCATTCATCTTTGGCCACTCATCTTTCTCTCTTTCCAAAGAAGGAGAGAGAGAAAGATGAGCACAGGTCGTATCCAAATATTCCAAGCGATTAAGGTGCTTTAGTATAGCAGCTCTTCTCTGCGTGTGTATGAATAGCACATGTATGCATTTGTTGTATACCTCCATGTGTTTATAAAGAAAGAAAGACTAAACCAGAATAACAGCAGGTTACATAACACCTGCAATATACAATAATTATATAAAATAATTAAAATTCTATTCATATTTATCATACCATCTCTTTGAAGTTTTTAATCAACATGGCTTGTGAGGTATACAACATATCAGCTGTCCTTGCAGGGCTGTGATGAGTGGAGTAATTAGCTAATTGAATGCAGCATACACTGTAGCTGGTGTAGCTCAGCGCAATAAAGCCCCTTCTGTGCTGACTCATACTTTAGCTTCATCTAGAAGTTACATAACGTTGAATTAAGGTTTTTTCCCAAATCAAATGGCTGCTAAATACAGTAGATGTGCAGTTTTCAGTGGTGGGCAGTTGTAAATACACTAGTAATTGATTCATAAAAAATAGACCAAAATTATACATGTTAGTCTAAGGACTGAGACAACAACTAAATCTAAAACCTAAGCAACTTTATATAAAATGAAGAGACTAAACATCATTATGATATAGTATGAGGATTTACGTCAACCTAAAAAGAAAGGTAAACTTCACTTTCATGAGATCAAATGTGCAAAGTGTTGATGAAAGGATGAGAGGATCATGCAAACCAAATGTTCTTATTGTGTATAAATCTGTTTGCTCAGGGAAGAGCTGCCTACCAATGCTGCTGTTGGTTTCCAGCAAACATGGTAAGGTTGAATCCTCTCGCCAGACAAAGCATATTTCAGTCATGTTGCAGATGACACCGCCGGCCCACATCTGAGTAAACAGCAAACACAAGTTCGGGAGCAAGCGCTGCATGACAGCTGCACAAAATCTACCAGCAACAGGCCTCATCAAACACAAAACACCAGCATCATGTAGTGACTGTGGTCACAAAACTACAATTATACAAAGACAGATGCACAAGCTATTATCCCCAACCAGACACAAAGATTTGTTCTGAAGGCTCACGCACACACAGCGTTGTGAGAGTAAATATGACTCCGCTGGGTTAGTCAACAGCCAGGTGTATACTCTGCAGACAGAGCCTGACACACGGCAAACAGGGATAAAACAGGGAGCTGTGGCTCTGTATAACCAGTCTCCACACTGTTGTCATATTCAGGAGCTGTGGCGCGGCTGATACATACAGGAGAACGCTGTGTTCACAACCAGCTAAGCCCCTTCTTGTAACAGTCATCCATTATCACACCACCAACTCACTGGCAGCAGCCATACAGCTCAGCTGGTTCCTTGTTATGCTCATTCAGATAGTAAGCAGAAAACAAGTCCTTAACCTAATGTAACGTAAATGGTATGGACGTGTGAGCTTCCATTGTATAGAGAGGATAAAATCAATGGAGCAATTTGCATAAATTTTGTCCAAAACAGTAAAATCAATGCTGTTTATTCCACTGCATTGCAAGAGTCATATGGTTCACTCGCTGAAAAACTGAACTGGTAGTTATTTGTTCTGCCGGATTTTGATTGCATTCATTTGATGATAATGAAATGCATTCATGTTTCCCATAACACTTGGCAAGGATAAATGTTCTATTACCTATATAGTATTCAAAATGCAGAGCAGGAAACTCTGTGTTAAATTAACATGTGTTTATGACAAATAGCCCTCTGAATGCTTTCAGTGCCCATACTGACTACTCAGCATCCAGCAGAGGTGGAAAGTAACTAAGTACGTTTACTGAAGTAGCGCCCTTGAGTATTTCAATTTTATGCTACTGTATACTTCTACTTCACCACATTTCTGAGAGAAATTTACTTTTAACTCCACTACACTTTACATTGTTATAGATTAAAGTACTCAACAGTACAGTACAGTATAATAATTCGACACGGGCCATTCTGCATAATGAATATTTTTAATTATTTAGTAATTAATTAAGTATTTAGTATTTCATGAGGTAGGGCTACTTTTACTTAAATGATCTGTAAACTTTTTCCACCACTCACGTTCAGCAAACTTACTTCCTAATGTTATACCATGAAAATCTTAAAGATTTTCGGAGCATTTCGTTTTGATTGTTCTCTGAAGGTCTCTGGCAGGTGTATAGTGTCACCAACCAGAGAGGAAGATGCACAGTTTGGTACGTTCCTTTGAGTGAAATGTTCGTAGTTCGTAGTTCGTAGTTCCTCATTTCTGTGTTATATGTCATTTTAAATTGAATATCTTTGTGTTTTGTATTGTTGGTCAGAACTACGTGATTAATTGACTAAAAAATGATCAACAGATTATTCAATAATGAAAAAAAAAAGTTAGTTGCCGTTCTGGTACATAGCAGCTAAAAATGCAGTCTTAGGTATTTCTCTCAAAATCAAAAGGAAATATCTACAGATGGGTGACAAATTAAAGGAAAAACCACCATTGAGTGTTTTAATAAGGTGTTGGGCCACTACGTGTCACCAGAACAGCTTCAATGCGCCTTGGCATTGATTCTACAAGTCTCTGAACTCTACTGGAAGGATGAACACCATTCTGCCAAAAGATATTCCCTCATTTGGTGTTTTGATGATGGTGGTGGAGAGCGCTGTCTAACACGTCGGTCCAAAGTCTCCCATAGGTGTTCAGTTGGGTTGAGATCTGGTGACTGCGAAGGCCATAGCATATGATTCATATCATTTTCGTACTCATCAAACCATTCAGTGACCCCTCGTGCCCTGTGGATGGGGGCATTGTCATCCTGGAAGAGACCACTCCCATCAGGATAGAAATGTTTCATCATAAGATAAAGGTGATTGCTCAGAACAACTTTGTATTGATTTGCTTAATTGTACCATGCAGTGCACCATTGTGCTTACTGCATTCGTCTCCACTCATTTATTCAGGTTTTTCCTTTAATTTGTCACTCGTCATCATGTTAATTTTATGTTTACCCACTTGTCCTCATTACATTAGGAAAAGTCATTAAATGTGAACCCACACAATGATGTCAGTAATTTATTTAGGTATGTTAAACATTGGATGGGGTCAAATTCACCCCAAAGATACCAGGGTTAAAAGGGTGGTTCACCCCAAAACATATTTTCTCACTTACTTCTAGTGGTAAGTGCTAACTGACCCTTAAAAAAAAAAAGCCTGGCAGGTTTCAGCATGAGTGTGTTCATTTTGATGCCATTGTCAGCCACTGGCCTCACTGTATTCATTGAAAATATATGCTGGCGACGGGAAACCAAACTTCTCTGCTCAGCCAAGCACATCATGTGGATGTGTTTGCCTGTGGAGGGGAGAAAAGCAACGCTCTTGTTGTGATGACAGGGGTGACATTGCTCTCTGGCTGCCATTTCTACTATTGACTCCCTGTCTCAACGCTGCTTTTGATTGACTGATGCAAATCTGATTTATTTTTTTTTTCTTTTCTCGTGAGTGATAAAGTAAAGGATTACCTGTTACCCATCCATGAATTCATTTGCCGATCAGTGCATCGGGACAAACACTGTCAACGATGTGTGAGTGCGTGTCTTTGTGGGCTTTTTCTCTCCCATCTGGCCTTTGGATGATGAAACTGCTGCTCCTGTGTTCTGACATGACCTGTCCCTTCACATCAGGCCTCTGTGACTGAGACTGTCAGCGTGGCACGCTTGCATTTGTCCCTGACTCATAAATCCCCCTTACACACATGTGTGCACGCATGCTCGCTCACTCACACACACACACACACACACACACACAAATCACCTCTGGCTCACCAACAACCTCTTGTCTCTCTCTCTCTTACACACACACACATGTTGCCCCACCTAATTGTCAATCACAGCTTCTGAAAAAGTGAGATGAACAAATCCTCAGTAGACAGTAGACACCTCAAACAGACCTAAAATGGACAAATGGACGCACATGCACAGACACACACTTACTCAAGGCCAGATACAGTCATCTCCCATGTTTCCACCTGCCTTTCAAATCCAAAGATTATATCAATGATCAGAGAATCAGGCATTTGTACTCAAACATCACAGATATGCCTGCATACACATTCAATCAGACATGTCTGGGCACTCTTCTTCTTTTGATATGATACGTGGCTCAGTTGTGAACACTGCTTGATTGAAGCTGTGTCCACTCCTCAGCTAATGGCCGATAAAAGTACCTTTTATCTGCCGGCAGCTTGCTTCTCAAAATGTTTTCCTCTTTCTCGGCAGCGCTGTCTAAGAGGAGGAGCAGTGACGGCACGGAGGGAGAAGATGTGGTGTCAAAGCAGAAAGAAAGCTAATACATTAAAGGTGAGCTACAATAACACAGGTTTGGTCAAAGGGGATGGGACAGACTGGTATTTAATGAGACAATTATTCTCTTTAAATGGCAGATAAGAAAGCTCCATGGTTTCTGATGTCAGTGGAAGGCTGAAGAAATAAAGGGAGAATTTGGCTTTAGCTAGTCAGCCGAGGAAATGTAACAAAACTAGGGGCTCAGCCTGCCAAAGCTTTATGCCTCATGTTATTTACATACTCAGCTCCAATAGAGTCCGACTGGGTTATTTTCCGATGTTGCCACAACACTAGCACGTGACTAAATATAATGATTTGTTTCCACACATCATTTTTCTTATTCAAAGTTATAATCTTGCAGATTTTCATTTTGTTGTTTTTCACGGCACCTATGGCAATAATCGGTAATTGCAGGTGTGTTTTTGGACCTCACTTCAGTTTAAGTTTCCTCGTCTGAAGTCATCGATCTTTTCTTTGTTTGTTAGGCCATAGGAACCGTTTACTCACAACGCTAGCAGAGACTGGAAAAAACAGTACGCCGCTTCACACAACTCACCTGTGTGTGAAGCAGCGTGCTGTTTTTTCCGAGTCAGTTTCGTTGAAAGCCTTGTTAAAATCCTAACTGTGGAGCCGCTTGTGATTTTTCCGTGAAAGTCGCTGCCGACGCCCAGGTCGCAATACTGCAAATGCAAGGGCTTTCATCAGTGGGACAAAGGCTCAATCACCATTGTGTTGCATCATTCAGAGATAGACAGTGACTTAACAGACATTTATTTAAATGAAAATCTTCAAGATTATATCTTTAAGCCCCAGAGGCTCGTTATATTGTAGAGAATTAGTGGCACTATTGGTTGTCACTCCCATGAGTCAGAGGACAGAAAGTTCAAACTTCCTCAACTTCCCCACGTCTTTGCGCCTTCATGTGTGAACAGTGTGACGCTACTTTAAATCAGTAAAACAGGATGAAGTCAAAACTGCTAGAACAGCCAACAGTGACTGGAAGTACAGTGTCTATGCTCTATCCTCCCTTTGTACAGTATATGGTCAGTTATGTAATAAGATATTTGTTGTGGTTAGGGTTGGTAGAAATCAGCTGGCTGTTAAACACTCTCAGTTGAGCTTGTGTGGAGGTTCACTGTATAAAACATGTAAGCACAAAGGCTCAGGCTCTCTGAGTAGAGTATAATGATTTCTGTTAGTCAGTACAACCAAAGTAGTTTAGGGGCCAGTTCAAATCACTACAAATACTGTAGCCATGCTGATAGTTCGGGTTTTATCTGCTGAGGCCTGGAGATATCTGCCACTGAGACCTCTGGCACCACAAAAGAAAAGGTGAATGGAATTTCATTTGTGGTGCCAATAACATTTAAAAAATGCAATTTAAAAAATTCAATAGTGGCATACCTTTACCATAAACAATGCCTTGTTTACTCAGGATAGTCCACAGAGCTTGCTGTGGACAGTTTTCAGTTATCTTTACCTTTCATATACAGTTTGCAATAAACTCAGGTGTTTTTCTCCAAATGTCACAGCTTGAAATCACTGTGAAATTCTAACATGATCACAGATGCTTTATGGATAAGGTTTTTAATTTGCACAGCAGCAGAAAAGCATTTTAGGGGCATGGTAAGTGAAGGTTAAGAGGTCTAAAATGTTGTGAGAACTCTAACCCAGCAACAACATGAGAATAAACAGAATCTAGACGGTTGATGTCATGTGAAAGAGAGACAGGGAAAAGTGAGATCTGTGCCTATTGTAAATATCACCACCTCATGTGACATCCTTCAGATCTCCCCAGCTCCTCTGATCATGTTTCCTCATTAAACAGCCCCGTAGGGCCCGAATGGAAACGACATCAAGTTCAGGGTTCAGGATCTAAATTGCGGCAGGTTCCTCCTGTCCCTAATATCTCACCCCTCCCTTTCGTTGACAGCTATGAATAAAATATTCCCTTTTTACCCAGGTTTTGTCAGCCGTTTGATGTGCCGTCTTGCTTCTCATTGGAAGACAAAGCAGCGAGCGAGCGCCGGCTTTGAGGTTTCGCGATAGCTCGTGTACAATCTTGATGGATCGCTCCTCGTGGTGGCAAAAAAGCTTTAATCAGTGCTCCTCCAAAATGTTGGAAAGAGGCAGATTTGGAGAGGAGGGAGAGACAAGAGCTTTATCGAAACAAACAAACAAACAAGCGTGCTTGTTTCTGTCCTCAATGCAGGCTCGCCTCAGGTTCCCAGGGCTGCAGTGTATGGATGTCAACAAGATGGCTGCCATTTGAAGTGTGGAAAAATGTGATGGGTGGATTGTCTCAAATGAGCACACACGCACAGTACACTTCTCTCACTGACAGTTTGAGAGGTGTCATAGTATCACTGATGCAGAGGGGGCAGGATAAAGCAGGTTTCTGCCCAATCCCACTCTTCTCTGTATGTGACTGACATATAACATTTAACTAGGGACGTATATTTTGCCACTTTCTCTGTCAATCCATCCCCTTTCATTTCGGCATTGTGAGTTGAGTCTACAATTTACTCCAATATGAAGAGTAGTGAAACCTATGTGCTCAGATATCTCCCCTCGAGTCAGACCCACAGAGACCGAGCAAGAGGCTGTGATCCTGGGTCCCCTGTATGCCCGCAGACTCACAGCTTCACAGCTCTGATCGCCCACGCTCTTTTTTTGTCTAATTGCCTCGCTCTGCGAGATGGCGCGTTTGTACTCACGATATTCAAAGACACCTTGTTATTGATAAAGAAAAACTCCATTTGATAAGTGAGAGCCTCCAGAAGCTGCTGTTGAAGCAAAACTATGGTTTGCTGAAGAGCTTAGATCATAAACAAATAATCAAAAGTACCTGCTTGAATGTATATCTAACATATAAAGTGTGAAGATTATGTTTTAGCATGCAACATAAAAAGATCATAAAGTTTTTAAAAAATACAATCTGAAAGAGCCTGATAAATAACTGCGTCACAAAACCAGTCCAAACTGCCTCAGAGTGGAAAATCCCCAAACATACAGGAATCAGAGATATGCCAGNCATGGGCACTTGGACAATATATGTTGTGTGCAGACCGTGGAAGATCAGTCAGGCTCCGGGGACTGGCTCGGGTTTTATCTCTGTGAAGAATAAAACTCTATTGCATCAAACTCTGATCGTCTCCAGATGAATTTTTGAGCCTGTTTTTGGGACTCCAATAGTTACTTTATCCTGAAGAGAACTAAGTGTTGGTGAAGAGGTCCAGACTTAAACTCTGGCCCAAGACCTGGACTTCTGATCTTCAACACTGCTCTCAAGCGTTTGAATTTTTCTAAACAGGCCACTTTGCCGCATGCTGTTAGCTGATGATCACAGCGCTGTCACTCACTCACATTTCATTGATTGACAGCGACCGTTTCTTTCACTGACAAAAACGTTATTTTACACTTAATTTCCAGGCTGTCCCCAGATTGATAGGTCAAACGCTTCACTATGATGCGGCAACCCAAAGGCTAGGAAAGCCCCTTTCAAAAAAGTGTGAGTGTTAATTGGAAAAAAGGAAAGCTTTCCTCTTGAAGAGGCGACCTTTTGGGGACACAATGATTTCATCAGACGGAAAATAAAACACTATATTGATTCAGAGTGAAACTAGAGGATGATAGACACACTGACAGAGGCAGACGTGACGAGGTGCGTGGTTGGACATCATTCAAAGTCCTTTTATTTCTTTCTTTCTTTTCATTTAATCTTTTAATTTAATTTTGAATAAGGAATGAGTCAAACCATGGGTACGCTATTATACGCTATTAAGCGATGCTGGAGTTTACTTTTTCAGGACTAAAGCATGACTAAAGCATTACATGATTTTATATTGTTTTGGGATACGGTTCTGTTCTGAAACAGAAAACGCCTTTTACAGCGACAACAGCACAGTCATCTCTATTCTTTCAGCGATAAAATGGCTGAGAAAAAAAAAATTACATAGCATCTATCTAATTTCGCAAGAGCACATATCAGCCCCCCAGGCAGATCAATTTTCTGCCCGACCTCATCAGGTTTAAAGAGGTGAGACTCTGCTCTCAGTCCATTAAGCTCATTAGGAAATGAGTGAGAAATGCGATGTGAGAAGGGAGTAATCCGAGTAGTATGCAGTGTGATATATCAGCTTCAAAACCCCACTCTCCCTCTCTCTCTGAGAGGATCCTGTCATCCATATGACATATGAATCTTTTAATTACTGCAAGCATGTACTGTATTCGTTTCAGACAGCATGACGGCAGTTTCTCTCTGACCACAACCACACAACAAATAATATAATATAAAAACCTGACTACAAGGATTTACATTGGAGTTAATTAATTAAAGGTGGTTCATACTGTATTTGGTTAAATACCAATTAGTGGCATGTCGCAACTATAAAAGAAGTCTGGCAATCAGAATTTTGATTTGTGACTTTCCAAAGCAGCATGCAACATCTAACAGCTCCAAACATGTCAGATCATCTCTGCCCAACCTAGAGAACATGTGAACAAAAATACTGAAACAGAACACCTCAGTCAGATTCCTCCCCAAATCAAGAAAGCAATAGCATATTTCTCCACGTTTAGCTTCTTTCCCCTATACCATAAGTTTGATTTAAAGATGTTATTAATCACGTTTGAGACGCTGGCTTGTCTGTCTCCCAGCTACATCACTAGAAGCTATTTTCCCTATGAGACCAGTTGCTGCCTGAGATCCTCTGGTGGGGTGCTGTTATCTGCGCATAAATCATAACAGCCCAGGGTGACTGCGCCTTCGCCACGAAGGCTCCAAATCTTTCCAATGACCTCCCTGATCCCAGATCAGGCTTACAACTTAACTAATAACATCCAAATCTGGGCTTGTGTTATTTTTCGTGTTCTTTCACTTTAATATCATTTTAACTTGTCATTTCCAAAATCTATCTAAATTCCCATTCTTGTATCATATTTTAATCTTGGTTTAATGGTCTTTGGCTTTCGTCTTTTTTGGCTTGGCCTTTGAAAAAGGCTGTACAGTGTGCACTGTACTGTATAATGAGCGCTATTTGTCTGTCTTATCACTGTTGATTAGGGGACTGACAAATTCTGCTAACTGGCATGCAACCCAGTATTAACACATGTAGCAATATTTGCACTGGTTATTTTGTTTCTTTATGCAGAGACTGTTACTCCCTTATATTATATAACTGCTGAGATGATAATATGTAAAAATACAGGAGCAAACAATTGTAGTTTGCATGAAAATGAGAAAGGTAAAAATATAGGCATCAGGCATCAAAATATGCGCTACTGTATCAGTTGCACTGTGATACCATCAGTAATTTCAGTCTGGAAAAGATGAGCTCTCATAACCCCATTCCAGTCATGAAAGGCATTTGTTTTTTTCTTTTAAGAGCAGGCAAAGCACAAGCTGGAACAAAACTCTGCCCTCCATTTCACCATTCCTACACATATGGAATAAACACTGTTTTCTAAAAATGTGTATTTGCTTAATTTCCACCAAATATGTAAAAGAAAAGAGAACAAAGGAAGGAGAGAGCAAAGCAGATAGTGGGGAAGAGAGAAGACATTGCAGAAGCTGAGGTGAAACAAGAATGCAGCAATTACAAATGCTTACATCCCCGTGTGTGTTATCTAATTATGATTCAAGGTCATATATATTACATTGTGTAAAAATAAGACATATTTACCAACTTTGAACTCGTGTAGCAATCACAGCCGTAATTGAATATAATGCATTTCTCAGTGTATTTCATTACGAGGGTCATACTCTTTCATCCATACACATGCAACATAATAAGCGAACTACCCAGAGACACTTTGGGTCCAATTCATATGCTAAATAGGGAAATGATGGTAAAGAAAAGGTAATTAGAGAAGGAATGGGGGGAAGGAGCAGGGGAGAGGTGGTGAAAATTAGAAAAGTGGAAGCATTGAAGCGGAGAGATTGAGGCATTTCAGAAAGAGCCAAATGTACAGACACACACACCAGACACAGAACAATAGCATCTCCAGGGTTGAGTCCCAGACAGATGTTCCTCCTGCAAAGCAAATGCCAGCATGCTCTCTGAAATTATTAATGAGGAGTCAAGTGGTATTTCAAAAATAACACATTATTAGAACACCACTTTCACATTCACCTGGATTACCGCAAAATGAACATTCACAGAAGTCACACTCACGGGCTCACGTACTTGCATATAACCAGCAACACCTGATGGAAATGCAAATCTTGATCTGGCTATCTGGTGAAAATAAAATTTTAAAAAAAAACAAACACCAGTCATCTGTTGAAGTTCTGATAAGGCTGCCGTCCCTCTCCAGACAAGCCTGTTGCCTCGTGGCGTTCTTTAGCCGCGCAGAAGCATCGACACAGATAACAATATCCTGTTCCTCTACACACCAGGTGAGGCTGTTCTTCTATAGTCAGTTTGTCTCAACTCATCTCACTTAGTTGCACTGTATATTGTTGGGTAAAAGTCTGTTTCTCTGCTTTCTTTTACAGATTTATTAAACACTCTGTGCCTGGTCTTTCCTGAGTAAAAAAAAAATAAGCAAAAAGTTTATCCAACCTGGAATAGAGGCTTAAATGGAGACAAAGAGCTAATAAAGAAACTGATAGAAGCAGT
The DNA here is from genome assembly GCA_003416845.1 of Oplegnathus fasciatus. NCBI lineage: Eukaryota > Metazoa > Chordata > Actinopteri > Centrarchiformes > Oplegnathidae > Oplegnathus > Oplegnathus fasciatus. The sequence goes on along the minus strand of NTHP01000431.1, from coordinate 401,640 downwards.
TAAACTCCAGTATAATAAGTGACGTTTCAGTTGCCTTTTATCACATATCCACAGATGTCTATAGCAGATGTCTGAGGGAGATCCGATCAACCACAAAGTCAGTTGCTTTGCTAGAATGAAGGAGAACCCTTTTTTAAACAGAGGGTCCTCCTTCATCCAGCCAGAAATGCTCTGGTGCACATTAAGTGAAGTATTTTGTGTCTCCGATACCAGCAGCTGTTACTTTGAAATAAATACAAGAACTGCATAGTTAGCATGAAGAGCGGCAGCCTCAGTGGATTAGCAGACAAAGAAAATTTTACTTCACAGTTACAAGAACAAAATCCACTCAGATTCTGTTTCCCTGTTGAGTCCTTTGACTCTATTAGTGTCAGCTCTAGTTTTACTTAAATGTGTACGAACTGCAGCACATGCACAGTAACCAAATGTTCCCATTCCTATACCAGCGCAGTATCTGTCACAACTCCAGCCAGCTCCTAGCATTCATTCTGTTGCTTGTTCTGTTTTTTCTGCCATATACTGTCTCTCATGTCGTTCCAGATCCCCCCACTCACTCACCTGCTTCCCATTTCCCATAATGAGCCCAGTAGTATATGTACCGGTTCATTTCCACCAGTACTCCTCCAGGGGACAGATGTATAAACAATGTGTACGCACAAAAAACAAGTGTACGGCTTATCCCACACATAAACGGGTATTTCTGAAGGAATAATGGATCTATAAATTAATCATTGATCATCTTTCTGATGTTTAATAATGATGATGGAGATATCCCTATGGTTAACATGCGATGAATTAGTGATACAGCCGCTATAAATAGCTACTGAAGTGCGTAACGGTTGGTTTTTCTTCTTTGTTGTTCTTCTCATTGACAGGTCTAATGAGTGGTGGAGTATCGATAAGCAAACAAATGTTTAAGGGCGTTTATATGTCCATTTATGCCCAACTGTGGGAGTGGAAATGAGGCTTGTGCACGTGCTCCCGGTTCCACAATGTTTGAGATTTACAAAACAGAACCATGCGTACGCGTAGCTTTATAAATCTGACGAAAAGAATGTGTATGCACATTTCTGTCTTTGTGCATACGCACAGTTTTAGTCTAATCTACACAGAGTTTTATGCAACTGGCCCCAGATTGCATAATTTGCATCCACCCACACTGCAAAAAGTCACCTCTCAAAAACAAGAAAAAAAAGCACTAAAATTAGGGAAATATTACTTGAAATAAGCAAAATTATCTGCCAACAGAACAAGAAAATTTCTAAAACAAGTGAAAAATATCTCATCTCAAAGAACCCACAAGTATCTTAAAAACCAGTACAACAACACTAAAAACAAGTACATTTGTCTAGATATAAAGAAGATTTAAGAATTATTTTCTAATTATGTAGGAAAATGTGCTTAAATTTAGCAACATATGCCATTGCAATTGTCTTGAAACAAGGTTATATTCCCTGAAATGTACAGAGAAAAATAGCATATTGTGGCAGGTAGCGCAGAATCAGAGATGGGAAGCATCTCTCAGTGATGTTAACCCTTCATTGACATGCAACACAAGGGACAAGAGCAAAAAAGAAAAATAACAGTAATAAAAGCAGTCAAGAAATGTAACATCCACCTCACTAATGGTTAAAACTATGAAACCAGCACAAAAATGACAATTACCAACATAAAGCACCATGTTCTGAACAGACACATTACAAACACTAACAAAAAGTAACATTTGCATTTTGGAACATAAAACAGCAAACTAGTCAGTCCAACTCTAGGCATGCTGGGAAATGTGGGCCGTCACTACAATATTGTGCTTAAAATAAGATAAATGTACTCGCACCACTACGAGAAATGAGAAATGTACTACTAAAAACTAGAAATGTACTTGTTTTTAGTGTAGCTGTACTGGTTTTAAGATATAATTACTAACCATATAGCCTTATTTCAAGACAATGGCACTAGCATTTGCTGAATTTAAGCACATTTTCCTACATTTTGAGAAAATAATTCTTAAATCTTCTTTATAGCTAGACAAATGTACTTGTTTTTAGTGTTGCTGTACTGGTTTTAAGATACTTGTGCGTTCTTTGAGACAAGNNNTATTTTTACTTGTTTTAGAAATTTTCTTGTTCTGTTGGCGATAATTTTACTTATTTCAAGTAATGTTTCCCTCCTTTTAGTGCTTTTTTCCCATGTTTTTGAGAGGTGACTCTTTGCAGTGTGAAGAGATGACAAGTATAAAGATGCTTAAAATAAGAAATTCTGACTTAGACTAAGGAGTTTTGTATTGTCAATGTTGATCAAACACCTTTATAATTCTGGTAATTCTAGTTTCAAGCATTAAGTTACTCAGAACCAGTAAAAAAAAAATCTCACTAACAAGTTATAATATCTTATTAAGATAATTAAGGACAAAAAAGCTTGAAACAAGTGAAGTCCTCTAACATAAAAACTGCCTGGTAAGAGAAAATATCTTGTCAGACAAAAAACAAGTAGATATGGCCTTGATTTAAGATATTTCATCTTACTTAGATTTCACTTTTTGCAGTGCAAGCTTTGTTTATTCGACCTGCCTCAACTCCTGCCTTTTTCCTGCATTGAGGATTCCTCACCTTGGCTGCCCCCTGCCTGGTTAAGTTTGCCTTTTCTGACTGATCTCCTGGTTTTGACCCTTGGATTAAAGCAGGCAAGAACTTTCACTCCACCCTGGCTGTCTGTGTGTCTCGCTTTTGGGTTTGAGTCTGTTCTGTGCCACAAGCATTACGGCATCCTATGAATTACATCCATATTGGAGGATTCTGCACCTCAAGATTTACTTCCAGTGGAAGTAATGTGCCCTTTATGTAGTGATGCATAAAGTAAAGTTGTGGAGGGTGGAATGTTAGATGGTTGTGTAGTACATCTGACTTTCATGCAGTAGAAAGGAGTTTGGGAGGTTACCGGTTGGGTTTCATTGAACATTCATCTAAGCGCTCCCTCTCCTGTGTAATGTATTTGAGGAAGCTTTCAGAGTAAAACCTCTCCCACCGACAAGGCCAGAATATCGGTGCTCCTCAAGACCTGATCAACCTGAACCGGATGGGTTTTATAACCGGTATCTCTGTTGACTATTCAGTGTGATTTATCTCCCAAGCACTAACATTAGTCCAGAGGTCACTATGTCTTTAGACTCTCTTAATGCCTTCAACAGGCTTGAACATAGATATTCTGCTGATTTTCTGATTTGGATTCTGGCCTAATTGGAATAAACAGAGTTGGACAAGTAAATAAACTTTTGTTATATACTGATGACCTCCTCGTCTTTCGATTAGACCCTCATAACTACTTTTCTAACATAGAATTATTTCAGATTTAGGAAGAAGATCAGTGTTACGATCAACAGGGTGGACCCAAATGCAGGACACAGACAAGAGTGGAGTTGGTTAAGAAAGAGGTTTGTTGCAGGGGTTTACAGGATTGGAAGGTGGAGATGGAGGAACGGTGGCCGGCGAATGCAGGGAGATAGAGAGGCGATGGAAGATGGCAGAGCGTGGCTGAGCAGGAACGGAGGCGAGGGTGTGAACATGGCTGGCTGGAGTGGTGCAGGAATGAGCAGGCAGGCAGGCAAGCAGGCAGGGAGGGAGGCGGGAACGTACTGTAGGTCATCCTATGGTACAGAGAAACACAGTGAGCACAAGCATAAACTCGAAAAACAACAGATTCTTAGAATGACTAGTTCTAAGTGGCCTGAGAACGTGAGATTACCACTGTGGTTGAGACAACGATCTGACGAAGAATGGGTGAAGAACCGGGGTTGATGTACTGCAGAGTTGATGAGCTGATGAGTGGCAGGAGTGCAGGTGATCAGGGACCCGTGCTGGGAGAGTGAGGAAGGGATCACTGCGCCCACACCACACACAGACTCAGACACAGAGAGACAGGCAAGGGAGCACAGGGGAAATGGGAAACACAAGAACCACAGGGAAAATGCTAGGGCGCGGCCATGGCCGTGATGATCAGGGTATCAAATAAATGTATCAATCAAACAATCAAGCTAATAAGAGCTTTGTAGGCACGATTATGAATGCCAGAGGAAAAGTTAATGGCTTCTAGTAATCACTACCAGTGCAGGATGGATATGTCTGAAGGTCAGTCACTACTGATATATTAGGGAAAAATCATGCCAGTCGCAACCAGAAAACACTTAACATTAAAGCAATGTCCGACTAAATAATTAAGCGAAAATGAAACCTCAATTGAAATATCTTATCAGACTAAATACCATCTTCCTCAGTTCATAATTAGCTTTTCCTGTATGTTGGAACAAAGTCAGTGTAGAATATTTGCCTCACCGTTTTGAAGAAAGTGTACTTTTTGCAACAACAAGCCACTTTGATGGCCTCATGATTACCTCCATTGTCATTGTAAAAGCTACAGGGCAGACTGTGCACCCTGCCATGATACCAATTTTCAGGCACTGTCATGCTTTGGTAAGTACCAATCCAATATTGCGAAGCATATTAAATTTTGCACATTTTGTCTTGAAAATGGGCTTTAACACGGTTTTTGGTGGTATTTGGTGAAAAAAAGAAAAAGATCTACCCACAGAAGGCTGTATGGTGCTGAGCCAAATACATCTTCCAGGTCTATTACACAGCATGTTTTTTGGCTGAATAATGTGAGGAGCCAGGTATTTCTCTGTCTTGTTCAGATGTGTCAAGAAGTTAGTTCATAATTATTTTTTTCCAATAAGTAATTTATTTACCAGTGCGCTTTCTCATTATAGGCACTTTGAGAAAGCATACTGAAAGAAAGTCACTGACTCTTCCTTCAGCATAACTCCCGTCCTCAACAATTACCAGATATTCCCTTCTTTCATGAGTCTCTTTCATGAGTTCATAAATCTCTCAACATCTGGAGCGCTTCTGTTAACCTTCCAGCAGACAATACTGGATCCTGGAGATGGCAATCTCTCTAATGTTTTACTGAACTTTGCATCTTTTTTTCCATGTTGGTGGCCTAAAATCCATTTTGTGTTCTGGATCACCTAAAATCATCCTAACTTTCAAAGACTTTCCCAGTCTGTGTGTGTTTCATGAGGTGAAGCCGTCAGTCTACTGCTATCCTCCCTGGTGAAGAGTGATTTTTGACAATTTAAAATGATCCTTGCCGAGCTCTGTCTCAGCTGACATTTTCTTTTTCATTTCTTTCTAACATTCTCTCCCTCTTCAAAGCTACGAAATGGCTCAAGTTTTCTTGTAGCTCACTTATACCTTTTTTCTCATCTTCTGATGCCTTTCTCCATTACTTTTTGAGTTTCATTCTCTAGTACACTAGGGCTCTCTATTTCTTTTATGACTAAAACTTCCTTAGCTCTGAGATTGCTCGCTTTCTTATTAGACTCCAAACTTTTCTGTTTCATAGCCGTACTCTAGATAGAATTACCCATTTTATCTTGCTTATTCTCAACTCTTCCTTAAACCTTGACTTGTTCTATTATCAGTTTTGTATGAGATAGCTATTGCACAGGTGGACTTTCTGCATGTGTAATTCATTGAAGCTGCTTTACAAGAGAATTGCATAGGGGTTAAAATATGCTGCATATTCTAGGATTATTAGGTGTCTACAACCATGCTACTTATTAAAATAAGTAAAAGTCAGGGAATCACCAGAGTCAGTAGGCTTTAACGTTTGAGGATGTCTGTACAAAATGTGATGGCAATCCATGTGGAGATATGTAACAGGATAAATGAAAAAGTCAGGTGGTCACCAAAGTCATTAGGATTCATTCTCTGGGCACCATGGACATCTGTAGCAATATTCATGGCAATGCATCCTGTAGTTGTTGAGATATTTCAGTTTGGACCAAAGCTGGACTGACTGAATGGCAGACCCAGCGACAGACTGACATTGCCATCTCTAGAGCAATGGCTAAAAATAAGTGTTACAGTAAACCAACCAGTTTTAAACAACAAATAACTACCATAATGATTATATAAATATATTAATAATTTCAATATTTTGAAAGAGCATTAATTATGATGTATTTCCAAATAGAGAGAGCAGAATACCCCCCACAACAAATGAAATCTCCAACTACAATTAAATAACATTTTCAGAACCGCAATCACGGTAGAGATTCATCAGAAATGTTGTAATTCCGCCACCATTCATAATGTTAATACTGGAGTAATAATGATGTTACACATTCTTTTGGTGTTGGAGAACTTTTGTTTATGTTGCTAAAGCTAAGGGTGTTGTGGAACAGGAGTGTAACTAACACAACTCTCCTTCTATACAGGATGCATACTGCAACAGAACCCCTTCGCCTCGTATATCCATAGTACTAAGCCGAAGGTAGGCGCATACAACCAATACTCAACATGCACATCTTCACAGCTCTTCTGCACTGTAACATCCTCTTACAGTAAGCCTCTCACACACTGGTTTCTTCTAAGTGATAACGGTCCAAAATGTTCCCTCTTGTGTCAATAGAGCACCCATCAAATCTGACCTGTCTTCCTGTCAAATACTGTATGTTGGCTGTCAACGGCATCTGGAGCCATGACTCAGCCCAGACTGGTCGCAACCATCTTAGTGTGTTTGTCCCTCTGCCCTAAAAGGCAGAATGTAAGCTGCTGATCCTCTTCAGCTAATACTGTACGGCGGTCTTGCCTTATCATTACTTTATCCTTGATGCATTTCTGTCTTGACTTTTTTAATCAAGGGCAAATTATAAACACATTTCGTCATTATCTCATCCCCGTCATCACTAATTGGTACTGACCAACAACCCTATCAAACTGCACATATATTGTTCAATTACAATTCAAGTGTAATTTATATGGTCAAAAAGTTATGGATGGGACTTAAGTGACCATATGGTTTTATTAACAAAGCTGGCTAATTAGCATTTGCTTTAAGCTCATCTCTTAATGCACCACAATGTGTCCTTCAAACATACTGCATGTTACTGCACTGACAAGCAGACTAAGCTTATGCAGTTTACCTTCATCTTCATGGACAAGGGTAAGATAAGGGCAGAAATATTAAAGCAAAACTGTCCATCTGTCGTAGTGTTTTATTTTATTGTTTTGCTGATCTTTGCTTTACACAACCTCTCTCCCTCTCTCTCTCTGCCCCTTTCTATCTCTTTCTATCTATCTCCTGTCTGCTTTGAGAGCGCCGTCGTTAGTGGATCGCTGTGAAATGCCAGCTGTCAGTGTGACAGACGCAGTGTCACCTCTGTGCAGTCACATCAGCGAGGCGACAAGCCGTCAACATGTGCATGGGTGTATGCGTGGAAAAAAAAGAGAGAGAGAGTGGGAGAGAGCGTGTGGGTGTTTGCATTGCTATACTTGAGAGGATGAGTCGGTGTTCGTGGTGTCAGGCCTTTTCATACAGGTTAGGATGAAATTAAAGCTAGGGATTAAACATGCAGTGGCTGAGGTGCAGAGATGAAAAAGTGCATAGTGTAGTAATATGTATGTACAGTATATGCGCACAGTAGCTGAAGGTCGAAGGGGAAGCAGCATGAGGTGAAGGGAGGAAAGGTCATAACAGAAGTGAACAGAGGGAGGTGGTGGATAAAGGGAGGACTGTAGGGCAGCAGTAGTGGAGGAGTAATGAATAAACAAAAGAAAAGAATGATAAAGGGAGAAAAGAGTGAGACAGAGAAACTAAGTGCATTGTAAGGAAGCACAGTTTGAATGTAAGAGAACAAAGGTGGGAGAACAAGAAAAATAGTCAAGAGAAATGCAGAACAGAAGGCCAAAAGACCAGACTAAAAGAACAGGAGCTGAATAAAAAGAGAGAAATGGAATGTACTCTTGAAAAGCCAAAAGCGAGGGCAGAGTGAAGGGATTAGAGTGACTAAGTGAGAACAGGAGATAGGGACAGCAATGAAGTAGATGGATTAAAAACAGTAGGACAAAGGGAGGATAGATGGTGGGATTTGTTATGGTTGAAGAAGGAACATAAGCCACCGACCAACAGCAAAATTCGAAGGCGCTGCCTTACTCAGCCTGAGAGTAATACCACTTTCACACACAAACCCTGGGTTTACCACAACATAATGGACACATGTTCATCCTGTGTTTTACTGCAACAACTGTTTTATCCTGGGTCACAGCGAGTCTGGAAATGGTATGAAGAATAGATGGAAAGAATTTGAGTTATCCAGCTATGATGATGGTTTTTTGAAAATTGCTCTGGCATTGAATGCAGTTTTGTGTATACAATTATGCATCGTCAGCATAGAATAGCTAACCTAACCTAGCTACCAGATTGTGGGTTATAATACTGATGACATGGTTTTTTAAAAGGAGTTTCAGTACACAGACACCATTCAAAATGCATTTATGAGCAATTAAGGGTGCTTTCACACCTGTAGTTTGGTGGTCTCGGTGTGATTTTGGGTTGAAGTTGCAACATTGTCGCATTTTTCATTTGGTCCGGTTAACGTTCACACTGCACCTTTTCAAGCGCACCAAACATTGTAAATAAATGTCACGCGGTCGAAACAGTCGCTCATCTATTGGACAAAATATCTGAGTGAAACTCAACGACACTTCTTGATCTCAGAAATAATGGAGTAACATCAAATTTATGTGGTCGTGAGTTTTCTGGTTTTGCTTTGGTGTTTACATCAATCAGATGCTTTACAAGAAGGCGAACAATATGAGCAGCTGACAGGACAGCGAGTGAGAAGGAGAAGGCCCTGATGAGAGAGAAGGATTATGATGTGTTGTCCTTGTTACACAGAAGACGGGCGAGGTATGGTCATAATAAGTTATGGATTTGAAACTTATCATCTGCAATGCGCTGTTTTTTGGTCCACTTCCTATATTTGGTTCAGATCGCGTTCTCACCTGTAGTGAACCGAACTCTGGTGCACTTGGAAGCGAACCGAAACCCCCATTTTCAGGCGGACCAGAGTTCGGTTGTTTGGTCCACGCCAGAGTTCGAATGAGCTTTCACACCACCCCAAACAAACCGGACTATCCAACAAAACGCTCCAGGGTTCGATTAAAACGGACCAAACAGCTTAGGTGTGAGAGCACCCTAAAACTCAACCTCAAAAACAGATTAGAAAAAAGAAAAACTAAGATGATAAGAGAGCTATGGCAGTGAATTTAATATCACCAATTTATTTAAATTTTATTTAATATCGGTGACTTTAACTGGCTCCACATTTCCGGAAACGTGTCTATTTACAGACGTGGGGTCCTCGATGCTTGTGTTATCTGATGCATTGCTCATACTTGCTGATGTTTGTTGCTTTCACTTGTGCAGCAGCTTATCACAGAAAGAAAGGTGTTATGTATTAAAAAGGATTATAATTATGAAGTTTCCATTAAATAGCAATGTTTGTCCTGCAAAAGGGTGAGTCACATTTGTAAAGAGTTTCCCCAGAAACTATGCAAGAGTGTACAGTATAACTGTGGGCACAGAGGCACCATTACCATAATGATGGACAAAACATTTAGTACACTTTTACAGAATCTGTACTGTATGTTCCAATTAATCTAGATCATTGCCCTAATTGACTCAGCGAACAGTTACATTGAACAGTGAGGGTGCAATATATGTTCGCATAATCCACTTGTACTACAAGTACCACTACTTGTACTAAATATCGTGCTGCTGGTTTGAATCTGGGCATTGTGACACACTCTTTTCATTCCTCTTTGGTAATTTATGTCTACATCATTACACTATGCTACTCACCCAGAAATTTTTTTTTTTCAAAGATGGATAAGGCTTTTTTTGTGTGTGTGTTTCTAAAATATAAGATCAGATGTACAAATATTTCAAAAAATATATGTTTTGAAATATATACTTTTCTGTTTTGGTCTTAAAATATATAATAAGTGATGACTATTTACATTAACTTATTTTAATACATACCTTGTGTATATAATACCTGCAATAGATGAGGAAGAGCTTCATGATGGCATGATGAAGCGTTAAATGAAGACTGATTTTGTCCTTTTCTGCAGCAATCATTTTTCCTGACAATATTTGATTCACTCGTGGAACAGGGAGCCAATTTATTGAGCAGCTATTTCAAAATAAAACTCCTCCAGAGTCCATGTTAAGTGTTAACCTAATATTTTTGTATGACATTATGCCCCATCTGGGAAATCATTTCTGGGGGCAACACGATGAGACTGGAGTCAAATCAATTTTATTCCAGAGGAAATGGTGGTGCATAAATAATGATGGAGGTCTAGGTAGGAATGCCTGGTCCTGCAGTGAAAATCTGCCAATTGATTTCCATAATGATAAAGACTAAATAAATAACCAGTGTGACCTTTTGAATAACTTCTGAGTATTACAAGCCATGCGCTGTGGCGACTGTCCACTTGAGACTGAAATCTTGAACAAAACTAGAGTAACAATTTTTCTGCAAGTTCTCTAGTGGCATTTGGTATATTCATGAGCGCCAATCACTCCTGAGGTACCTGACCTGGCCCTCCATGAATACTAATGAGCACAAAATGATAGGGCTGCAATTCACTTCCTTAGCAACCAAGCAGGGCAGTGTAGATATGAAAATAAGGCGACTGGCAAGTCAACAGAATGCCCCGACATCTCTCTGTGGTGTCAGATGACAACACATTCTCCCGGGTTCTGGGAAAAAACCCAAATGGGCTTTTATTTACCTGGGAAACGCCAAATTGCAGATAAGTGCAAAATGAGGAGGAAGAGGCGGGTGGGGAGAAAAACAGAGAGTTAGAGAGAGTGAGAGATAATGATGAAAGGGCTTTTTTAGCCCCAAGAAGGCAATGAGTCATCCAATTGTGCGTCCTGACTCACTGCGGCCCGGATACATCCACAGCCTCGGGACGTCTTTGGTCACCGTGGTTACCGGGCACATGGGTTACGACATACTGGAGAGGGAAGTAGGGTGGAAACTCATATTTACATGTTACAATACACACTTCCACAACTGTAAGACACTGAGGCTCGCTGAGGAATATGTAGGTTGCCTAAAAGCAGTAGGCAGCGTTTATAATTGCTCTGCGGTTGGCTGTTATTTCAGTCTCCAGCCGGCGGGGAGATGCGTTGTCACTATTGACAGACAGACAGACCCTGAATGACAGCCCTGCCTTCCTCTCCCTCTGTCTTTCTTTTTTCTTTCCTTCTCTCTCCCCCTTGCCATTGGCCAGCATCTCCATCTCTCTCTCTGTGTTCCAGGGCCTTATAATGAAATTCATTACTGTTACAGATAGCAGAGTAACACCCGTTTAGAGATCTGTGTAGAAAATCAATCACAGGCTGGTTCAGTGTGGGGAAAGTTCACTGAGGTTTCTCTCTCTCACTGCAGCTGTGGTTGGTGTCTGTGGCCTCTCCAGCTATGGTATTTGCTGTTATCAGAAGGAGGATTTCTTGCATCGGCAAGATGATACTTTCTTTGACCTTGCGGGCCTCTGGTGTGTGTCTCCACAAATAAATACAGAGAGCGTCACTTGATTTAAGAGAATGAGGCATGGTATTCAGGTTGAGTGCCGCCACCTACATTGATTTCTGATGTAAAAAAGAAGGAAAAGCAGCGGCAAGGTCGTGGTCTGGCTCCTTGAAATAAAACCAGAGAAGAAGATTAAAAGTCAAAGGTTTACTCATTGAATCATTTTTTAATAAGCCAAAGGGAACTGACGATGAAAGAGGCACTGCTGTACGCGGTGAGTAATTCAGTCCTTCTTAAAAATGTTATGTAAACAGTAATATACCTTTGTGTTTCTCCTTGTATATTCTTTCTTGAATCTCATAAGCTCATGATTCAGCTTATAGCTGGTTGGTTCAGTTCAAGGCTGAAAATGATTATGTACTTTCTGGGCCTCTGAGAAAGATGTCAGCCACACTCCAGCTCTGCATAGGTGGCTGCTCACCTTAAGCTCTATCAGGCACCACATTATTAGCGCAGGGTTTGCTTCTACCCTGAAGGTTGAAGGTACATACAGTATCTGGAATATAGTTTTCAGAATTACATTCACAATGCGCCTCTGTCTGTTTCTCATAGATGGCTCTTGTCTAAATCATCAAGACATTTACCTTAAATACATAAGTTAAGGAATAAGATAAATAAGGTACAAATAATGATATTTAATTTTAGCTGGAAGCAAGCTGGACAAGTTTAAGCAGCAAGATATAAAGTCTTGTTGTCAAGCTATTTTTGCCATTCAATAATGGTCTGAGTATATTATAAACAGGCCGGCTGTACTCTAAAATGGATGTGGACATATACAGTGGACTTGCATGCTGTTTTCAAATTATACTGACCGCATCTGGCCCTGTCAACGAGGGTCCATGAAGGCTAAAATTTATGACTGCGCTTGTGTGAACACTTCTGCCTATGCAGACATCCAATATAGTATATATAGTACAAAGTATAGTAGTTCCGCTGTCTGTGTCCATTACCTTTTTACCTTATATCGGGTCCTATACATTTGGTGTAAAAAAATGCATAGCAAAAATGCTAGTCTAAAATCCACTACAAACATAAATAATAATAAACAAACATAATAAATTGTGAAACACTTTTGAGCTCTTGACAGACAGACTGGAATTGAGCCACAGATGGAATAACTAAGATAATAAGATATGCTTTGATGATAACAGAGTTCGAGACAACTACATAAGCGCCGAGCAGCTCTGAGTGGTCTTCTGTTCATTTTCTGAGGAATATAAAGCTACAGTATGTCATGTAAAAAAAACAAAGACATGCTGACTTAAATAATGACTTTTTCATCCCTGTGCCACAGCGCATTCAAGAATCACTCTTGTATCAAAAATAAGCCTATGAAACTATAAAACTTACAAACAAGCCTGATTTTCTGCAAGTGAGTAATTGAGGCTGCCGAGACACTCTTATTGGAGAAAGCACGTTAATTAGTATGACTAATTTCTAAATATTTCTTGCTAAAACAGGCACCATTGTTATTCAAAATTACACTGAACAGAAACAAATGTGACAACAGAGAAGGACAGCATGCTGTTTTTTCACTGTTTCTTTTGGTCTACTTTTCAATTACTGTATTTCTGTACCATGAAAAGCTTCCTATCCTTTGGGATATTGCATTGAAAACCACTCCTTTATAGCAACCATATTTTGTAGAGCAGAAAGAGGAAAGGCAATAGTAAGCAATAATAAAAGAATGTAATTGCCACAGTGAATCAAGACTTTCTGCCTCTTTAGAATGTTAAACACTTACGACACAAGCGTGTAAGTTCATAACAGCACTGTGGTGTGACAGATTTTATTAAGAGTCCATTTCTTGAATACGATCGGCGGAAAAAGTCCTTGAAATTCTACTCGGGTAGAGACAAAGATGGGCCATTCTTAATTCATTTCTTTTCTTCAAGCTTCCCATCTCCATCTGAAGAGCTCGTCTGAGTGAAGTGACCCTGCTTTTCAATAACCGTGACTGTAAATGTGTGATTCAGAATCCAAGTCTTATCAGCTCCCAGAGACTAAAATAGGGTCCATCACTCTGCCTGCTTAATGCTCACCCCAGCACCTTCAGGGACAGTCCTGGAAGTCTGTCACTGCTTGTCAGGTCTTCCATCAAATCCCCAGGGGGCTCAGCAGTCACAAGCTAAAACTATATTTCTTTTGCTTTTTAAACCCTATTGTAAGTCTGTGATGATAAGCGAACTTGACAGGTCAGGACGCTTTTTTATTAGCTGTACTTTCTTGTTGAAGGGGAAAGAATAAAGACTTATTTTATGAGTGACACTCCAATGACCCGTGTATGTGATCGATTGAACTATTGCAAACATTCTTTCAGAACGGTGCCAAAAAAAGAAATCAATAGTTTGTAACCAGTAAACCATTAAAATAAAGATGCCTCCAACATTATCGGAGTTATTTTGACTCATCAGTGTGACCTTTTATCATATTTTCTCCTTGCCATTCCCTTTCACAAGTTTGTAATGAGGCTAGATGATGAGTAAGGACAAGAAAACAGAAAGCACACGCACACAATCAAAGTGGCCCCATCGTCCGCTTTGCACTTTATCCATGATTGAGGATGAAATGTAGCAGATGGAAGAAAAAAATCTCGGCCTTCAGTTGAGTGGTTTGTTTATGTGCTGCTGCAGAAAGCGGCACGATTTACTAATCTTACTGATGTTGCCATCTCTTCACTATTCCTCCAGTATTTTTCTGACTCTGCACCTCTGCAGGTGGTAGTTAGCTGGTGTAAATAAATGACAAATATTCCTTTGGCAGATGTGTCAAGACAAATTGCAAAATGGCAAAACTCAATACACAAGGAACATGTTTTACTTTTTTTCTGCTGTAGAAAATATATTCCAATAACATCAAGGTGTGAAAAAACAACCCTCTTTACAACATAATTGCCGGTTCACCTCCTGTATTCAGTGCTAAAGCAAAAAAATTCGGAGCAGCAGAAAGGTTATTTGAACATATCAGAGCAGTACACATAATTAAAAAAGGTTACCTCTTCATGAATTACACTAAATCTCAGACTTTTCACAGCTCTGAAATTAATCTCTTTTGTATCTGCAGTGCTTCGAACTAAATACAACCCTCAAACACAAAATTTTGTGCGGTGAGTAGACGCTCTGAAATGCAGATAATAAAATGCACAAATTGAACATGCCAATTTCCTGTATCGTTATGAAAACGCTAAGTAGCCACTTTAGCTTACAGCTAGACTACAGTCAGAATTCATTCATCAAAGTTTTCTTTCTCTTTCACTCTTTTTTATGTATTATTAGATTATTATTAAGGGGCAGCGAAAGAGAGCCTCTGGCCCATCAGGACGCCCCACTGGTTCATTTTCTATGAGAAGTATGTAAATCCGTTTTGAGCACGGTGGGATCACCCGTGACAAGGGAGGAGGTGGGGAACCTGTCACTATGGTGCAAGTACTGAGAATCAGCAGCTTTATGTACCTGGGGGTCCACATCCAGATCTTCTGCTGTGGTGATGTGGAGAGCATCTTGACAAGGGGGCATCACCAACTGGTCTGGGAACTACTTTGCTCAGGACCGCAGAGCCCTACAGAGGGCTTATAAACCACAAGGTGCAGAGCCAGAGCTAGTAGAATTATGATGGATCCTCAACACCCCGGCAATGGACTATTCCAGCTTCTATAGAAGCGTATATGCTTTTGCAAATGTCTCTTTAGCTGACTCCAACAAAGAGAGACAAAAAAAGCTTTGTTCCTCAGGCCATCAGAATCTGTATATCTTCAGCCTTGTCTAGCAAATTGTCTTTGAATCTTTTGCACTGACCTGCACATTTAAATATGAGCTCTCAAGCGCACTCAGTATAGTTTGTCCGTACATACTGTATGTCACAAAGAGACTCTTCGACATACTGTGTGTACATTTTCCACTTTTTATGCACTGAAAAAAAGCACAGCCATGGATTTCACCGCAGATTTTGTATGAACATGCAATAAACCTCTTTACTCACTGCAGGAGTATAACTTTCATCTCCAGCTCTGGTTTGTATCATTTGTGAACCTAAACTGCAGCAACCACGCTACGACAGTTAACTGCATTTGAATTGACAGCATGATTGATCTACCCCCAAGTGTCCAATTGTGGGAGGTGTCTGCGCCGCCTAGCAACCTCATTACGTTTCGCCTGGTAACACTCTTCGAAATAGATTTACACAATTACAATGTGGGTTAAGGCTACACAAATTAAATAGTTTGATCAACATCAGAGCAAGGATTTGGTCACGGTTAAATAAGAGACATCACTCATAGAATGATGATAGAAAACATATTTGTATGAATTTGGAGTTAAACTGCTTGTTGAAGACAGAAGTGTATCCATTAGAAAGTTAAACGACTGCCTGTTTGTATTTAGGAATCACTCATCTGAACCTCAGATTCATTCCCTTTGCAAGATACGGTGTTTTTTTCCACACAGTTTGAGACAGGCACCTGAGGCATGTACCTGAACATGTATCAGTGAGGCTAAGATACTCTCCATCTGTGGCCACAACCGCCCTTCGAGACTGCATCAGTCATTGCCCACATTTGCATTCACACACTGAGGTCATCTTGGATTTGTTCGGAAAGGTCATCTGTGTTTCGTCGTCTGCGTCAGATTAACATCTTCTCCCATAATCACATATGTCACTTTGGAATCCTCTGATGAGCAAAGTGTGGAACAAACCGAGGTGTCTGCGCTGAATATGCATGAACGTCGCACATCGTGTTCCGGATGCATAGGTGTCAATGATTTCCTCCTGAGCCATTATCATAAACTGTGATTTATTGCAATAGTAGCACGGCTCCAGCACGACATGATTACCCAAAGCTGTGGCACATAATATTCTAACCTGCATAATCAGAATCTCCCTCAAGAAGCAATATTACTAGAGATGTTCTGACGCTTGGTGTTGTTTCAATTCCGCGCTCTACCTGAAGTCTGGAGGGGGAGAAACGCCTGTCAATTTTCATACTGCCTCTTGATTTATTTTGAGCAGTTATTAAAGTTCACCTCCCTGTGAGAATTTCCATAATGATCTCTCTTACACTGGTATATATGAGGCACATAGACTGCCTGAGCCCACCAGCACATCTCTTATTAAATCTGTGGAGCTGTGAATTTACTCAAAGGCATGTATGATTAATGAAGGTAAGGATCCAATACAATATCCCTGCCTGTTTCACAACTTCACAACCCACAGCTTTGCTCCGGTGAGGAGGAATGGACGGCCGAGCGGACGTTTCTCTCATCTTACCAAGAGCGTCTCAAGATACAATGGCCGCTTTTGTTCATCATGCAGAGGTGCCACTGGATCATTCAATACTGGAACGTGGTCACTGTATCGATAATTGTGCTTCTTGTTTGGAGGCGGTAAGTGTGCCGACTCCTGACACTCCACCATCTGGCTCTGCGTCTGCCGCTGAGGAAGAAGTGTTGTGCATTTGGCTCCAACAATGATGGTCTATTTTTTTTCAAGTGTGCATTCAATGCTGACAAACTTGAGAGAAAATGATAAACAAACTTGAGCATTCAGATGACATGCAGAGGGCCAGATACAGTGGATAATTTCCCTGTGTGTTTGCAAGGCAGAATTATATCTGTGGCGGCAGGGGAATTGCCGCTGCACGCTATATACGCCACTATTAAGTGCTGAAAACTGACTTTTTCCTTCTCCTGGTCTGCCAGTCATCTCTCAGCAAGAGTTCAATCCCATGTGGAGGAGAGAAACAAATTGAGTAATACATAAACGCTCAGAAATACATAACTGCCATGGTGGGCTCTTGCCTCAAATCCGTCAGTGCGCCCCAGGAGGCCGGCAGACCTCTTACTGGGACATAAACAGATGAAAACATCTCGACATCCAGACGCGCTTGCCTCAAGATCCCAGAGCTCCCCCCTTTGATGCAGGCTGCAAGCCGTAGCGACTGATACTTTGTCACTGCTCGGTCAATAAAGCCAAAGCCCCCTGTGGCGTCCCACTCTGTCACCTTTTAATTACAAACCTTTAATATTTAAACAGAATTGAGGGAAAAAGTTCAAGTCCAGGCAGAAAGAAACACGAACTTTATAATGTACTCTCTTTATTTGTCTGACTTTCTCTGGAATGGTCACGCTACTCCATCTCCTCTCCCTTCACCACTTCTCTGAAAGACTTTCTTCTTCTCCTCACACTCTCTGCTACTTTATTCCTCACTCCACTCTCACCTTTACTCTTATCTTTGTCACCCCCATCTATCCTGCTGGCCCGATTTCTCATCTTTTGCTGTCTCCATCTTTCAGCTATGGGTTCATAAAGGAACGTCAACAGACAGATCTTCACAGATGAGTATTTGGGGAGAAAGTCAGGGCGCTCACCTGCATCCATCAACGTCACTGTGCACAGTTGGTGAGCCCCCGCCAGCATCCTGACATCACAGCGGGAGTTACAAATGGATATGACACTCTTGTTCCTTTTCTCACAGCCCTCTCTTTTTGCTTGCGTGCCTCCCTAGCCACGACATTCCCTGAAATACAGTGGGTGTCTCTCACAGCCGCTGTTAAGAAGATCTATTTTCAGTCTTTAACCTACAGCATTTTAGAGGTGTGAGCTTTTACCTCTGTCTTGGATAACTGTGCTTGATTCCAGGCATTTGGGATTTCATCACTGGCAAAGATGGTAATGCTAAATCTCTCTCTCTTGCTTCTAGAATCTGAATAAGTTACAGTATGTGAATATTTCGATTCTGACTGCGGGGGATAATGGTATGACCTTCAGATATAATAAGGTTTGATTCTCATAAGAGCAAATTAATGTGCAGACAAGAGGCTGGAGAGCACTGTGTGGGAAGAGGTAGAGCTGTAGGATCCACAAAAGGTCATGATTACAGTCATTAAGGAAACATACCAGACAGAGGAAATGGATTAAATCACTGGCTTTCTGTCGTGAAACATCTCTCTAAGAGGAAATGAACAGGTCAGAATGCTGCTGTTGATGTTGTGGGTGAATTGTACTACCTACGTAGTTTTATGTAAAATGTTTTGTTTGTTGGGATGGCAACAACAGTGATTATGGTGTTCGCCAAAATGGTAAGGTTGTGCACTTTTCTTTCCTTGTAAATAGGCTGTGACTTTGATAGCTCTTGCATTAAAAAGGTGCTGTTCATCAACGTAGCATCAACTCTTGGAGGTACCTGTGGCTCATGAATGCGCGACAGGGGAACAACAAGTTTCAGCCATGCATGCAGAGCAGCCTGAAGTTGTTTTTTTTTTCTGCTGTGTCCCATTTCTTCCCTTCACCCTTACCCTTCTGCTGAGTGTGCATTCACCTGAAATGTAGTGTCCCAGTTAAAAACTTCACTCTGCCAAGTGATTGTTAGTCTGTCCACTCTCTGTCCAAATAGAGATTTTCCCCACTGCACTTGGCAGTGAGCGTTCCCCATGAAAAAGACTTTAAAAAAAAAGTAAGGCAAGATGTGATAGACATCAGATATGCTATGATAAAAACACAACAAGAATTTTAAAAAAAGATGAAGAGAAGTTAGGTTTTAAAATATGACTTTTAATTGTATTATTACAACCATAAGCTTTTAGATTTGTGGCTTTGGATAGTTGGTTGAAAGGCAGCAATTAATGGTGCAGAGTTCATAATATTTTGGTAACTGAACAGCAGCAACTAATTTAATATTTGTCACTGTTGATGACAATGTTTTGTCAGACATTCTGCCACAAAACTGCAACAAATGTGCTTTTTTATCATCATGTCTATAGGGCAACAAATGCAGCCACGCAACAGCCACTTTACTAAAAAAAAAAATTATAATGCCTGTTCTCTAGGGGTTGTTGAAAGTAATTCTTAAATCAATTGCCTCAGTCCAAAGATTGATGAGATATGACAGTGACCCTTCAGCCAAACATCATTATCAGATCATTACTGATTGGTAGGCATCAAAAATTCAATGTTCTCATCATCAGACAGCGGTGACAGTGTACTGACAGTGCACTGACCTTGCATTACCTTTATAGGTTTACTACAACCTTATACAACTCCAGGCTCCTTAACAGTTCTCATCACACCTTATCCTCTTTCTTCTCTGTAGGGGGGATCCATGCTGGGGAAACCAAATCAAAAAACATTAAGACCAACACTCAGGGCTTCACTGGTTCCAGGTAGGCACAGCAGCAAACACTGATAATATTAGAAAAGAGTTCCCAAGAGTGGACATGGGTAATTGCAAAAGACACTACAGTGCTCTTATAATGTCAAGACTTTGAGTGTTGCTTAAAGAAGCCAGATGTTTTCTGTAGTTTGGCACTTACAATATGTAGTTAAAAAGCTTGTCATGATTGCCTGTTAAATGTCTTGCTAACTGATATACAAACACATCATAGCCACAGATGTTAAAAGTTATTCTGAGACAGTGCAAGAACCATTAGGACTGTGTGCTACATCCTAATTTGCGTTTCTACTTTCCCCTGGAGTTCTGCTGTTCATGATGAATGCTATAGGGGGGAACCTGTATCCCCAATGGCGCCAGATGGTTGCCAGTTTCCTGGTTGCTGTCTAGTCAGCTGTTCACAGTTACAAACGTGGGGAGAACTATCTCACACCGAGGGCTTTTGAAATACTGACAGACACAGTGGAGCATGAGCCATAAAGTTTGTATCCAGCTATATGTCCTACTGTACTTTCGAGGATCTTAATTGACTACATCCATCCCCTAAACCTCTGCTCTACATGCTTAACCCTAAACTTCAACATAAATAAAACCCTAAATACTATTCCTAAATGCACGTGTCGTGGAATTAGTCCCCTAAATCCCCATCCAAATTTTGGGCCTTTAGATTCATTACCACAGCAACAGTGCTCCCAAAATGTCCGCATCTTGTTATTTCTCTGCTACTTAGTAAATGTAACATGGGGTGAATAGCTTTTTTCTTCAGTCTGATGGTGGATGTACTGTAGCACATTCGTGCTCTCTCCAAGTAAAGCAATCCCTTAGTGCTGGTATTGACTTAAAGTTAACATACCATATAGGGACACCATGTACAGACTGTATTTAGAAGCAGTACTCACAATTACAAGCATACAACCTGATCTCTGCAGCTGACGGACAAAGCTAATAGATACTTTTCAGTGAGTCCGACAATGCCATGTTCGTCTTCTGCTCTTATATAAACTGCTCACGAAGGCACTAACAGAACAGTTTGAACATCATGCTGAGGAATCTTCAAATGTGACGTCTGTAAACACCCATGTCTCACAAAGACGAAAGATCTGAAATTGGTTGGAGTTCTTACAGTATTTCTATGGAGCAAAGCAGTCACGGCTGCTTAAGTTCAGTCAGCTAACCCACACGGAACAGTTTATTAATATTTAAATACAGAGAGTGTGTAGTCAATTTTAACCTTATCTGACTTCCATCACTTCCCACAAGTTTAAGCTTATACAGAGGGAGATTGCGGAGTGACTATAGCACATTTCCACCCCCCCTTGAGAAAATCTGAATTTAAAGCTTTTGAATTGGGATAAATTATATGCTCTTCTCTATTGCAATTTGTGATTCAGGCTAATTTGACAGGTGTATGCTGACACAAAAAGTCTACCTGTGACAACTACAAATGCAACAAAGGGAAAGAACAAAAGTTTAACACTTCCAAAAAAACTCTGTCCTCAACTTCACATTATCGGGACATAAAATGTCAGGAACATAGAGAGGCTGTGTAACTGAGCCTTCTAAGACACATCCAATTTTATCCAGCAGTCTTGCAACCACTGGCTGAGTTCATTTTGAGGCCATCTGTCACCATAGAAGACAACGCCAGTGTCAATCTCACACTAATTTCAGCTGATTATTCAGTCACTGTGGTGTTATATATGTATGCAGAATTGCACTCATGGATATGTGCATACTTGCAAAGTTACAGGCGTATACAGGAAGAGGCTCACAATCTAAAACCTTCCAGATTTGGGGCTCCTCTCAGGAGAGACAAACCAATTAAAAACGACAGTGGAGTCTTATCCGAGTTCTGTCTTTGTGTTGCTCAAAAATCTTCCTTCCTCATTTCCTTCTCCTCATCCCTATCTCCTTCCCGTCATTTGTGGGAGCTGGTCTAGTTTTAAGGCCAGGGTAAGGCGGGGTGGGGGTAGGTAGGGGGCCATCTTTTGTGTCTTTGTTGCTCAGGATATTCGAGTGTAATTGCTGCACTTGGTGCTAATTAACGGTCTAACGGAGATAAGCTGGCAAGAGGCTCAGAGCAGTATCTGTGCGGATTCACTGATAAAGGGACATTTTCAAGAGGAAGCAGAAACCCACATGACAACCTATCAGACGTGGACTAACTGAGAAGGAATACTCCTTTCACTATAATTAGGTGGGATACATGGGTTGTAAGAGAGCAACCATGAAAAGTTTTTTGTTTACGTCCTGTTTTGTTTGGAAGAACTTTAAAAGAACATCAGCAGTTGGTGGAAACTTCTGCTTAGTTTTGATTGTCACAGTACTTGAGGAACGTGTCTTATTCCTGATGTGGCTCAATGGTTCGTGGGTTGAAAAGGTCAAAAAGTCAGAGGGACTTTGTAGAAAAACAGCTGTTGTTACTGGTAAATGTGTTTTAAAGTGCTTATTAAAGCTTCTTCTTCTTCATTTAAGAGGATGTCTGAAGTAGAATTCCCTTGAGAGCATGCAAGAAATACACATCCAGACATACAGAAACACACACAGACACACACTCCAAGAGACATTGTGGTGGGTATGACAGCCAGGCATAGTTCAGTAGTATGTTTTAGCTCTGTATCATCCCAGAGAAGTTCAGAGGAGTTAATCCGTCAATGACGACAGAGCCTTAATATAGAGGCCAAGGAGGAGAGGGAATGTGTGCTGAGGGATTATGGGTAAGCAGATGAGCAAACATTAAACATTATAACAGTAAACACTAACGGATTTGGTGTTACTGAAAAAAAAAAACATGGAGGAATAAAAAAAAAACGAAGGGATCAGAAGAAGAGCTACAGCCGAAATTGGAAGAGAGGGTTGGTTTGATGAAGTGGTTCCCCCTGCTGTTTGCAAATGTGAAAACGTTGTTTTTCACGAGCACAATTTTTGATAACATAGCAATCTGGGAGGACTCATCCCCAGCTATTTTCAGTCATTACAAAGCAAATTATAGTTGAATGTCAAGGCAATTTCCAGATAATCACTGGTGTTGCGGAGATAGACATTGGTTCCTACTCCTGTCCTTTTTTTCTGCTGATGGTAGTACATTTCACTCTGCAGTTGAAACCGAAAGTATAGCTGCATTCTCTCAGCCGGGGCCTATTATTCCTTGCCTCGGACCTGTAGAGATTCAATTCCACAATCAGTCTGTTGAACTTGGCATCAATAAAGAGTGGCCCATTCCCAGTGGACTGCTGCTTTCTCCTTCCTATCTTCTGTCTTT
>NTHP01000431.1:350239-367555 GCA_003416845.1 Oplegnathus fasciatus | reverse complement strand
AAAAAAAAAAAAAATACAAAACAGAAAAAGTAGATGGTATAGTTGTTACATGAACCAAACAAGGAGGCTGAAGGGAAGGATAAATTTTTTCTAGCATTAGATAAAAAGGATGGATGAGGAGGAGGTGAATATGTGCAGCTGATTTAATGGTCTCCCAAATTGAATGACCCCTTTCATGAAAGTTTTCTCATCCATCCATCATGTTTCATGCAATCCATCATTTGGAAAAGAGCAATAACCATTCACAGAATAATGAAGCTGCTGTATATTTATTTAAATACCTGAGGAATGTATTTGAAATGCTGCATTTAGGTGTAGCGTGTATTTTGTTTATGGGCCATTATTCAGGCCCAAGCACATGATCCAGGTTTCTGGACATACTGAACTTGATAAGGAAGTAATGAAAGGTGTTAAGTACAGCTACTGACTCAGCCATCATATATATGGCCAATACATAAGGAGATTATGTTAGTGTGGCATGTACAGGAAATGGAAATTATAGTATGAAAAGCTCTTGGAAATTTATGTGAAATTAACTTTAAGTTGTACAATATGGACCAAAACAGTCTTGGATGGATTCTTGGCATTGAGGATCGATTTCATACCATGTTAAAGTAATAATAATCCTGGTTTATTACAACTCACATCATATTTTAATAATTTTAGTCAGCATTCCTGACTAATAATGGTAATAATGCTAAATTACCATATTTGCTGAAATCTGGGAACACAAAGACATCACTCAAGGAAGTCTGACAGGGTAAGAAACACGAGCAGTCAGAACCTACTACCTACTACAAGTTTGTTTTGCCAGTTACAAACGTAATCGCTGCAAGCATTATTTATAGTGAGAACCTTCAAAGGTGTAGGTCTTTCCTTTAGAGAAATTGCAAAGAAAGCCAAGGTGTCAGTGAATACAGTTTCCCTACAATGTCAAAAAGCAATTGAAAACTGGGGGAAACTGACAGGAAGAGGTCTGGGAGACCCAAAGCCACAACAGAATCTGAAGAAAAGTTTCTGAGAGTCAACAGCTTGTGTGATAGGCAGCTCACAGGACAACAGCTTCAAGCACAGCTTCAAGCACTGGTCGAAATAAGGAAGTCTCGGTTTCAACTGTGAAGAGTAGACTTCGAGCTGCGGGTTTGATAAGTCGAATAGCAGTAAGAAAGACACTGGTAAGATAGCAAAATAAGAAAAAGAGGCTTTCCAGGGCCATGAAGCAGTGCCAGTGGGCTGCTGAAGACTGGAAGAAGGTCTTATGGACCGATAAATCAAAATTTGAAATCTTCGGTTCATCACGCAGGGTTTTTGTACACCGTCGAGTATGTGAAAGGATGGTTCCTTAGTGCGTGACACCAACTGTCAAACATGGAGGAGGAAGCGTGATGGTCTGGGGCTCTTTCACTGGATCTACAGATCTGTTGTGGTATACGAATTGGACAAAAAACTGCAAACAAATAGGAAGGGGAGTCACAAATGTGACGTTACCCACAAACTGACTGAAGAGATTCACAAATGTGCAAAACCCGTTTCACATGTACAAATGGATCCACAAATGTGTAAATATCAGAGGTGGGACCAAGTCATTGTTTTGCAAGTCACATGTAAGTCTCAAGTCTTTGCACTCAAGTCCCAAGTTAAGACTGACAAGTCCCGAGTCAAGTCCCAAGTTAAGACTGACAAGTCCCGAGTCAAGTCCCAAGTTAAGACTGACAAGTCCCGAGTCAAGTCCCAAGTTAAGTCCAAAGTCCTAAACTTTGCGTTTTGAGTCCTAAACAAGTCATAATGAGCTCAAACGTAATGCCATTTTAACAACAGAATAATAATTATTAATAATAATTAAACAGATGTCAGAAAATGCCTTATAGCCCAACATGAATTGCAGATGAAACTACTCTTTATTACTCGTATTAATAATTTCATTATCAACTTGTAATTATCAAATCTCTCTCTCTCTCTCTCTCTCTGTGTGTGGTTACAGTAATGTTAACCTATCAATGATTTTTTTTTTAGGGGTAGCAGTAATGTCAGGCTACTGGGTTTTATAAGACAAGATTATGACTACCAACCAGGGGGTACCTACTTTTCACCTATTGCTTGGATTTAGTTCAAATTTGCAGTAATAGTGCCCTGATATCTGCCCTACACCTCAAAGCAATATGAATATCAAAATATGTATTTATTATAAAACTAGAGCTTTTAGAGGCTTTTAAATACAAAGCTGTCATAGGCAGAAATTTCACACAGACACCTTTTTAAAAGACAGTTACTTTTACTTTAAGGTAATATATGTTGTTTGTTTCCCCTGTTTTTTTAAATGTAGCATTAGTTTTCGGACTGTCGAGTCTAAAGTCATCAAATTTGTGACTCGCGTCTGACTCGAGTCCACACCTCTGATAAAAATGACTTTACATGTATTTTTGTGGTAAAACTATTTACATTTGTAAAACCTATATCATTTTTATGTGAAATTAAAATACGTGTTTACAGAGTAAGTTCTGCATATTTGCAAATCACTCTGTATTCTTTTGGATATGACTTTACACAACACAAATAAAAAAAATACATGTTTGTGGATAGTGATCATGGTACACATTTGTGGATTGTCTTCTGTGGGTTACAATCAAAACTTCCATAGATAATGACCCAAAATATACCTCCAGGCTATGTCAGAACTACCTTAGAAGAAAAGAACCAGTCTTCAGACTTAAACCCCATCGAGAGTTTGTTTTTCGAGTTTGGGATGAACTGGACAGAAGGGTGAAAACAAAGCAGCCTACAAGTGCAACACATTTGTGGGAACTTCTGCAACACTGTTGGGAAGAACTTTCCAAATAATCTTTGATTTGCATTGTAGAAAGAATGCGGAGAATGTGTTCGGCTGTTATATCTGCAAAAGGTGGCTACTTTGATGAGTCAAAATGATTCAACTGTACTGTGTAAGCATGAGTCCCTAATAAAAATGTTTAATCATGCTTTGATTGCTATGAGTGGGTAATGTATTGCAAGAGTGGATACAAATTAAATATGTTGTCAGTGAACATTTTACTGATATGTTTTGTATAATCATTTTGCAACTTGTCAGATTAGGTTAATTAACAAACCTATTTGGAGGAAAAAATGAAGGAGAACAGTAAACTGCCTGCTGTAAACATCCATTAGTGCTTACAGACCCACTTCCTGGTTCACCTTTGACCTACTGTATGTTTGTGTGCGCGCACACTTTTCCTGTGCAATGGCTTCCGTGCAGTATTGGCTGTGCTCTTTAACCTCCAAATAAAGTGGTTTAGATAATCTAGCTAAAGTGATGGCTAGTTTAGAACTTGATTGACTGAACATTTGCATTTCTTTCCCCTTGGACTAATATTAGAATAATAAAATAGAATTAAATCATCCTGGTATCACAGCTAGTCCATGTAGCCAATGTGAAAACACAATAAACATCAGATAAACTGGAAACATGCACCCGCAGTTCACATGTAAAAAGTGCAACACATTACTGCAACCAACTGCAGGCAGGGACACAATTAAGGGTGGTGAATTAGACTATGCAAAACTTTCAACAAGTTATAACTGGAGGCCTGCGCACACTGCAGCAATCAAAGCCTAATGCAGGGCTTTTTTTGGGTCACCCACCATATTGCCTATGAGAATACATTGATTTTGATTTCATTTGCAGTATACGGCCGGCTTAACGGTACTTATGACTTAGGGTTTAAAACCAATTTCTGGGCAGACTATTATTGAGAGAATTCCCCCATCTCTTAGAAAAGCAGACTTATCTAAGTGTTCAGTGTTAGATTCATGTGTTAAATCTTCACCTTGATGTGGTTAGACAAGAACAGCTGCTAAGAGCTCCCTAATGAATTGAATACTGGCTTGTGATTTATAAGATTCACTTAACCATGCTGCACGTGTAGATGTGGGTGTGAGTGTGTGTCTTGCTCATTTCCTTATTTCTACGTGCGTCTTTGTCTGCCTGCGTGCCACTGTGTCTGCGTGCATGCATGTGTGTGTGTGTCAGTCAGTGCCTGCGTGTGCGTCTTGTGTGTATGTTTAATGCTCTCGCGTGTCTGTGTGCTCGCCAATGATAACCGATAAACAAAGTGGGAGAATAATAACCCTCTCTCCCTCTCTCTCTGTCTCTCTCTCACCCTCCCACTTTGTCTCTCCCTCTGTGATGACAGTGCTGTCTGCTGGAGTGTGCTGCTTCTTGTCTCTCGGCACATTGTGTACCCATTAACAAGGCCCTGTGTGCAAACCCCCCCCCAACACTCCAATCCCCTCCTCCTCATCTTCCTCGCCTCTCAGTCGTCACATCCACTGAGCGCTGACGCGTCCCGGGTGAAACTAAGTGCTCTGCTGCCTGCATGAGGGAGCAGGGGCCCAGCCTGGATAAGAAACGGGTAAGGGGGTGGGATGATGGAGGCAGTGGCTCTCTCTTTGGTATTAAACCTTATTAAAAGATTAAATTTGACAGAGTCCGGCCTTCTTCCCTCCATTAGCATAGGGAAACACTGTGCGATGTGCTACTTAGTCTTCATTAATAAGATGAGCTAGAATTGAGAAAAGGATAGCTGTAGTTTGGCAGTGGGTGGGGTCCTGATAGATAGTAATGTCCTTGGCTTTGTGATGTGTAGCGTCAAGGGATTCAATTCAGTTGCCGATGTGGCATAGGGTGGTGTAATTTGCTCCAGTGACGGAGCCTGGAATCAGAAATCGTTCCTCTGTGCAGATACCTACAGTAATGCACCCAAAGAGGCTTTTTATTCTTGAACTGAGACACCTGTGGGTTTCTCACATTTTGAAATGCATTTTTAAAGCTGAAATAGCCATGATTGTCATGTAAAGAGAGTAGCGAGTCCGCACTCCTTCCATATAAAGTTAGATTCTCTGGTTGAACCTGCTGCACTGTAGTTGAACTTTTCACCATCTCCAAACACCATCACCCCAGGATGAAGACAACATTTAAGCTTGAGGATCACACTGCGTGATCACTGGGAAATGGGGAAATGCATGCGGCACTTCAAACTCTGAAACATTTAAATAGTTGCAGGAGGCACATGAAAGTGAGAGGAGTAGGATTTACACGCACAGATATCACCTGCAGCTGAAAGTGAATCGAACCATATCCAT
Source organism: Oplegnathus fasciatus (assembly GCA_003416845.1). Taxonomy (NCBI): domain Eukaryota; kingdom Metazoa; phylum Chordata; class Actinopteri; order Centrarchiformes; family Oplegnathidae; genus Oplegnathus; species Oplegnathus fasciatus. The sequence continues at coordinate 362,419 of NTHP01000431.1, read as the reverse complement.
GCCAATGAAAGCGCAGGTAAAGCAATGACAGTCTGAAACACTGTAGTGGAAATTAGTATCACAAGTCATTCTACCATTAGTTATCAATTCACACCCATTTCTAAACTCTAATTTCTCTCTTTGCCTATTCCTTCACTCCAAATTTTCATTCTCCCTGCCACCTTTTAGGGGATACAGATCAGAGACTATGTAGCTTGTGGACTCTCACTTTCTTACACAAATACACTTTAACGGGGTGGATACTTACTATTATGGTTACTATTATAGGCCTGAGCATATAGCTCAAGGACAGTTTCCCAACTCAGAATACCGCCACCTGTCCCTGTCATGTTTCTTGCATTCACACATGTTCAGGGACTTAAACACATCATAGAAACCGCGTGTTTTGGCCACAACAGTGGGCTGATGTATAAACAGTTTATTAAGTAAAAAAAGATATAGGATTCAGTAATCGCAGAGGATTCAGTGAAAAACGTACACCAGTTGCGCTGAGTCCTGCTCACGGATCTGGCTAACAAGTACTGTACCTGCTGGGACACCAAGAGATTTGAAACCCTAATGGTGTAATAAAGAATAATAAAAACAGGTCCATCCACTTAGTAGGAAAAAGCTAGTTAATACGAGTGAAGTTTCAATTGTGATTTAACACCTCTGTCCTCCTCATGTCAACATGACCTCGCAATTGGGAAAATGGCAAAAATCACACTTTGCCTCTACTGGGAAATCATAGCATGGGTCGATATGACTTGAACATGAATTTGAAAAGACTGGACGAGCGAGATCACATTATACACAAGTCTCTCTCATACACGCACCCACATGTCTCTAATTGGAGATCCTGTAAATGATGTGGTTGCATAAGAAACGTGTTTTTTTTGTTCTCAGGATTCTCCTTTTCCACATAAGGAAACTCTCACTATGAAATGCATGACAGGTTTTATAAATGAGGCACCACATCTGCCATGATTGCTGTTGTGCAGTGTGTTTGCACTAAGGACCTCCCACATCTGTACAGTATATGTACACTTGCACACACATTGAAAAAAGGCCCATCTATAGATGATTGTACTGTAATACAGTACGAGGTTACAGATGAATTTATAATTCGCCTTAGCCAGGCAGTGACATTACCACCCTGTTGTAGCATGCACGTTGTTTCTCCTCCTTAAGAACGTTGCATACAAAAACTCCCTCCAGTTGTTCACCGATAGAAACAACAAAGTCAGTTGGAAGCCTGGATAGTGCTGCTCTCCGCTGCAGATGTGTACACAGTCAGATTGAGAGATTTGCGATTTTGGAGTACAGTCAACTTGAAAGTGACTCAGGAGAGGCATATAATCTGTACTGTTATCTGTGACAGGATTCAAAGGCAGCGATGAGAGGGGACCCCAGGACATTATGGGGACTAAGTAGCTCTATCTGGCCTAGGCTGGATCAGCACATGGTGGGGTAAAGACGCTTTGATCATAGTCACACACACACACACACACACACACACACACACACACACACATAAACTGAGGAAAGAAAGACGATGATTGCAGCCTCGCTCCTCTTGTGCAGTTCATTCCAGGTCTTGAATAACTTGTTAAAGAAATACGTATACAGGTGCATTTGTGATTTATCCCTTATTTTGGAATGTAATTTAACAGTATTGATGTGAGCACAACAGCATATCATCCGTGTTCATGTAAAAACGAAGAAAAGTGGTACTAAAAAACAAAAAAGGGCTTGAGCGATATCACTGCACCGCCTGTTTTTTAGATGCTTGCTTTCCATCCTCATCTTACCAAAACAAAAAGACTTGTTTGCGCCTTTGATGCACTGTTTTGTGCACACAAGAGGCTCTTTGGTGCCAACGTCCATCTCAGCGGGAGAAACTCGTTTCCTGTCGCATGCAAAAAGTCACAATGCTGTGTTTATACAGTACACAGCCAATCATTTGACTGAGTTTTGTGCCATTTCTGGTGCTTTTAAAGTCATCTCGTGTGGAGTAAAAGGAGCAGAGGAGGTGAGAGAGAAACCCGGGATGGCGTTAGACAGGGGTCTGGAGCTGTACCCAAACTCATAATGACATGAGGACATGGTATGTGCCTTAGCTCAAGGCGCCACAAAGAGACCGATGTGTTGGGTATTTTAAAATTGTATCATGAAATGACACAACTGGGGCCTCATTCATTCTGCATGAGCCACACTCAGGGGAGGATTTTATAGTTTACATGAAAAATAGAGTGACTTGTTCCAGAGCGAAGGAGAATGAAACCACCTCTGGAGGCATCTCAAGTCAAGCAGAACACTTTGTTATGGTCCCGCGATACAGCACCATCTCTGTATTACCCACTCGGTTCTCACAATTCTAGATTTAGTTACTGTACTCTGTTAAAGCACACAAATTCCCTTCCATTCCCTCCATATGATGATATTTATTCTGCCGGCAAGGTGGTGCAGTGATTAGCACCATCGCCTCCCACACTCCAAAGACATGTGAGTTAGTTAACTGGCAAATCTGAATCACCGCATGTGTGAATGTGAGCATGAATGGTTGTCTGTCTTCATGTGTCAGCCCTGTGACTGACTGATGGAAATGACGTCCAGGGGGTACCCCGCCTCTCGCCCAATGTCTAATGGATGGATGGATTTTTCAGCAATCAAAGAACTGAACAACCCTTAAAACCTTCAGTCAAAACGCACAGAATAAACTCAGTAGGAATGATTTTGTGAACATCAGGGCAACAATAGCAACTTTGTCTTTGTTGTCACTGGCAGCACATGAAAACTCAATGAAAGTGGAACTGCCAAGCTAGCAGCTCTCTGAGGCTGTACGGTGATGCTTAGAGCAAAATGTTAACGTGTTTATGTTTAACAAGTGAACCAGCTTACTTTAGCTTTTAGCATGCTAACAATTGCTAATTAGCATTAACCCTTTCAGTTCCATTTATCTGCCGCCTAAACCCTCTTATTAGCTTCAGATTAGGGATGGGCATTTGAAGCAACAATACTATTCAGTAATCACTGGGAACTATTCGACGAATCTTCGAATACATACCCCCGCGCGCGTGCACGCACATACACCGGAGGAACACGTGTGTTGACCTCCAGTAAGCCATAATGATACCGATAATGATATTGAACGTGTCTAAATTCTCACCACGTTCTCACAACCAACTCGTCACATATGGATGCTTGGTCAGGCATGTTGAAAAATGATGCTAAAGAGGTACCCGGTGGTTGAAAAGTGACGGCAAGAGGTCCTGACAAAGACGGTGAGTGAAGACGGGAGCGCAGTCTGTTTACAATATGTCCTGCTGTGGAAAACACCCTCTCTGATGAAACAGACGTTGCGGGCACACAAGTATGCCCTTGCTAATTTTGCCAGTCGGGATATTGATGTTGAGGGATGTACGCTTGTCCTGGCAGTACTGGTTTAGTTCAGTAGTTGTGCCTGTTGTTTCCTGTTTTCCCATTTTGTTTCACGTTTCTAACCCCTAACCCGGTAAAAACAAGGGAAAATATATTTTAAAAACAAAACGATAGTCGCACAAACTATTCGATTTTTTAGAATTTAACGACTATTCAAACATTCGAAAATCATGACCCATCCCTACTTCAGATATGGGTATGTTGTACCTCTTCTTTTTCAGTATCACCAGGGTTATTTGAAAATGAAGAAACATTTTCATTAAGATTCACCTAAAAAAAACCCAGGTACAAAATTAGAATTCTGGATGTGTCAAATATGATAGCTCCTTGCAAAAGTGTAATCGAATATATCAGCGACATCTGTGACGTTTTTGCTGGAACTGACAGTAAATATGGGCTCACAACAGTATTAAAAACAGTAAATAACGTAGGTGAAATTTTAAAAAAGTGCAACAATAAACCTTTGATACGTTTTTTCTTTAAGTCAAACCATGTAACAGCAACAGCACAAACAATGCGCTCACAGCAAGATCATAAACAATACAAAAACTGACAAAGTGCAACAACAAACTTTGAGCGCAAGAGTTGTTTAGATCACCATAGCAACACGCACAGAGGGTTTACAACCAAGCATGATATCTCAATAACCTTGTGAGGAATTGGACTTTTGACAGTTATTGACCCAGTGCTTGGCTTGTTTGCTAGCCTCATTTAAACAGTGGACGGGATGCCGGTGTAACACTGAGACTGACAGAGTTAGACAGAAGGCACAGCTGAGGCTGATGGGAATGTTATTAGTTTTGCAGGTATCTGGTCAGAGTATTGGACAAAGTAAAACATTTAGATGTGGTAATGTTGCTAAATGAAAAGTCAGGGGATCATCAATGTTATTAGTATTCATCCTGAAGGGAACATGAGTGTCTGTACCAAATTTCATGGCAATCTGTCTGATAGTTGTTGAGACATTTGACAAAGAACCACAAATGTCAACCTCATGGCGGCACTAAATCAGATAGATATTGAGATATTTGGACCAAAGTGGTGGACTGACCGACATTATGCCCCTATGCATTCTATAAAGGAAGGGGGGCAGCCCCGGGGAAGCTAACAAACAAGACCACACCCCATCTTTATCTTTTTGAGATTGGCAGACGTGTAACCAGTCCCTGTTATTTCAGGGTCTATTGTCCCCGCATCAGAATCAGCATGTTCAATCAAAACTTCATACTTTTCCATGTTGTTCATGAAATATAACATATTAATCAATGTACGTTTAAGTTCTGCAATGCAAAATCGGTTTCTTTGTCCTTTGTTCCTTGTTCCATGTCTGAGTCCTTGATGAAGTCCAGACCATTCTGAGATGCGTGGGTAATGGCCTCTAAAAGGGTCGGTGCGAGGTTGGCGCCACAGACAAACTGTCGTAAATTGGCCAGTTGTCACTTAACTTGCCATTAGTGTCATCCTTGAGTCCTGGCAGGGCCTGTTCATGGCCCAGAGGTCATGTGAACAGCCAAATCAGGAAAGGTTTATTCAATGAAAGACGGGAAATTCTTAATCATCCTCATCACGCTACACGTAAAACTTTACTGTACTTTAATTTCATGGGAGGATACATATAACAACTCTGATGATCAATTGCATTAAACCAAATTGCATAAAAAAGTTTGGTAAGGTCATGTCTATAATGCATTATAAGCACATTCATAAGACATTATAATGCATTTCTAAGGCTTTATAAAACTCTTTATAAATGATTGTAATCCTGCATGACAACTTATAACAAGGTTATAACTGGTGGACATAATGTATTATAAGTTCAGCATTCATGATGCTTTGTATCTCCATGCCAAAGTGACAACAATGTTTGAAAGAAGAATCTGAGTCCTGGGTTAGACAGCACATTATAACTACCATAACTTTAGCCAGTTATAAAGACACATAGAGAACGGCTGTAACATATCGTAACAGATTATAAATTCTACGGTTCTGAAATGGAATAATGTCTCATAAACATCAATAATATGCTATAGCATGACTTTGTGAGCTTTAAGTTAAGTGACAGCACTGTATAAGGTTATTAGCAATTGTATGACACTATGACACAATTATGAGGACTTACGTATGAGCAGTATTTGCTGGCTGCAAGTAAAGTGTAAGACTAAAAAAAGAAAGAAAGCCACAATGATTATCAAAGCCATGTCAAGTCTTTATTTTCCAAAACACACAACTTCACATCTTAGTTAAAACAGAAAATGGCACCATCACACCAAACACAGTGGCCACTGGTACAAGACTGGGGTATTACTGGGCAATCTGGGCAGAAATATGTGTCACTAGAAACTGAATTTGAATCATTTATATTTGAATTTGAATTCCTCAACTTGAATAATTGCATTCAAAAACTGACTCTGAATCACATAATTTGAATTTCTAATATTTAACTTGAATAATTGCATTGAAAAACTGAATCTGAATAGCATAATTTGAAACTGGGACATTTCATTTCAGAACCTTAGAATTTATAATCTGTTACGATATGTTAGAGCAGTTCTCTGTGTGTCTTCATGACTGGCTAAAGTTAAGGTAGTTATAATATGCTGTGTAACCCAGGACTCAGATTCTTCTTTCAAACACTGTTGACACATTGGCATGGAGATATAAAGCATCATGAATGCTGAACTCATAATACATTATGTCCACCACTTATAATACTTTATAAAGCTTGTTATAAGTTGTCATGCATGTAATCATTTATAAAGAGATGTATAAAGCCACATAAATGCATTATAATGTCTTATGAATGTGCTTATAATGCATTATAGATATGACCTCCATAGAAAGTGTTACCAAAAGTTTAACTGGATGTTTACAATTACAGTTGTGCTGTTATGTGTGAAGTCATACCTCGACCAAAATGGAAATACTCAATTTCATGTCTAAAGAAAAAAATGATTACATACAGAATATACCATGCTGCACTGCAAAGGAATATGTAATTAACACAGTCTATAATTTGCATCAACCATGTGTCAGTGTCAAAGCACTGTTGCTAAGAATTCTGAGATGCTAGGAGAAAGCTTTTGACTACTCACTTGTTCCCCCTAAGACCCCCGAGGCAAAAGCCTGATATTACAAGACTCAGAGGACTTAAATGATTGAAACTCATCTTTTCTCATCTTCTGTTCTTTCACAAATACCAGATAGCTCTCGTGTGTTATTTTGACAGCTAGATACAAGAAGAAAGGAGTGAATGTGAGCGAGCAGCCCAACCCAAACCAGTTCCTACAAAACACAAAACAATATGTGCCAATCAATCAAATCAACCGAGTGCACTACAAAAACAAATCCCATCTGAGGTAATGGGGCTTATATTTTTGACTCTTAAACATATATAAAAGAAAATCTGCTACATTTTCTCCAGTGCAGCTTTTTTGCTTCAGGTCATACTGGCTATGCCTTCACTCATATTAAAATAGTATTTCCGTGCACCACACACATCATCAGCTACAAAGGAAGTATTACTCTGACATACAGTGAAAAAGCCTCAGCATGATCTTTTGCTGTGCCATGATGAGTGCTCCAGCTCTGCTCCTCTCCAGGCCTCTTGGAGGTGAAAGATGGTGGGTGTCTCATAGAGAGCCATCTGTTATGATTATGGAGATCCTGAAGGGGTGAGCGGTGACTAAAGTGGGCTTCTAATTGAATTGGGTGGAGAGGTAATCTTGTCAGAGTGCTGGGGTGGCTGGCACCACTGCCAACTACTCCTCCACAGGCTTCTCTTTACCCCCATGCTGAAATAATGCATGACAGTACAGTTATGGTAGATATATACTATATACTGTATGGTATGTGTATGAGTGGCTGTGAAGGAGAGATGTGTGTGTGGTGTGGAATGAAAAGAGCAAAAAGGTTCCAGCTTCTTCATGTCAGGCATTTAGCTGAGGGCAAAAGACGTGGATTTGGATTTAGACAACAAATATCTCTCTTAGGGAAACATATACCATCATTCCTTCAAGTTGAATTGGATCATAATTTTGATGGCTGACACTGATATCACAGATATTTGACTCTTTTTACTTACTTATTATTCAAAGTTATTTAGTATAGCATATAACATTATTATTTATTACTTATTTTTATTCTTTATTCTTATTCTATTTTACACTTATGTTTTATTGCGCAATTGAAGGAGCTAACAGACATACATTTCACGGTGATTATACCCTGTATGATTATATGTGACAAATAAACTTGACTTGGCTGTGTGTTAAAATGTATCTTTCAGCTCGACCTTGTCGGCTGCTGTTTGTAGCATTGAAGTGAAACTGGAACTTTCGGGTTCTGCTCCAGAAGTTTGAAAACTTTAATTCAAAATCACATTGACATTTTTAATAATACAAATATATAAAAAATCACCTCAAGTACGTTACCTTTCTCAAGCATGGAGCCCCGGAGTGGCCATAGAGAGAAAAAAATACATATTTCGAAGCGACATTTTACCACACTGAGCGCTCAAAATGCTATTGTGTGCACATGAGATGCAATTCGTTCACATGTTTTAATTAATTAGTTTGCACAAATTAAATAATTTAAATAATTCTGGCAGCGCACAACGCCAAGTCATTCATTCTAGCTGCCACCTGCTTAAGGCACTTGTCCTCTGTGATAGCTATGGATAGAGACTCTGTAGTTAAGCTTTACTTTGGCTTGGGGATGAGTTATCAAGACATGTTGACAACACTTGCTTTGCAAGGGGTTATTGATAGTAAAAGGCAATTGATGAGGATATTGAGAGCTTGTGGATTATATCGTCGCCAATATGCTCGTCAGTTGTGCTGGCTCTCTGTATATACGCTTATCTCGTGCGCACGAATTAATCAAAAAGTGTGAACAAATTAATCAAAACGTGCGAATGAACTGTATCTCATGCACACGCAATAGCATTTTGAGCGCTCAATGTAGTAAAATATGACCTTGAATTTTTTTTTTTTCTCTCTATGGCCACTCCGGGGCTCCGTACTCAAGAGTATGTTGTGTGGTTCACTCCATATCTCTAGATAGGAATGATCATCTTTTTAAAATGAACAACTATTGTTGTTAATTGTATGTTTCTATTTTTGGTGGCCTTTAACGAACGCCATTTCACCACAAAGCCTTAGACTATCGTGGGAACAAAAACGAGGGGCCACGGTCAGCTCAGACATGTCTGTAATACCAGCAGCACAGAGAGGAGCAGATGCCATAAAAGGTTTTAGAAAAGCAGAGATTACAGCTAACAAGTTTCTAGTAGATTTTCATGGGAGCTGTACTTTTTTGTACGCTAACAAACAAATCATTGTTATTTCAACAATGTTAAACAAAGTTTTCAATTTCTAATGGCAAGTACTAGAACATGAGCAGCACACCAGGAACACACTTAATTTTGGCTAACCCGAATGCCTTTCTAAAAAGATGAACCATGACATCCTTCCTGTCCATGTTCTCAGATAAATGAAGAATTATCTATTACTGTACTGACTGGTGAAATTTTGGCACTTAGTCATTTTGACAAAGAAAAAAAAAAACAGGTGGGGCATTCAACAATAACATATCCAGTCTTACACAGAGGAACTGTTAAAGTCAGGTGGATATGTTGCTGTTAAATGCCTGAATGAATGAATCTTTTGTAAAATGTTACGGTGCTCAAATTTTATCTCTCTCTTTTATCTTTATGAAGTACAATAATCAATGTCTAATCAGTCATTTTAGATGTGAATGGAAATAACACATCTTAATAAAAGCTCAACATGTGGTATTTTACTTATTGTGAAGCACTTTGTATCTGAAATGTGTTATTTCGACTTTCTCTCCTGTTTTAAGTAAGAATGAAAATATAATAAATATAATGTATCCGGGCAAAGTTTTATTGACCTGATATAGTCAATAGTCCACGCACAAACAAAAACACATACTGTAGAGAGGTTTCACACTGCAGGGCTGTGTTGTTTAGGTATAAGACATGGAGAAATCTTATTATATTCACTGGCCGCTCGGAGAAGTTTCTTTTCATTATTGTGCATAGCTCTCCTGCACCACTGTCCATGCATGACCTTAATGTCAGCTCATTATCAGCCTAATTGAAAGCAGAATGACAGAGCCGGATCCCATGTCCATGCACAACTTTTATGATATGTGAACAAGGTTCTCGAACACACACACATTCACAGAATTAATACTCTTCATCCGACAGTTGGAGGTTTGAAGAAGCCTTCTCATTAACGTCACGACAAGTGTGTATGGGACTGGAGTTGCAAATCGCTGACATGGTCATAAGCCAAAAGATTGTACAGCTATGATACATACACATAGAATATATATTCAGAATATGCTGTATAAGGTACCGAAAAACATTGTACATGGTAATATACAAGATCCTGTTTGAGCTGCATTTTTAGAAAATAATTTTTCAACTGAGGGCGAATTTACTAAACTTTTCGGTGCTGCATGTGTAAAGAACAGATGCAGATTGATCTTTATCCAACATTTTTGTGCATGGATCGCATAGTACATGTGCACTTTTAAGAATGAAAGTCCAGCAGCAAGTTGCTGTGCGCACTTCACGCAGAACTTGTGATTGTGAGGTTAAAATCTGAGCAAATGTCTTCCACACCTTCAGCATTTTACCTGGCAAATGTAACTGCTTGTAATGCAGTTGGTAATTATTATGATACAAACAGAAGCAAAAAGATGTTGGGACAACTGCTGACACGACTGATTAATTCTGTAATATGAAACACAAAAATGCAAACATATGAACTTTTAAGTGCAAAATACAAATAAGCCTGTAGCCCTACAAATAATTTAGTACAGTGTGACATGCAGACACAGTCTCATCCACACTCGGACCTGACCTTCCTGGATGTGTGTGGCTTCCCAGGAGGCTGTCATCCAACTTGGGGGAACTTTTTGACAAAGTACCAATGGCCTGGCTCCAGCTCTCCTCATTCATGGGGTCCAACTGGGAGCTGCAGAGGCCACATTGCATTGTACTAGGTGAATAGTGTAAGTCATCCACAGGAGCATAATGCAGCAGTGGCTGAATGAAGCGCAGGTCCTCACCCTGAACTTTCCGCAATGAAACCCTTTTCACTTCTTTTCCGTGAAGTGACCTTCATAACAATGGCTTCTGTGGGGATGTCAAGCTGGGTGCGGAGAACAATGGTCAGTGGGTTGGCCAGATAAATGCCCTGTTAATAAATCCCTCAGGTTATTCATTTTATTCATCATTTTATATTTATTTTTCTCCAGATCAGACCCCTTCAATGTCATTTTCACTCGCAATTTGGATTGTTGTATTGTGCTCTTGGCTTTTGTCCCATGTGTTTTTGTTTCATTTATGTTCTGAATAATTTTTCTTAATTAGGCCTATTTTTTTGTTCCCATTTGGAAAATCAATAATTACAAGAGGTGCAATTTGAATGCACTTTCTTTTGCTGATCTTGTAATTTTTTAAATTACAGTTTCTTTTTGATACTCCCACCTGTAATTAGTGAGCAGATACGTATAATCCACAGTTAACAGAAAGCTGTTACTCCTCTGAAAAGACTGGGTTCATTTAGAATGTTTTAATAGCACGGTTATAGTGAAGAACTCAGGTTTTAATAGGGATGAGGCTCATTAAATGCTGCACTGGTTTGTTTTCAGTTCTGGTTAAAACAGAATCGATGTTAGTTTGTATAATTGGTCCCGACAAAAACTCCACTGTATTTGTTAAAGTGTTCTGAAAAGGCACACTTCTTCTCTCAGTCCCATCATCAATATAAACGAAGCACATGCAATAATACTGACCTTGTTATTCAGCCAAGCCTCACGTTTACACACTCCATTGCTCATTATTCCCCTACTTTATCTGACCACTTCTGGAGAATGGATTCCACGGCTGACCACTTGGCACACTGGTCCCTCTGAGGGCAGATGTGCTTTAGCCTCACCAACATCTATAAAAGATGACAGGTTGAATCACTGAGGTGTAGTTCTATTGCCCTAAGCAAGCCTTAGACCACCACTAATTGATAGGAGCATTTAAAGCTGAGAATAATACCACGATCTGAATGAGGGGAGGTACCGGCAGGGGTCCATGCCACTTATAAATGAATGCATGGCACTATAGAATATTCTGATTGGGAGATTGGAAGCCCTCAAGGACCGTAGCAGTGTCCTTTTCCCCCTTTTTTTTTCTTCATTTGAAGAGAAAGCCTGGCGTTATTTCTCAGTGAAGAGCACCTATTTTCCTCACATGGGTAGTTTCATATGGACAAATAGGAAGAGATAGCAGGATAAAGAGCGAGAGAGGCGACTTAAAAGCAGGAATGAAAAGGCACTGGGAAGGAATTATGGTGATTTAAAACCTCCATGTCTCCTCCCAGTGGTTTTCAGAGGCGGACTGGAACGTAATGAAGACAGTCCGTCAGTCCACCCGGCTCTTCATTTGAGCTCTCCGTTTCACACAGTAGCTGCGATTACGCTGGCGTGTGTCTGCATGTACGTACATGTGAGAGAATGAAAGGAATCAGTTTCATTGTGTCTGTGTAGGTAGCTGCGTTTGTGTGCCGCTACAACCTATTGTATGTTTTCTTTGCATATACGCATGCGTGCATGCCTGCATGCCTGCATGAATCTGTGCTTCATGTCTCGGTCTCCTCACAGTTTTTCCTCCTCCCATCCTACCCCTTGTCTTAAAGACCACAGGCAATCGACTGAAACGGCAGGCTTCAGCAGAAG
>NTHP01000431.1:318499-345331 GCA_003416845.1 Oplegnathus fasciatus | reverse complement strand
AAAAAAAAAAAAAGACTGAGGCACAGCGAAGCGCAAAGACCACATATGGAACGGTGAGGCGTCTTCTTTGTTGGACGAAATACTTCCCTATGGAGTACGAATCAGCACATGGTTTGTGAGTGAAGGCAGAGATGAAGCAACTGGTATAAAGGCGTGGAAGAGAGAGAAAAAGGTAGGGTTAGGACATGGGTGGGTGTAAGTGGGGGGGGGCTTGGAGTTTGCATTTGAGATCCGCACGAGAAAGGCAGGAGTAGGTGAAAGAGAAGGAGTAACGACAGGCAGACGTGAAGAGATGTTGGCAAAAGCAACAAAGGCACTCAGAGGAGAGAACATTTTTCGCACCTTTTCTCTTGCTTTTTCATTTTTTAAAACACCCCCTTTATCAGTCATCGCTATCATGAATCCGCATGCCGAGGAGCAATTTTAAGGGTGAAAGGTGTGAGCTGTGATGTCAGACTTCACAGACAACACTTTGATTACTTCTCTCAGTAACTAATCAGTCTTTCGGATGGCTGCCAAGAACTCCAGATACTTCTTGGAAACAGTTTACAGGTGAATGAGCTCAGATCAGACCATGAATGTGGATGTCTCTTCCAGCCTACGGTATGTCAGTGAATGTATCCCAGCAGACTTAGATGGTCTAGCTCTGACAACCACGGGTGGAAGGTTTTTCTCCCACGGTTATAATTTCCATTTCATAAAAGAACACAGGTGATAAAGAGCGATTTGTGAAATACCCCCCAATGCCCGCACCAGCATAATGAAAAGCAGAAATCAATGGGAAAGGACTTATTCTGTTCATTTTTCATTGGCTGTGTGAGTGTGTGTGTGTGTTGCCTGTGTGTGTGCATCTCAAGGCATATAGTGCATGCATTTGAGTTTGCACAAAACCCAATTAAAAGCTGAATCAAAAGTGGGAATCCATAAATGAACGCTATTTCAGTCATTCTGCCTTTGTGCTATTGAAGGCAGCAGCATGTGGTGTGAGTCACTAAAACCGGTTGTGATTATAATCAATCTGTGCACTCAGAGCTGCCAGACACACGGGTTAATTTTGATCCTTCCTCACAGCATTCTTCTAGCTAGAGGGAAAAGTAAAGCAGTGATAACAACGTTTTTTAAAATGAAGAGAACATGAAAAGCAGCATCTCTGTAGTGCCGTGACAGGAAAAGGTTCCCATTGTTTCCCATAACAGTGATCACTTCTAATTGCTTCTTGTCATTTTCGTTATGAAAGAGCTACTTACTTCCCGCATCTTGTTTCCCAAGGAAGAGTTTCCAATACTCGGAAATCACTGCAATCAGGCAAGGAAGACATGTGGAACTCTGTAGTGAAGTAACTGAGGAAATGTGATTCTTAATTGCATTTTTCATGATGCACAAAACACATTTGCTTTATTTACTTTTCCAGAAGGGTCAAATAAATATATATTTAATAAATAATCACTTTACATTTCTCAGCTCAGGAAAAATATATTTCACAATGTACTATACTTTCAGCCAGGCGGCATGGCTTTAGGGATGGCAGGGTTAGTCTGTCCATCGCTTTGGTTTAGACTGATATATCTTAACAACTCTTGGATGGATTGCCACAAAATGTGGTGCAGACATTGATGGTCTCCTTGGGATGAATTGTAATAACCCTGTTAACTTCAGCTTCAGCTAGTGCCATCATCAGGTCAAAACTTTAAATCTTAACCTGCAAAACTAATGAAATTCCCATCAGCCTCGGATGTACAGTACTTTAGTGATAATAAGCAAATGTCAGCATGTTAACATGCTAAACTAAGATGATGACCATGATAACTATACCTGCTACACATTAGCATGTTAGCATGATGACGTTAGCATTTAGCTCAAAGCGCTGCTGTGCCCAAGTACAGCCTCGCAGAGCTGCTACGGCTCGGATAATTCCAGTATTTCTTATTTTTGTAGTTTTTTCCATCCTTTTTGTATCCGTTATGATGAACATGAACAGCGTACTCACTAAAGAGTTGCTGAGATCTGGGATCACAGCAGTATCATTACAACAATGTCAGATGGGGCAAAAAAATCAAGCCGTCAGACAGGTTGCAAACAAGCCAACAGTTTATCCACATTTAAACCACTTTGTTTGGAGGTAAAACCTAAAGTGAGGCCACGAGAAATGCCAGTAATAACCCCTTACTGCACCGGAAAAATGCATGTGCACAACTACGGTTGGTTGAAGGAAGTCAGTCAGTGAATTGTGATGGATGTTTACAATAGACAGTTTGGGTGATAATTTTACTGTTTGCCTTTGTTTTCTTTAATAAGTTGGAATGGCACCTGAAGGCTTCTGCTTGTGTTTCTCCGTAATCTCTGTAATTAACTACAAAAATAAAGACCCAAGTTGTAATAAACCTGAATGTTTTTACTTTTTTTTTCTTCTAACTTCAATAATTGCATTATAGAAACACGGGTAGGTGTCATCTCGCTTGTGTAAATGTGTTGTGAATGTGCAAAATATCAGCTATTTAGTTTCATACAGGATGCAGGTGAATCTAGTGATATCCCATAGTGATTTCCAATTGAATCCAAACCAATCTTAAAGGAGGAGATGTAGACAAACAGGAGCAGATGAGCGAATTTTTAAGCTTTGAGATAACTGAAACGTGGATTGTGCACACACATATATATGTGCAGGTGTGTATGAGAAAATGGTTTTGTATTCAGTACACGGAGGGGACAAATGCACTCCATACTCCCATAGACACACGTTATTGGTTCGAAGACACTTGAAATACATTCTAATATTTTGCACATGCATACACATAAAGTCTCCTGTCACACCTATACATAAGCTCAACATTCATACATTAATTTAATGTAATTTCATGTTTGAGTGGCCACATGCCACCAAGGCTCACAGCCAGGCACGTGACAACCAAGCGAACATGTCACCATAGAAATCCAACATGCTTTTTATGATCTCAGTGTCTTTACATCTGTCTCTCTCACAACATATATACACACACACACACACAACCACGATCTGAGGAGCCATCAGAGTGCTAAGTGAAGATATACTCTTCCCTCACCTGCGTCACACATGAGTTGGTTGGAAGCCATTTGTCACTGATGAACCCCTCAGGCACAGCACACACAAAGGAGAGATTCATTTGATGTACATCTAACCTGGTTTCTTCATTTGACGACGGCTGACTGCAGCTTTTGTAGCAGGGATAGAAAAGACAGCCACGTCTGTTCCATTTTCACTCATATTAAACTCATTCACCTCAACTTAATATATTGTAAAAGGCTCCCCGCTGCATTATTCAATCCAGGGGCATCATAGCTTAACACTTTCAGTGGAATCCAACCCAACCTTGTGATTTACAAGAAAAAGTCATAATATCAGAATCAACTCTCTCATGTTCATTTTTTTCCCATTTTTTAAAGCTAAAAATTAATTGCTGTCATTGCCGTTATATCAGTGCAATATCTTCATTTTTTAAAAATCATGCTTCGCACAAATGAATCTAGAGAACATCAAAGATAAGTCTTTCTGTTGTCTGATGCACTTCTAACGCTCTGCTATTTCATCACTACAATATTTATAACTCACACTTCGTTATACTCTACCTAACACGTGCAACAAAAAAAAAAAAACCCTCCACAGTGCAGCCTCAGTCTTCTACTTTAAAACACAGAGCAAGCTCATTTGAGAGGCTGGTGCTGAAATGGTTTGCTCAGTGAAGCAGTGACCTCTTCAGACATGGATGAATTTGGAGTAACTACACTGAATTCTTTCACAGTTAACTATTGGAACTAAGTTACCCAGGCAACTTTTAAGTCTTAAAGCCTGTTTCTTCACACTAAGACTAATACTGGAACGAATGATTTGTATCCCTTTGATATAATGTGAACGGAAATGAAATGCTCTTCTGTTTTTTCAGCACATGTAAAAAAGAGTATTACAGTCTATAGTAGGCCATATTTAGTTCATGCAAGTTTTTTATAATAAATAACAATATTTGGAGGGTAACACAACAATAATATTTGCTTAAGTTTACCTACATAGTTACAGCAGAAACCAAAAAAAAGAATTAATTAATACATTCAAAAAAGAGCAAGAAAAGCCAACAACTAACGACAACAAAAAAGCAATTTGCAAGCACTTTGTCATTGGCAGTTTTAAACATTTAAGATATTCAGTTATTAAGTGACCTATTGAGGACCATTTGTTTTCACAAAGAGCTACATAATTGTTCACATTGTTCACACACAACAGTAATAATCTACAGACCAACAACTCCAGATTGATGCTGAAATGACCGATCGACTAAAGGATCTAAACAGGGAAATAAAGTGCATGCTTCAAAGATATAATCCATATGAGCCTATGGTCCACTGATGAAAGCTTGCAGCATTTGCAGTATTATGACCCGGGTGTCGGGAGCGACTTTCCCAGACAAAATCACGAGCGGCAGCACAGTTAGGCTTTTAACAAGGCAAAAGACTCACTCTTCAACTCACCTGTGTGTGAAGCGGCGTACTGTTTTTTTCCAGTATCTGCTAGCGTTGTGAGTAAACAGTTACTATGGCGGAACAAACAAAGAAAAGGTCGATGACTACAGACGAGGAAACTGAAACTGAAGCTTAGGTGAGCTCCAAAAACACACCTGCAATTAGCGATTATCGCCATAAGTGCCATGAAAGACAACAAAATGAAAACCTTCGAGATTATAACTTTAAGTTTCTATAATATCTAATATCACCTATAGAGCCCGACTGATACTGGATTCTACATAGACACATAACACACTCAAACCCCAAATTTATTCTCCTGCAACCAAAGCATTCATCAAGCACGACATTTCACAACTAAAAAACTCTAATAAGAAAACGATGCAGTGCAAATGACCCCAAAACGCCACAAAACCATTTTAGGCATTTCTGCACTGGTATTTCTATTACATTCAGTAGTGAGGTAGTAGTAGTCCATATTAAGTTCATGCAATTGCTGTTGACCGCCTGGCATGTAATGTAATGATTTCCAGTAGCAGCAGTACAAATTTGTTCGGGATAAATACGAGGAGATCCTCACCATCATCGCTGAGCGGATGGAGAAAATAGAGCTAAAATCAGAAACTCCATCATGAAAATTTGAACAAAGACATCACGCTGAATGGATGATTGATGTGTAGATGGATGGATGGGTAAATGTAGGAGTACACTGAACCTCAGTGCAACCAAATGGCCTTTTAGGCTGAGAGATTCTATAAACAATCATAACATACAGTATGTGGAGCATTAACAATCCCATTTCCAAACGATCTTCAGCATATAAAACATTGCTTTATACACATAATGACTGCTTTTTAGAGCCATGTGACATACTGTTGGCTAGAAATTTTGGTACAATTAAAATGCTATCTATTTGGACTGAGAGAAGAGATGAAAAAGCTCATCTAATGATTGTGTCTCAAAACAGGCCAAGATTAGCTTTGTTTTACATTATCTATGCAGCGAGGGCTACTTTTTAAGGCGGCCATTATTCTAAGTGCCATTGTGTCACACTGTATTTCAGTCTGTTACAAATGGAGATGTTTGAGAGTGTCTGACAGTAAATACTGTGCACGGTGAAAGCATAATTGCCAAAGCACCCGTGATGCGATGTTGTGACAACATCAGCGCTGATAGGGGATTAGAAGAATCACTTGTGTGTTAAAATTGCCATTCAGACTTGGTCAATCAGTCGTAGCAGCCATTTAAATGTTAATGGTAAAAAATGAACTGCTACATTGTTGGTGGACAAGTGGTGCTCCATAGCCAATGCAGTGTTTATTCTCGAGCTGTTTAATTGCCAACAAGGACATGTACCTTCTAGCAAAGCGACTACAGAACAAGAGACACTGACAGCTATTTTTTTCAGCTGAGAAATCACTGAATAAAAAAATCAATCTGGCAAAGAGAGGTCCCGCATTTGTCATCATATGACAGAGACATATGTCACGCAGGGGAACAGTGCACATAAAACTCATTATCATATGTCACGTCAGGCATGGGGTGTGAGTGCGGTTTCGATCTGGTGAAAAAATATCACAGCATGATCTCTAATACACAGTGTTTAAAATGTCAGAGAAAGCCAACCACTCCTTGTGAATCACGCGCCCGTGCAGTGTACCAGAGCAAATTGAAATCATACAGGAACGGGAAATCCCAACAACAAAGGCACTTCATATTAACATTCAGTCATTTCCTATTAGAAGCGAAATACCATTACTTTCAGGCAGCGAGTCGTGACAAGTGTCCAGAGCTTTCAATATAAGCCGCGGTGGACGGGGATGTGTTTCAGAAAGGATGAGGGCTGAACAAGAGAAATCCATTAGCCTCACCCTGTCATATTTATCTTTGTACCATAAACTACCTCTATATCTCCTCCCTCTCCCTTCACTAAGCACTATATTCCCTCTAACTCACCACTTTTATTTTTATACCACCTCTTTCAACTAAATGCTTTGCACCACCCCAACTTTTCTCACTTACCAGCCATTACCACCCAGGTTGCACCTTCGCCTCCTCTGTCCTACTTCCATTTTGCCATTCTTTGCTCATCTACAAATTTGGGTTCACAAAATAATAGCGACTCCCAGAAAAAAATCAATATTATGGACTTAACAGCAAGTGGAGTGAAGTCAAGCCCAGAATTGGACCGTTCCTCCAAAATATTTTAATTTGCCCAGTTAAGGAAGTGTCATTTAGTTATAAACAATTTAACCCTTAAGAGTACATCTTTTCGTGGCTGATAAGATGTCACATTGTAATGCAGAGACAAGTGATGGTACGAGATGAAACTGCTGACATCGGGGTTAACACAGAATCTAATTATCTAATTAACAAAGTATAAGAGAACAGTATTATTTCAATGTATGTACTATTTTTATGTGAATTTTTAAATAAATGGGAGAATGTTGTTAAAGTGCAATGTTTATAATATATCATATATGTATGTCAAGAGCACATGGAGGGATATTTACTGAGGATTTGCAGCCTCATTTTAGGCACTTAATAGTCAATTTGCGTTTGTCCTTATTTACTAAAGGACCACACCGAGGACTCTGTGTCTGGAATGTAACATTGGACCCGCACGGAGGGTGAGATGCTACAGCCAGGTGGAAACAGTAAGTGGGAGAGACAAACAGAGATAGAAATGCAAATTGAGAGAAGCAAATATGAAGTTTACTTCCCAGTAGCTCCTCTATCAGTGAGCAGTAATGCAGCATCATGGTATTTTTCACACAACTTTGCCTTTGTGTGTCCCGCAGTTGCCTCATGCTTATTTGTCTTGACTTTTGTCTGATCCAGTACCACTGCAATATGATTGAAACAGCCAGTAACACTTGAGTAGGTTGGTCTAATTTTTAAAATATGTTTATTATAAAACATCTAGTCAAATGAGTGTAAAAGGTTTGGCAAAAAAAAAAAATTTCATGAATAATTAAATCGCTGATCTTTTTGTTGCTAACGTTTCTTTTTTGAGCTATGTAGGCTATTTAACTAATATTTCCTCACGCGTAGCCTTCTCTTGTCGGATGAATACAACGTGCACTTCCAGAAGTGTCCTCTCTTTAACCAGTATTCCAAATTCAGCAGCAGAAAACACTTCCCCTTCCCAGACATGTGCAACACATGTCAAAAGCCACATCTCACCACATGACTTTGGAGTGAGTGCATTTTACTGAAATGGCAGTATACTTTACCAGAGGATATTTTAGTCCTCTGCAGCTGTTAAATACACATTCATATATTTCAGAGAGCTAAGCTAAGACAAATAGTTGGGTGGAGGATGAGACAGATAGAGAGCGCGAACCAGGTCTCACATTAGTGAGGGTTGGCTGGATCAGACACTTGAATCACGACTCCTAATTAATAGGTTACATAACTGATAGGCCACACGCTACAGGTAGGTCATTAAGCTCAGTTCTAAATCACAGGATTTTTCTGTTCACTGCTACAGCTCATCTGACCAGTGCACATGTGAGGGAGAAAAACTTTATTTTGAAACTTTTGGCTGCGGAGGACATACAGTACCACATGTAGTGTAAATGTAGATGTATGTGCAGTGTAATGCCAAGAGCTGAATATTGGTGCTGCTACCAGGCTTTTTTGTTCCTGCCGCGGCCACCCATGTACTGTATGTAGAAAGATTCATTCTCAACACTGCATTCAGTTTCAGTGCTATAAGCCACTCTAGATTGAAGGAAGGATCATTTGAAATGAGATTACCCGTGTTTATTCCCCCTTATGGCACAGAAAATAGAACAACTTGCCATGTTTCGTGTAGGATGGTAGAAAATAGATATTGCGATGTTTTCTCCAGGACATGATTACAACAGTCAGGCAATGCAATAGGATGCAACGCGCACACAAAGAAAAAGCCTGCGCTCCCGTCAGGCACAACAAGGGTTAATTCCACAGTACACAAGCTGTAATGAAAGAGGTGGATTGCCAAGACAGAGAGAAAAGATGGAAAGAAAGAGAGAGGGAAAAGGAAGAAGGGACAGGAAGGATGTTCAAAGGGTTTGTTCTAGCATTTGAAAGGGGAATTTACAACAAGCAGGCCAGCAACACACAACAGCGGGGCTTTGAAGTGTCTGGCTATGTGCGGAGATGCCGGTGCTTACATGCCTTGATTAGCTGGAGAGAGTTTCACACCCCCTGCTGCACATGTTGTTGCTGTGATACTCTCACCAAGCAGGGGATCTGGTGATAGTCAGGGGCTCAGCTGGAGCTGTCTTCATAAGGGTGGGTGGGTGTGTGTGTGTGCGCGGGTGTAGGCAGGGTGTGTAGTGTGCCTATAAATGTCTGCAACGTTTGAGGGTACACATGAGTATACAGTATGTGCATGAACAGCTCATGTGGGTGGAGTGTAGCAGTTCAGTGTAGTGGTGGAGAGTGTACGTACTGTGTGTGTGTGTTAGCGTGTCTGTGTGTTCGTGGACCAGACTGTCGGCATAATTGGATTGACAGCTCCCACTGTGAAGGGTGCAGCAGAGTCAACTGGTGTGTGTTCCTAGAGAGCTCCCCTGGTGCCCTCTCCTCCTTCCTCCACCTCCTCCCCGTTCCTGTTCTCCTCTTCCCTCCCACCTCCTTCTGCTGTGATCCTAATCAGGAGAGAAAGGCCGGCTAAGGAGCTTCAGCTCGTGGTGGCCGGGCATCTTGCTCCGCTGGAAATAGAAATAAGAAGGCAGATGAGAGACTTCAAGTATGTACACATATCTTTAAAATTGAATGCATTTGAGTCGTGATTTTTATGGAAAATATAAAGTTACATCAAATGGAAGATTACGGTGCACATTTTCAGACAGTCTCTTCTGGAAGGCATGCACAGTGCACTTGGTTGTTCACACAAAAAGTGACAGAAATAGCAGTGGAAAGCGTAAAAAAAATAGGGCTTGAGAGAGAAGTTCCAACCCTGCCAACTTTCTCACCTGCACACAGCTGGCTAATGACTGCATGAAGTGGGTGTGAATGTCAGATTGTCTGTTTCAGAAAGTTACAGAAATTGTCAGACTCAAACCCACCCCCCCACCCCACCCCAAACCAATGTCGTAAAGGTGTGTTTGAGGGGGGTTCCGAAGCAGTTCCGAGATCTGTCAAGCTCTTCCAACAGCGTGTACTGGCCCCTTAAGTCTTTATAGATACACTAAAAATACAGACCTCGACTACGCCCATAAAAGCAGGACCTGACACTGAAACTAGACTGTCAAACTAACACATAGACTGGGCCCAATCTGCAAAAAAAAGCCAGTCTTGAAGAAATAGTAGGCAGGTATAGATTGAGCGATTGCTATTTATGACCAACTAAGAAAGAAATCTAAAACCTTACACTTTTGTTCAGATGTTGTCAGGTTTCATTTAAGCTTTGACACTAAGGTAGCATTAACACCTATTTTTTTCTGCGATTTAAGCTCATTCTGGTAAGTTAGTGTAGTTTGAGGTAAGAATGCTCTCAGTTTGATTCTGGTCCAGACCAAATCTGTGTCTCACAGATTGATGAGTGGTTCATTTATGGCGTGAGTGTGGATCAGCTTAAAAATATATGTGATATGCGTGTGTGACACGTATATGAATTCAAAAGCTGTGCTGAACAAATATACCTGATTTATCTGCTGATCATGGCAGTGTTTCCACCGTCACATTAAGGTTCGGAATGCCTCGCTCACTTGGGTGACAAATGAAGATGACATGATGATGGCAAAGAGTCCAGTTGCAGTCTTGATGAATCACGCTCACCACCTACTGTTACCTGTGTGACCTCCCCATGATTAATGGAGAAGATGTGTGAAACCTGCAGTGAAACGCGCCTTAACCTACTGCCACTAGAATGTTAGTAATGTTAATGTAATGATGATTGCAGGACAGATCACTGAAAGTGTGAATAAGTGAATGAAATTACAGGTGTGAACACAACCCAAGATCGACACATTTTAAGTATACACCCTGCATTTACTACTAAATATATCATGTAAATATATTGGTAAGTTCTGATCATATACATTGTTAAACCTTACGACATGGACAACTGAGTTCATTGATACGAATGCATAGCTACTGCAACGTACTGTAGCACTACTTGTATTATAGAGCGTGTGTGGGTGCATGTGCTTGTGTAAACGTGTGTCCATGCAGGCTGGGCTTGCGCATCTCGCCGTGTTAGTTTTGTGCGCTGGTATGTGAACATGTATGTGTTTCCATCTGTGCTGGGGTCACCACCCAGCAAACAGCTTTACACTATCCCAGCTGCATCTCCAGGGAGAAGGGCCAGCATGGAGAGGAGGCAGCAGCTGAGGAGGACGTGAGAGGAAAAGGGATGCTGAATGGTAGAATAGAGGGGGTAAAAGGTTGTGCGATGATGGACTACACGATACATTTGGGCCTTGTGGTTAAGTGTGTTTTGTGACAAGACTTGTGTACGGCCGAATAAGGGACTGAAAGAGGTTAAAGTGTGGTTATATGTCTGTGCTCTTTTTGGCTGGACCGCAGCAAAGCAGCGCCAGCCCTATAAAGTCTTTCCCTGACTGAGTGAGTGATGAAGTTACACTATTGGCCAGTCGAGTGTTGCAGGTTCCCCATTGGCCATTGCTCTTTCAAAATGAATAGGTGTGAACAGTCCTGCAGGCACAGGCAGCCAGGCATACTGTAGACAGTCCTCAAAATGTCCTCAGGAGGCTTTTAAGCCTTGTTTGTGCTCGTGCGAGACACTGTGGCGCGGTGGCTCCACAGATGGCACACGAGCTACGGGCGCGCACAGAGGCGTTTATGCTCAGCATGCTATCCATTGCAGTATTCACCAAAACGCCAGGGGGGGTACAAACAAAACATAGACCAAACATGGTTGTGTGCTCTGCTATACAGCTCCCCAATGCAGGAAGAGGAAGAACTGTAATCATCTGTAAACTCATACATGCATCTATTCATGGACAGACTTTATCGCTGTTATACAATCCCTGCAAAGAAGGAACAGAACGAAAATGTATTCTAAAGAAACATTGGTTGAATGTCCTGTAGACAATATGTGGCAGTCATGTTCTCAGTTGTATTTTAATTAACTAATGTGATAATGTCCTCATGAGCACATTGACCGTACACGCTCCAGCCAAATACTAGGTTACAACCTCGTCTTCCTATTGCTGTGGGAACTCAGTGTCGTACCATGATACAAAAGTAAGGAAATCCTCATTGAGGTCCAAGTAGTGACTCAAACCAGGACCAGTGAAATTGTTGAAATTGTTGTGCAAATGAGGAATGCTGTTGCTGTGTGAGAACCAGTCAGATTTAGGCAGGTTGGAAAAACCTTGTAGCCTAAACTGAATCACTAGTCTATCAGCTCGCATCCAAACACATTCTGCATTTTGATGTTTCATATTGCCTTTGATGAAAATGGAATGGCAAAAATGATTTAAAAAAAACAAAAAACTGTTTAGTAGGCAAATTATCTTGCCAATTGTCGAGCAAAGCAATGCAAAGTCTAGTGGGTGTGCTTTGTCTGCGAGCATAATCAGGCTTAAAAGAATACTTTTTATGTGTTAAGCTTGGTGGTCAATTTATGTAAATGCATGGTGAACACATGCATGGTTATCTGCCGGCATTTCCTCAACTAAAATGCGCATTCTTCCATTTTTCTTCTCGCATACGAGACCCTTGTTATCCTCTGCCCCGCCATGCTGATGCGGTTAAGGACACTGTCATATTGGAAGTGGAGCTGTGGGATGCTAGTTAGCCACTCTGCATGTGGCTGATGGTAGGGGCCTAACAAGATCCATGGGTGATTGAGACTGATGGTGGGAAGATGGGGCTTCAAATCCCTTTACTGTTGCAGTTCATTCCTACTTGTCAGGGCCTACCAGCTCCCACTAACTGAGCTGCACATTTCTCTCTGCATCTCTTTCACTCACTCACTGCTTCTTTTGCTGTTCCTCCTTCTTAATAATGCTGTCAACCTTTCCCCATTTAGCCTTGGCCCATCTCTGACTCGTTAATTTGTGGAGTTTCTGACAAATGTCACCCAGATCTACCTCCAAAACCCCAAAAAAAACTGTTTACCCAGACCTTCTCCTGCATGGCTATCACCAGGGGGAAGTTCCACCACAGTTTGCCTGGTCAATCAGAACTGTGACTTTTCTTACAAGATCCACTGAAGACAAGGTGCTGATACAGGGGCACGCTCGCACTTGATCTCCTGAATGCACATTACCATTTTTTTATGCTGGTGGTGTAAACTCAGTGACAGTTATCTGCCTCTGTGGCTGTGGCAGCGGTCAAAGTATGCACACCTAAACCTTAATCTCTGCTCAGGCACCCTACAGCTGTCATGCACCATGACTGGAAGTCTTTTTCAGTAGGTGTTTCTTGCATTGTTGAATCCTCCACAATGTAGTAAGGAATATTTATAGATCAAAGTACAATTGCAAAACAAAAGAATGTCGAAAGGTCGGAAGAAAGGACAAAGATCTTGCAGGGTTATTTGCAAACTGAAGATATGTCACACATGTACAGTAGCAAGTATGTTAGAAAGCAGCACCGCTACTATGGCTACATATTTAGATCTAAATGACCTGTCAGTGATGTGTATGTTCTCCATTTAGGAGATAAAAGTACATAGTCAATACATAGTAAATGCATTTTTGATAGGGGGAAGAAAAGACATAGCACACAGTTGTCACTGCCATCGGCTTACTCATAATGGCTCTTCTGTCCCCGACTGTCCCTTCCACATAGGTTCTGTGTGTGTGTGTGTATGTGTGTGTATGCGTGTGGTGCTTATTATGTTTCTCTTGCATGCTCTCTCCCTGACAACCTAATTACTACTTTCAGCGATACACTGACATACAGATCGAAAACTGCAATCAGGAATGCGGCTCATTTTTGACAGGGTGGTGGTTTATGAGATGTTTGTGTAGGAGGAGATTTTTTTTCTCTCTCTTTTTTTCAGTTTTTGTTTTTCATTCTCATTATTTACATCGCCGGTGTCACTGAGAAGAACGGGAGAGAGGGACTGAGAAGGGCGGGAACGACGGGAGATTTGTGGGAAACATGAAAGGAGACGGCTCTCTCTCTCTCTCTCTCTCTCTCTCTCTGGGTTCGAGCGAGTGACTCGCAAAGCATTTGTACTGCGAGCAACTTGGTTGATGGATTGATTTGTTCTCAGCTAAGGTGGAAGGTGTTCCATTCCAGTAACATTACATCATTTTGATGAGGTAACATAGCTAGTGAGGGATAATTAGTTGGTATAAACCGAAATTAAAAGTGAAAATAAAATGAAATTTAAAAAATGGCTCAGGAACTTTCTCTGCAACAAGTGTGACTTTATTTTAAGATTGTATCTTTTCAAATAAAAGTAACTGCTGTTGTAGTTGGCTATTTCTGCTCTATGTGGAGTCACTGGACTACTGATTTGATGTAGTTTGAAGACACAGCAAGGGTTTTACTCTGTAGGCCACCTTTTCTTATGAAATTTGGTTGGGCCACTATCACAATATCAGCCTGAATCTCGCCTCTTCCAGTCTGTTCATTTACCAGCATATTAACTCTCCTGTCATGTCAGACCCTGCCACTCCCTCCTGACCTGCAATAACCTCTGTTCCTTCCATTCCCCATCACCTGACTGCCTCACCCACCTGCTCACCTGTTCCCACTTCCCTCATCATCCCTGCAATATATACTGTATACTGGCCCATTTCTACCTGTTCCCTGTCAGATTGTCTCCCCACTAAGGCTACTGTACGTTCACACTGCACTCAATTCGGATTTACTGCTCAGATCTGATTTTTTTGTTTTGTTTGGCTGTTCACGTTATTTTTTAAATGTGGCCATGACTGTTCAGACTGAGGTCGCATTGCAAAAAATCAGACCTGTATCTGATTTAGGACCACATATGGAAGTGGCCCAAATCAGAAATGAAAAGATCAGATTCCATGTGATTTGTGCTGTTCACACTGTTCAGATCTGAGTCACATATGAGCAAAAAAATCAGATTTGGGCCACCTTTGCCTGCAGTCTGAACGTAGCCTTAAAGGTGTTTTCACACCAGCGCTAATTAGTCTGGTTAAGTTGGATTCTGGTTTGTTTTCTACGCACCGAGACCCTTTAGAGGAAGTGGTCTCGGTCTGGTCCAAAACGAACTCTGGAGCGGTTTGTTTGTGGCGGGAACATGATCCGACCTCGATCCGACCCAACTACCAGGTGAATTCAGCAAGTTTGAGCTAAAGGGCTCCTTTAGCCAGGTGTGCTTTGCATTCTGGGATGCGGCAGAGCACGCAAACTGTTTCTAGTAGTATCAGTCAGCCGTTGCTCCATGTTAAATTGCGTAGCAATGTTCCTCTCACAGAAATATGCACTAGTCCAGAACACAGGATCTTCTTCCTGTATATACTTTCTTGCTCCCGCCCCCAGAGACATCTGACCAATAAGCGGAGTGAACGTTCTCACGTGGTTTGTAGTGATGCATTTTGGTTCGCTTGGGTTTTTCTCTGTGTGAAAAGAAACCGAACCAAGGGGAAGTTTACAAACTCATCAACTGATTGGGACCAGAGCAAACAAACTATAGGTGTGAAAATGCACCAAGTGTTCCAGCTGCGTCATCTTCCTGCCTGTTATCTGTCTTCTTCCTCTACCTCCGACTGTTCACAGGTGCACTCACTGCTTGCCTGTCATGTTGCCAAAAAAAAGTGAGAGGCGGTAGACGACAAATAAGAGTAGGGATGGAAAAAATCAATGAGTGGAATGCGTCAAATTTCTCTTTCTGGCTCTGAGTGGCTAAAGGCGTTTCAGTGGTATCAAGATGAGTTTTTGCGTGCCTGACAATACCTGCCTCAGTGGAGGAACTTAAACAGTGACTGTGGCCAACCAAAAAGTGAATGAATGAACGTGTAGTTATCAGCTCAATACACAGAACAAAAAAGAATGCACTGTGTGCTGTGAACCAGGGGGACAAGAATATACAAACTATATAGTGGAAGGAAAAGATAAGGCAGTTGTTAAATTTAAGCCCTCCAACCCCGGCTGCGGAATGGCCTGGCTTTTAAACAGAATAACTGGCTAAAGAGAGCAGAACATTTAAAACCTACAGTATAAGGATAAATAAAACTGTTGTTCGGAAAGCTCATCTTGCTGGCACAGTGGTCAAACCACTCTCTCTCTCTCTTTATGTAGTAGGTCTCACTCTGCGGTTTTCTTGTATAGCAGACAAGGACCACGCGAGTATAACAAGAAAAGGGAAGCGTGCTCCTTGTCCATTATACAACACAACGCAGAGTCAGAACATAAGTAGCACTACAGAAATGCCAGTATAGAAGTATAAAACTGTTTATGTTGTACATTGATTGGTTTGGAAATGACTGTATATCACAATAACCAACCTTTCTCTGTATTCATCAGAAAATCCAATTCTTGCTGCACAAGCAAGAGAGTGTTTATTGTCCTAAGAGATCCACATGGATTGACAATGTATTATTACCTTTGAATTTAACCTCTTACCATAATTGTTGGCAAAAGTACCGTCAGGTCAGATGGAGAGTTCAGCATCACATGAGAATATCTTTACTATCATGGTTAACGTTCTGGACTTCCAGTTGTTGATTTAAAGACTGATTCCGGATGTCAGTCACAAGAATTGAGTCCATTACTTTTTAAGATAAAGCAGCACCCAAAAACACATCATAACCTTTGTACAGTAAGTGGACGGCCACAAATTTACTGGCATGATATTTGACCACCTAGTAATTTTAAAAACAGAAAGATGTGTGGTTGACGTAACAGACTTAGCAGATACCAGTGGAGTTTAGTTCAGTTTCTGTCAAGCGTGTAAGAGTCAATGGACTTTTTCGGGAATTATCTTACATGTATTTAATATGTGTGCGCATGTGTCTGCATTATACATCATTAAACATGATTGATTAACACTATACACATGCCAGTGGTGAACACCACAATTAATCTGTTGACTCTATAACTGGCTCACTTTGACCTGTATTTAACATGGAGCTCAGTTCCAGCACATACAGCATTAATCCAAATTAACCTGTGTACTTTTCCTCATGAACTAACTACTCCATCTATAGTCTATCATGTCTGAATTAACATACTGCACGCTTAAGGCCATATTTCAGATATTTGCATATATGAGCCACAGATGCTTGTCTGCCACGGGAAATAAAAGCATTTGTCACTATATGGAGGTCATTACATTTACAGTATAGTAGATTTTAAGTAATCTCATACAGTAAGGATAAGTTGATGAGTGTGGACAATCTTTAATGATGCTGTAGTGTGACATTTGATACAATATGAAATGCTCCATATCGATTTTAAAAAATGGTGTTATTTTTGTGCTTTGCCTGCTTTTATTTTGTATTGTCAGAAGGAGACTTTCCTGTGCAAGGTAAAGGCGGGTTTCATAGTTCAGCTGCAACAAGCTGTTTTCAAAAGAAGATACACGAACCTTTTCACCTAAGTTGCAAGGTTATTTGTGCATAAAAGGGTTTACGTTCAAATAAAAGAAATATTTCACACTGTAAAAAATTATTTAATTCTTCTAACCCACAAAGTCACGGCTAATGGAAACCAACAATGAACATTTCAAGCTCTCCTACAGACAAGGATGACACAGTGACAGGGTTATTTCCACATTCTGTGCCGTACTTTATATAGGGTGGCTGAATGTTCTTGCAGTTATTACCTACGTTCAAAAAACAACATCCATGTGGCGATGACAATTTGATGGTAAGCTTCATGTTTTATGTTACATATGATTTACCATACGGACATATCGCTGTGGCGTGCTTTCCCTTCAGTCGGTGTTCGGATGGCAAAACATCTCCTCGTCTGTGAGTCATCAGCATGAATAATGACACCTTGGGCTGAATGTTTGTTCTCAGTTCCCCAACAGAGCGCCAATTTAAAGAAGGCAAAGTGAAGGACGGCCTGCTTTTCGCCTCGAGTGTTTGAAGGGTGGCAGGCGGCGACAATACACACATGCTGAGAGTGGAGGACTGATCAGGAAAGTAATATGTGCTGTGGGTGGAAAATATACTTGGAGGGTGCCTGTGTGCTCAACTGGATTAGAAAGTTGAGAGAGAGAAAACACAAGCAAACAGGAATATATATCAGTCTAAAGCTGTGAACTGGAATGCACAACGCTGCTCCCTGCAGAGACTTACTATTTTAACCAGGAAAGCAGATTTACAAATTTATCTCACTATTTTTGACTGTGTCTGTTGGTACTGTATGTCTCTGTGCTGCTGTGCACTTTTTCATAAACATGTTTCAGTGTGTGTGTGTGTGTGTGTGAGCATGTGTGGCTGTTTGTGTTCATTTCAGCACCACCTGCATCCCAGTCACCTCTCTGCGGCAGATTTTCCACTTAACATGATAGAAATGCCTTTGGCCATGAATAACACATTTACTCTCTACTGTACCTCAGGCAGAGTATTACATGATCGGTTTCCTCTGCTAGAATATGTTAAAAATGGAAAAAGCCAGTGTTCCTTCAGGAAGCAGAAGCTAGGGGAAGCAGCACAATTTTAAGGATTGAGGGGAAAAAAATGCTGGAAGAGACAGAAAAACAGGCAAGATCAACAAAAAAAAGGGGAAAAAAAACAGCCGCAGCAGTCAGTAATGATTTGCGTCCCCTCCAGAAACGCAGTTGCTGGGAGGGGGGAGAGGGGAGTGTGCATTTGTGCGTACAAGTGTCTGCCTGCCCATGTGTGTGTCTGTGGGTGTCGGCGCATATGTGTGTCTGAGGGCTGAGTGTGGAGGGGCTAATGGAGTGTTGATTGCCTGGCGGTAAGCAGGCATCAGTGGGTAATTGCAGCTCTACGGTGTAGCAGCTCTAAAATGAAGACGCATTTCACATTCGATCACTGAGCCTCCAGTATGGATGCACGTGCATGTGGTGGTGGGTGATGGAGGGTTAGAGTCGTGCATGTAGTCCTATACCTAGCCAGTGGAGCCAGATTTAACAATTGGCACAGCGGTATTAAGCAGCAGGCCACAAACAAAGTGACGCTGACACCTTACCTTGCCTGGCTTGCGTGTCCATGTGTGTTTCAGAGAATAATTGTAAGCTGCTGCCAAACTGTAGGTTTAGAATGGAGTTGCCAGATTTTAAGAGAGTGAAGGCAGGTATTGTGTTAGTCTGTAGAGCTATGCAGAACAAAACCAAAAGGTAGAAAGCTAGAGGTGGAGCTAATACGTCCTGCCCTTTCTTTTTCCTTCTGTTTTCTCTCCCTTTGCGCCTGGTTGAAGTCTCCCCTTGGTGAACCTCACTCGTGTTGCCAGGCGACAAGGTTGCCTGGGAGCAGGGCTTTGATGAGCAGTCACAGTGTAATGGAGGTAGCCCTGCCAACTCGCTGAACACAGGGACAGACAGGCGGACAAACACATGCATGTGTGCAAACACATGCCAGAGTGTGGCATGTGTGCAGCCAGAGCAGTCAGGACGCAAATGCACCCAGAGGAGCCGTGTCTGGGGTCGTTTTTTAACTGCAGCTCTGGCTCATGGCAATGCTCACATTTATACAGTATTAAGTGATTAGTACTGATTTATTCTGAGGAAATCTGAAGATTTTTTCTATTTCACAGTTTCTTCATTAATACCTATGATGAATAGCACCGCATGTATTTATTACAGTTAGAAGCTGCAGCCCTGCTGTTGATTTCTTCTGTAGTTTTCCACAAAATCTACTCCCTGTGTTTTCAAAAATCACAGAACATTTCACAGAAACATTGCCCTGCCTTGGCTGCCTAGCATTACTTTTTTTCTCTCATAGGCATTGCAGTAGGTGAAGGAAAAAAAAAATCAACTTGCAATATCCCTTAACACCAATAGGATGTGCACTGATGGCTCAACCCAAACCTCATGTAAAACAGATACAATACCACTGCACACAATCAGACAGTAAGATGGATGAAGAACAACACGAGCGCAGTGGTCAACACCATCAAAGCTGAGTGCCACTGCTGTACCAAAATGGCTGGCTGAAGGGCCCCAGCATACCCATGGATGTGATAATTAAAGAAACGTTTGATCAGTGCAAGTAATGAAATGTCTAACCCACGCACGCCGCTGCCTGAAGCTCAGCTGCTAACATGTGGTTTCCATATCTCTTTGCATTCTTAAAGTAATAGCCCAATCTACAACTTTTTTTTTTTTTCAAATAATTGGCCATTTTCTTACTCCCACTCTCTCTGTGTTGAACATGATTGTGATTCAAACTCTGACTCTGGTTCATAAAAGCTTTTACAGTTGCTCTAGGAAAAGTTCCTCTGGCACACATAAGAGATGTGTTTTACATTTCCAATGGCTCCAACAGGATTGTAATTATAGCTGCAGGCTCACAGCCGCAAGTCTCACAGCCTTTCCAGTCGGTTGTATACCCCTACCTGTCAGTCGCATACTTCCTTAAATGGTAAAGCCCTACAGTCAAAGTTTTACTTAAAACAGATTTTTTTTGGCAACTTGAGGGCTACAAGCTGTAAACACAACACTTACACATCCAGCACATCTGGAGCGACATTAATATCCATTTGGAGTCGTGTTTCTGGCCACCTGACAAATGTAAGTCCAATACGCACTTTCTTTTTAGCTCTGCTTTGTTCTCCTCCAACTCCTAAGGGAAATATCTGCGGAATGCGCCACTGTATTCACAAGCTGGTAGTTAACTTTGTCTGCTGTTTGGTGCCGGGCAGGTAGTGTACAGTGGGTTTTTAGAGCTTTTTTGCTGAGAATTGCTGCCTGCTGCGGCTGAAAACAAAGTTACGAGAGCGGTGAGACTGAACCAAAACGGCGAAGTCATGGGCAGAAGACCGAAACAATGAGTTTAAAGAGGCTTAAAAGCTCTGTAGAGTTGAGGTGAGCTGCAGAGTTGGATTATAATTCACTGTGGCTCCATCACTACAAGCGACCCCCTTTACATACAAGTTGTCATGTGATCCACTGTTAATATGAAAATATTGATTATAGCTGTTTTTAGTAAAATATGGAAGTGAAATATACACATTTAAAATACTAAATACACATTGGCCACATTGCTTGATTGACAAGTATCACTTATCACACATGTTAAACACCCTAGATCGAGATAAAGTCACCAAAAATTTGAAAACATCTGACAGTCCAGTCAGGTTGCACAAATATTTTTCATGCCTGTATTACTTAATAAATTGTCAGTTTGTTGCAAGCAGATAGCTAAGGTGAAATGGTGTGTGTATGTAGTGTGTATATGTCTATTGATGTAGTGTGCCTTTGCACATCTGTGCATAGGAGTGTGGAGTGTGTGTTTGTATCCATCAGTCTAATTGTGATTATGGCATTTAATTAAGCCAGATGATTTCCACTTCTGTGGTAATCATTAGTTCTGTATGTGTGCGTGTGTGTGTGTGCATGTTTTGGGAGTTTGGACTATGCCATTTCTTTAAGACCAAGGATGAAACTCTCTCACTGTCTGTCTTTCTCACTGCAGGATTAGCTCCATGTCAACTTTCCTGGAAAAGAAAAACTCTGTTGACACTGAAATCCTCATCAGACATCAAATGTCCTCTTGCTAAAAATAGTCACCTCATGTCAAGCCATGAAAACATCCAGATCTTCTACAGCAGCTGCAACTCAAAAAGAAAACAACACGTTGAAATGTCATTGTCATCGCTCCGAACGGCTGCATCACCCGCCTTTATAACCACATAATCTCTGTCAAAGGAGTTTGAACAATAATACAACAGCAGTAGAGTTGTTTGTGAGCTTTCTGAAAGCTTGACTCACTTCAGGCTAACTAAATGACCTGTGAAAGCTGGTATGAGAAGCATGAAGCTGTGATACATAAACAGATGGAACTTTTTACAGGCATACGCTGCTAACCAGCCTAGTGTGAATACAGCTAATTGGAATAACAGCGATGTAAACGTTACTGCCACATATGTGTGGGTGGTATTTGTAGGTTTGGTATGCATGGGTGGAGAATTTAATATGGGGACTTCTTGTTTTGTTTGTCAGTAAATGTGAAAGGGCATGTTAGGCAGCGCCCGGCATGAAAAAAAGAACAAGAATTTGTTCTGAATTCTTTACGAATATAAGAGAGAAGTGAATGAAAAATGCATTGTACCATATGTGCAAAATGAACATTATCCAAACAAACTATACTTTGTACATGGATCATCATGTTTAATTACGCTTGATAATCTTTGGAAAACATTTTCATGTTAATAAAGTCAAGTCCACATACCTAAAATGTATCTTAATTGATCTCTATGCAATTTAAAGGTATACAGTGAAGCACAATACTCAGTATGGAACGTAGTTTATTCGTGCATGGTCTGTGCAGTGCCATGTGATGAGACGGGATGCTTTTCTATGACCTTTAGGAACTGCCCTCATATATGTCAACAACGTTACATGAAGTAGCATTTCAGTATTGTGATGTAAACTTCATTGTACTGTCACTGTACCATCGTACTACATCCTAAACTCACAAATTCCTTCAAAACAACGTAAACGTGAATTATGATG
Organism: Oplegnathus fasciatus; assembly: GCA_003416845.1. Classification (NCBI taxonomy): domain Eukaryota; kingdom Metazoa; phylum Chordata; class Actinopteri; order Centrarchiformes; family Oplegnathidae; genus Oplegnathus; species Oplegnathus fasciatus. The sequence continues at coordinate 323,304 of NTHP01000431.1, read as the reverse complement.
CACAATTTCAAACAAAGCTTTACATTAATAATGTAACTGTTAAACTATAACAGTGCAGTGGAGTTATCAAATTGGATTTTGTTTTCCATTTTATATGTAAACTAACTTGAACAATGAAAGGATTTTACCTTTTGATTAAACTGATATTTATACGTGTGCCATAAGCATGCTCTAATTAACCAATTAATCAATCTCCCTTGTGTATATTATATCTTTCTGCTGTACAGTAGTTCACTGTTAGGATAGCCACTGTATTTGAACTAAATGTGACTTAAAACCTTAGTTTTAAACATCTTTATCTCTACAAAATTGCACGTTTAATCTAACAAGCTACAGTACATGCTAATGATGGAAAATTCTGACACCTAAGGAAGAAATGCACCAGGTATAACTACTATATGTAGCCAATTACTTTTGTGCAGCTGAGACCTGCACATGAATAACCCTGAAAAACTAATATATAATTATAATGACTAACGTATATGAACTAGTTAAAATAACCCAGTAAGTGTTTCCCACATCTTTAAATCTACAAGACTTTCTCCAGCACTAGCTCAGTGCAAACATAGTGTGGACGTAAATCTGGCAGTGCAAGACTAATAACGTTTACAGTATATTGCATCAGATGGGTTTTCCAGACTGTTTATTGATGCACCAAATATGCACTTTCCTCTGGACAACTTTTGTTAGATCAGGAAAATCTTTATGTCTAAATGCATCTTTATCGAATTAACTTCACTACTAATTATGATCACTTTAGCAACAGCCTGGACATCAAGAAACACCAACAGAACTGTCAGAATCTGTACAGACTCTGTTCCACTGAGTCGTTACTAACTTAAGCTGCATTTTCCTCTTCTGGGGTGTCATGTCTGCACTGTACAATCTTTCCACAGGGTTTCATATAGATCTGTTCACTGAATTATCTCACATTTCCTGAAGCTGACTGATATTTGTTTGGAGGTGTTATCCTTACAGTACCACTGTCCAAATCAAACATGTCACTCCTGAGTGTGTTTCACACGTGTCTTGATGTTTCTGTATGTGTCCGAGTGCGTCTCGCAGGCCTTCGGGAGTGTGTTACACCTGAAACCATTTTGTCAGAAAACGAACAAGAAACATATAAAATAAACCAGAGGCAGTGGGAGAAGGCTGAAACTGACATTTGGCTTCTTTGGCTAGAGGCGGAGACAGACAGAGTCCAGCCTGAGAATTAGAGAGTACATCATTGAGGGGTGAGGGAGGACACCCAGGGCCTCTCACTGAGCAGTTAGCCCGGCGGTTACAGTACAGTATATTTCAAACTAAATCCAATTTGGCGTGTTTGCAAAGGCTGGGAAGTGCTTTTGAATATGGCACTGTGAACTGATGCCAGTATAATCACTGCTACTAGAGGTCTGTTTGTTCATCAGCCAAAAATGAAATGCCCCCCTTTTGAGAAAAATACAAATACATCTGAGCCAAAGTTTAATAGTCCACTTGTAGACTTCAATAACGTCTAAAAAATGACTTATACAGTTAGTTGTAGAAGTATAACAGTACAATAAATACACAAAGTTCTCCATTTAATATCCTACTCAAGCCTACTAGACTTGATATTAAAGATAATCAAGTATCAAATGGAAAAAAGGATACACTGCCAACATTAAAGGGCCATTTATTACATATAAAATGCTTCAGACAGACGACCTTCAGCAGACATTCATCTGTGTTCAGTTTCGAAACTTCAGTCGTGAGCTAAGAGGACATTTTGGGATTTGGGGCTGCTTTTGGGTGTTATAACAAATTCAAGGAGTATAGCTATAAACATTTTTCCTTAGTAATTTCACTTCTAATTAAGAAAAACTTGTGCAAAGTGACAGCATTTCTACTTGAATAAGATATTTGGTAGTCTCTCCAATCAGCAGGACTGTCCTCCCTAACCCGACCCTCCCTTGTTTTTCTCTGTTTTGCTCTGTCCTGTCGTCATCTGACAGCAACAACAACAGAAGCAGCAGTGGCGGCGGTGGTGACAGTGCCAGAGGCCACGCTGCTCTGCCACACAGCAATCTGGCAGTCTGTTGCCTCCTTCCCCCCCTCCTCTTTCTTTTCCCCCTCAGTTTCTCTTGCCTCCTCCCCCAGCTCCCCCTCTGTCTCAGCTGATAGACACCTGAGCAAGACAAGAGGTCAACCTTACCACTGTGCATGTTGGCCCACCTCCACCATTTGATGGAGAGCGTGGAACTTTGTGTGTGTGTGTGTGTGTGTGTGTGGTTGATGCGATGGATGGGTGTTTATATTTGGCAGGCCTTTTGTCATTCTGTCCTCTTTTTATCTTGTAGTTTTGGCCCTTTCTCCAGCTCCTGTCTCACTCATCCACATTAGGTAAGTTTTGTTCCATCTGTTTTGTGCACATTTTCAACTTGTGCATAGATATGCCAGAAATGTAAAAAAGAAATGCTAATATATTGAAAGTTTTAACAAAGAGGGAAAGGTTGCATATGGAAAAGTTGAGATGTGATAAAAAGGTGATGGAAACACATTTTTAGAGTATACCTTGACATTAAGGTACCCGCTTCTGCTTCTTCTAATGGGGACAAAGCATTCATGTCGTGCTGCAACCATTACAGGTCTCAGCTCCACTGTGGTTGTAAGAGGTGTATGCAACCGCAAAGTCTCTGGTTTGAGTCCAGACAGTGACCCTTGTTGCACATCACCGCTCTCTCAATCGCCGTCGTGGTTGATAAAAACACCATTGTGTGCACATGGATCAGAGGAGACAACTTCATTCATAAGAGTCTGCAGCCATGTTAGCATCTCCGTGAAGCTGCACTTACAGTGCTTTGAGCTAAATGCTAAATGCTAACATCAGTGTGCTAACATGCCCACAGTGATAACGCTAACATTTTGATTTTTGATGGGTATAATGTTTAGCATTTTCGCCATCTTATTTCAGCATGTTAGCACGCTCACACTTGCTAATTAGCGCTAACCACAAAGTACAGCTGAGGCTGTCATCACAGTAGTTTTGCAAGTATTTAGACATAAATCAACTTATGGGGCAAATTACAGTTTATACCCGAAGATGATGCTAAATGGAAAATTAGGGAAGTTGTTTAGTGACTGGACCTTGTCTACACCAAATTTCATGACAATCCATCCAATAGACATTTCAGGCAAAACTATAAATGTCAACCTCACGGTGGAGCTAGAGGAAGAGTCAGGGGATCACCAACGCCATTGGGATACATCCTCAGGGCACCCTAAAGGTTTGTATCAAATTTCATGGAAAACCATACAATAGTAGATTTTCCGTCTGGACCAAAGTGGTAGACCAACGGACCAACAGATTGCCATCCCTTGAGCCACACCGCTAGCGTGGCTATAAACGTTGTAGCTATTGTCATTTGCTTAAAACCTGTGCAACATTTTAATGGAAACATAATTATAACATCCGTTGACTTTTATTGTGGAGCTTGTTAAAAGTTTCCATTTTTTTCACTTGTACTGAGTTTGCTCCATCCTACCACATAAAGTCACCTACTAAAACACATTAACAGGTGGGATCTGCGGAGAACAACTACAGTCATATATTAGCCACCAGAAGCCCTGCTGAAGCAGTTTGGAGGATGAAATGCTTTGCTTATGGGCACAAGGTAGTTAAGGGTGCTCACCTTCACTCACTAAATTTTCCTAAGATGGCTTGGGATTCAAAACAGTCTGCCTCCAGTCACAAGTCTGCAATTCTAATCTGCTGCCCTGCTGGCTCATCACCCTCCCTCTCCCTCTCCCTCTTCCACTCCACCAGTATTTATTTTCCCTCCCTGAGCCAGACAGATGGGAGTGTTCAGGAATAAAAGCGTCTGTATTTACCATATTATTTACTAGCATCAGCGCTAGCCCCTTTGGCCATGCCAGCCTAAGAAAAACACCTCCTTTTCCTCCTCCTCCTCCTCCTCCTCGGCTTACCTGGACAATTTAGGATTTATGTGGGACAACTACCCGGTTGGAGCCATTTCGTAACTTGATCAAAGATGTGTCAGTGCTGGGATTCACTGCGCTGACCCACAGGTTAAGAGTGTGTTTCGCACACTGTGTAGCATATACTATATCATACTGTGACAGACGAATGGTATCTCCGTGGACAACCTGAAACCAAATACGGACACTAATGGATTTCTCTCTGGGAGTGTGACAAAATCATAACGAGTGAGTGACTGGAATGATATTAAAAAGAGCGGCTGAAGATATTAATCTGAAGGTTTTATAGTATGGCATGCAAACACTGGTAGACAAAGTGCAGACATTGTGCCATTACCAACTTCATACTTGCACACACAGGTTCACCTACACAGGAGATAATCTGATGAGATTTTGAAGAGCCTTGATGCACATATTTGCATGTTAATGATAAAAAACTGCTTTCCGCTGTAACTTGTTATAGCACTAAATTTGTTACGTGACATCACACATGTTGACATAAAGACAAGTGCTAATTAGTGCATTTACTATATTAGCTTCAGGAATGAGCTATGTGAATAACAGGCTATATTATTATATTATATATTAATGTGTTTATAGTAGGACACTCATGTCGTGGAAAGACAAAACATCATCTACAACCTTAAACCTTTAACCTTAAACTGTTTTTAAGGCAGAACTAGGCAGTATGTGCTTTTACACGTGTACAAGCACAACTTTGTATGTGCGTGTGTGTGTCTGATGCTGGGAGTGTGTAATTATGGGCAGATTATGGGAGAAGCGGACGGCATGAAGCAGTCTTTGATGGGATTAAGCACTCAATTACCCAGCTAAATCCCCCCCCC
>NTHP01000431.1:269611-317405 GCA_003416845.1 Oplegnathus fasciatus | reverse complement strand
CCCCCCCCCCAACATACACACACACAACTCTCAGGTTCAAACATTTCACACACATGCATACACAAGCTTGAACAAACACCTATGTGAGTACACAAATCACAAATGCACACAAACAGAAGGCTTTCTCTTCCCCTGCAACTAAGTACATGATCCACACACACCTTACGCAACATATCTTTATCTCTTTCTTATCCACACCATCTCAGTCCATCTGTTAGTTAGTCCATTTGTCTCATCTTGGGTGTATCAAACGTTTTCTGTTTCTCTGATCATGGGATTTTAACCAGAGAAGCCATTCTAAGAGGGATTGTGTTCTTCCACACATTTAAATTGTATGTCTATCTAAAAACACCTCTGACTACACACTCATAAAATCTTACTAGGTGTTGCAGATTTAAATGTTGTGAATGGGATAGTCTTATCCGAGACTGTGTCTGGGATACTTACCATTGCAGAGTTCAGGGGAGTTTTTGGCTGTGTGCACCTGATTGGAAGTGGGAAAGTTAACCTGAGATTCTCTTCGAATAAAACCTTAAATGTCAATTGTGTGCCTTGTCCAAGTAATGTTTTGGAGTTTAGTGTCTTCTTCACCTCATTCTGGTGTGTAAAGCCGTAATGTACTAGCAGCAGTGCTATGGTAAGCATCCTGGATGGGACAGTGCCCAATGGTGCTATGAATGGACACGCTATCCACATGAAAAATTTTCCATTAGTTAGACAATTAGATAGTTTAAACCTGCAATAACCGATTTTTTTAGCCGCTTGGCGCAGCAAAAACAAGCGTTGAACACAATACGACACATTATCACCTCTTAAGTTGATAGGGCGAACTTGTTAGCAAACGGTTGCTTATTTACACACCCAGTAGATATGGAGCAACATTAGCATTCATTTGGAGTCCTGTTTCTGGCCTCTTGATGAATATTAGTCCGATATTTCCTCCAGCTTTTAACTCTGTTTTGGTTTCTGTATATAAAGTAGTTTAAGTAGTAACTAGCTGCACCTCGACCAGCTACAACAGTAAAATGCTGCTTAGACATTGATGCATCAGTATTAACAATATAATAATGCCATACATAGTAATATACTGTATATCGGTCACAGTGGTCATTTACTTTACTTTTAGTATATTTTGCTGATAATATGGCCGCACTTTTATTTTTGTAGTATTTTGAATGTGGAACTTTTACTTGTGATGGAGGGGTTTTTTTAGTTTTGTTTTTTTAAATTAATGGAGACTTTCATTCAACTTACTTTTACTTTTCTTTTACTAAATCTGAGTACTTCTTCCACCACGTTGTTGTTGACAATGGCAGCAGTCACATGTTGCAACTATGACAAGATTTCAGTTGTAAACCACTATGCGGTATGAGCATGTGGAGGATTTAAAATGCCTAAATAAAAACAAATCAAACAAGAAAAAAATGAAATACAATACACATTGCTATGTATGTATATATTGTATATATTATATATATTATATATTGCCTTTTAATTAATCATTTACTGTGTCTCAATAATTTACAAAGGTAAAGGGACAATTATTTAGCTTTTGGCCTTTAATAACTCTATAAACTGTTCATTGTGACATGAGTTTTCCATGCTACATTATTAGTACTGAAAGCTAAGCTAATTTGTCTTAGCTAGCTAGCACTAACTTATAAAATAGTGCCAAGAAGATCCCTGTTTTAATGTGAAAGACGATCTGTCATGGCTGTCATCTCATGTCAGCACCTATAAGCTCCACCCATGGTTCCGCTTCCACTTGATTGATTTTCACTGTAGCATGAACAACGCGTGCTCAATTTCAAAGAAGAAAAGGCTCACATGCACCTGCTGATGAAAACTAATGAGAGTGCATTTGCATTTATTATTGGCAGGTCTCTGCTGAGCTGCTCTCTTCTGGACACTGAAATGCAATACAACTCTCTTCACGTTGTGTTGACGTGATTTGATTTTAGTGTGGCACAATTCATTCAGTTATTAAAGACAAAAAGCAAAATAATTGTCTTTTTAACATATGTTTTTCATTTAATTATGACACAGTAAGTGCATACATAAAAAGAAATTGTGATGTATTGTACTTGTACTCATTATTTGTTTGATTAATTTTTATTTAGGCATTCTAAATCGCCTGTATAGGGAGATCAAAAGGATATCCAAAATTAAATCATTAGCTTTAATTGCTGACATACAATGCATTTTACATTTATTTATGTACTATTGAACCAATTGTTATTATTATAACATTATATGTTAGTTTATTGCATTTGGGTAAAAATGTACAACTTACTTTCATCTCAGTTGCTACTATGATGCTGGTCTCTTTGCTTCTAAAAGTGACATTGAAGACATTTCCCTCTGCGACGTCTCTTTTCAATAATTCTCCTTGAGAGATACCCAGAAGTTGCAATTGGCTTCATTCACATCCATGGGCAGAGCATCAGCCGGCTATGTCTGCTTTATATATACCTGCACTTTGAAATGATGAAATTATCAAATTCTGAGGTGTTCAATAGTGCACTGTCAAATGGATATAATCATGTGAATTTTCTCAGCTGGGAGTCCAGTGTCTGCTCTATAGCAAATGCATTCATAATGACATGAAACTGTAGGGTTATTGTTAAAGCCATTAGTGTGCTGTGACAATTCTAAATGTGGTCTAATTGAGACCAAGTATAGCATGGTGTCATTATGAAATGAAGTAGATTAGGTAGCTACAACAGCATACATACAAAGGTGTACCACAACCATAGCAACCACATACTGTATGTTAAGCAGTCGGAGGGACTAAATTTCTTTGTATTCTTAATGAAAAGGATTTATGTTTGATGTTGCGAAAAGAAAAAATCTTCTCCAGCTGAGCGGTTTGTATGGTGCTGGAAAGGACCAGACAAGACTCATGTCTGCACATGAAAGCTGAATGGTTTGTCTGCTGTCTGCTTTCAGGTTTCTCATCATCTTTTGAGTCTTTTCAGTAACAATATGCATGCTACATACATTGGGTATGGTTATTCTTGAGAGTGGTGTAGTGTGCATATCTGTCAGAGAGAGAGAAAGAAAGAAAGAAAGAAAGAAAGAAAGAAAGATTGCTTGCCAAGCAAGGGTCGTTTAAGGGTGGCCAATCATCCAATTATCTGGATAAAACAGGTGGCACCTCATTGGGAAAGCTCATTAAAATGGCGTTCAATCTTGGCTCTTGGCTGCCTCTGGAAATGAAAGCACATTTCCTGTTTGGCCTGCTCAAATCTTTCAAATAAAGTCAGGCTGGGAAGAGGAGAGGCTTTCCCTGATGCTGAATAATTGGATGGTTGGATCTGAGCCAGTCAAGATTTACTTGCTATTTCTCTTGTGGAATCCACGGTGGAGTGGTCATCATGATGGAGTCTGGTCTTAGGCCTTGGGCTTTGTCAGCAGACCAAAGCATCCCATCTGTTCTGGGGTCGTCCATTTAATGCAAGAGCTGTCTTTTCCTCAATCTCATGAGTTTACAATGTCCGCTTGATGGCTATTTATGGTGCGTGAAAGTTCAAATTGAACTTGTGGATAAAGGTGCCCATACCAAATACACACACACAAAAGCACTACAGAGGCCTTTTGCGGCCAGTGATTCAAAGGGCTGTTGGGTTTTTCTTCAGTACCCGTGGTAGTTAGAGGGATCACACTATGACATTTTTTTCCCCATATCACAAATGGTCTATAAAATCAAAGGTCAGGCATTTATTTCCATAGCGATTGCTCACCAACGTGGAAAAGAGAGGTCGATTAGGGAAAAAGTAGGAATTGGTTTGCAAGCGCCTGCTTTACAGTTACCATGTCAGGGACAATAAGTCTTAATGGCTGTGAGGGGAAAACAGGAGGGAAAAGCATACACACAGCTTCTTCCCACTTCAAAACCAGCCGTCCAAATTTTTTGGTAGATTAACATGAACACTTTGAAATACACAATTGACTCTACATAATTACATACATTGCTTATTTGCTTATACAATGAAGATGAATTGGCAAGCTAACAGACAAACACACCGTTCATTCTACTATGATAATGCCTTAGTGTTACCTCAAAAGCCTTGTTTATAACATAATCACATGCAGCTCTGAGTCGGCACCTGATGGTTGATGGTGCTACAAACATCCACAGCAGAACTTCGGTGTGTTCACTGGCTTCATTAGCGTCACAACAAATATTCCTTTTTTTTTCCTTCACAGGTGTTAACTGGAACTAATGACTCCCATAATGTGGCAACAATGATTAAATATAATTATTTCACCCAATTGTGTCTAAAATGTCCAACAAGGAATACATTAGACATCATGCGTTGCTTTGCAATTGGGTTGTTTTTAGTCATATATATGAATCATGCACTTTTTTCTGTAGAAAACCACATGGAATTCAATTCAAATTCAAACCACCTTATCCTCTACAGGAAGGTTAATAGACTCTGGGACTTGAGCAGTAGGCAACATAAATACTGTTAGTATTAATGGCAGACTAATAGCAGCAATAAGCAGCCAAGAATACGTCAATCTCCTCTGTCATTGGTGTCTAAGGCACAGTATGCAAGCTGTACCAGGACTACAGGCTGTAAAACAAATAAAAAAAGCCAAAATCTGGATTCATATGGCGAGGGGGGAAAACACATTAAGGTATTAAAGTAAAACAAAACAGTAAAAAAGTGAACATTGGGAACACAAGTTAACATACGTCATTATAATGCTATTATTATAGCTTTGTAGCGAGACTACTGTGCACTCAGCTTTCTTCCTGCTCTTCTGTCTGTGTATGAAAACTGTAGCCTCTGTCTCGTGACATCAGTTTTGCTGTTTGTCAGAATTAAGCCTACATGAAACACAAACCGTGTGGTTTCCTGTCTAAGAGATGTTGCTCTTCGCCACCCGAAGGAAGAGGAAAGAATGTGTATCATCTTGTTTGGGTTGAAAAGTCGTCTCACACACATGTTGTCCAAAATAACCACATTACCGTAGTATGCATGTCCAAAATGGAATCAGCAAATAACCCAAAGTGTTCCATTTCAAATATTGTGTTCTTTTGACTAAATAACGTAAGCCTCTTACAGAAAAAGCTGAACGTGAGACAGCAACCGTTTTGCCAGAAAAAAGCGATCTCTGCGGTCTAAAGGTATTTTCAGTAAAGAAACAAGCAGACAGAAGTGAGATCACTCATTTGTATAAAGTCTGTTCTTCTGCTTGTTGTTTTGTGCCATTAAACAGACCACAATGTACAGTATAATGCAGCGTGGGGGATGGTAGAGGCTGCTAGTCTTCCTGGAAATAGTCTTGTTTTGTGTACAGTAATTACACTAATGTCTCACATTAGTGTGGTACTTTATTTCAGTTAAAACAAGTAGATGTAGCACCTCCAGGTACATTTTGGCACTGTATTCATACCATTGTCACATGGCTGGCAAAGTAACACAAATAAATGCTGTTACTTTTTAATTGCGATTCATCACATACATTTTTAAGATAAACAAAATTTAAATTATTCATCATCATCAGTGCATTATTTCCATTGCTAATCGTGTCGTACAAAGTGGCCCTATAGACCCTATAGACGCCAGGTATGGGGGGCCAGGAGGCATCCCCAGTCATCCTGAAGAAGGAGAGCTAATCCTCCCAGACAGTGGGGAACGGCTGCTATCCTGGCCTGTCACAACCACTCTGGGCCCTCACAGCTGAGGACGTCACACTGAAAGCGAGTGCTCTGCAGAGAAGAGCAGGACACGGGGGAGAGGAGGAGAAACAAGGGATATAAAGGAGAGGATTTACATGCGTGGCTGTTCTTTTTATGCCACCCAGAGGACTCAGGTGGAGTAGGAGGATTTATGATACCACCTGAGCGGGTAGGAGGCTGCAGTGGGCGTGAAGGATATTAATGGTTTTATTATTTTGTCTTTCATGTGATACACCTTCTGGTCCTATGGACTTCTTACAGTATGTCCTTCTCAGTGTACTTTTAGAAGGAATCAATAGCAGCCTTTAAAGCAGTTTGCCTTTAAAGAGAGCTGTTTGCACTTCGACTGACACACATACACCGCACCATCTAACTAGTGTCATGGTTCCCTTTTGTCACACTTGTTCCACACCAATTAAACAAATTATCTTATTCACACATTCAAGCCCCAGTTGAGCTCACAACAGAAATTTGGGTCCCCACTGAGAGATTAGCAAGCTGAAACTGTATTACCTGTTACACGACTGAACAGACCGTAAGATTATTGCAGATTATAAATTTAAAGCTGCACTAATCAATATTTTTACATTTTTATATTAACAGCAGGTGAAATGACTATAATGATGAACCAACAGAGAATTATCACCAGCCTCTGCAGTTACCCTCAGCTCCAGAGAGCATTTTGGCATCATTCAGCTCATTGTTTTGGTTTTACGGTTCACTCTCATCAGTGTAGTCTGAGCAGCAGCAGGCAGCTGTTTTCAGCAAAAATTATTGATTAGCTGATTAACTTTCTGCCTGGCACTAAACAAGATAGCTGGAGCGCTTAGCTGTGCTACATATTTCCCACAAGAGCTGGTGGAGAGAAAAACAGCGCTACAAGGTGAGTGAATATTGGACTTCCATCCGTCAGGTGGCCAGAGACACAGTTCCAAATATTAAATTATGCTCTGTATCTGTTGGTTGTGTAAAAAGGAAACTGTTTACTAACATATTCACCATCACCTTTATAAGATGATAATGTCAATGTTGTGTTTACAGCTTGTTATGATGCCCTCTAGTGGCCAAAAATCAAATATAACTGCTTTAAAAGGCTGGCAGTTTTTCAACTTGCGTCCTGCAGACCACATAATTATGTCGACACAACACAGTCTAATCATAAAATAACAATTCACCATTTTACTCATGTGAGCCGGAATATTTTGCCCAAAAAATAAGAATATAACTTCATTAGTGAGCTTTAGAGGTGTATTTTGTTACCTTAGAATAGAGCCTTTTTCCAGTCTTTATGCAAGCTGCTGGCTCCAGCAACATATTTAGCCTACGGACATGAGAGTAGTATAGATCTTCTAATCTCGTCAAGAAATCAAACAAGCGTATTTCCCAAAATACCCATCTATTTCTTTAATGACCTGAGGAAGGCAGTGGCCAAAACATTGTTTGTGAAAGTGGACTGTGCTACTGATTTAATAAAAAGTGCTTGATGTGGTTTGTGCTCCATGTATTGTGAGTGCAAACAACACTCAAGTTTTTATCCCACTTGAAGGTTACATATACAGCACCCATTGTGTGCTCCAGGCATATTAGATCCAGTGATGGATCTAATGTCTGTCCAGCCTTTCAAACAGGAAGCGCAGTTGTCCAAACTCACCACATATTATCATATATTTTATTTAAAATTTGAAGTTGAAACAAAACTGAAAGCACTATGCTGTAAATTGGCACATGTTGAATACATATAAATTCACAGCTTTGTCTTTGTAAGAAAGGTGTCTCATTTTGGACTCCTGGAAGCTTCATTCTTATTAGACACACAAAGAGAGTGTGGCCGTGCTCCTGCAGGCATGCAAGGTGCAGCAGCTTTCACTGCTCCGAGCAGAGTGTAGTAAAAAGCATAAACCATTGCATGAATAGACTTAAGGGCAGTGGGGGAGAGTTTTCTTGTCACATGTGAAAGCTCCCTAACCACAGCTTACCCCTGACCAGTCACATTTGAAATTCCATCAGTAGTGGTTTTTTCAATATAAAAAAAGAAGCAGAGTAAAANAAAAAAAAAAGAGGATGGGGGTTAGAATCAAGAGAGAAAAATAGATCAATATTTAATTTTCTCCCCAGGAGATATGTTCAGGCGCTAATCAGCAGCGACTGGAAAAGATGACACCTGGAATAGCAAGCAGAAGAGCTGAGCTCCCCTCCTTCCACCACATCTTTTGCCTCCCGGGGCAGTCTCTCACTTTGGCTCTGCTGTCTCTGTCAGACCTGTGTTTCTCGTTTATTCAGTCAAATCCATCTCTCCATCTCGCTCTGTGCTTCCTATTAGGTCTACAGCTTCTTTCTGCCTTCTGCAGAGTGAGAGAAAGAAGTGAGTAAAGAAAGGAGTGAGTGCTGTCTTCTCTTCTCTGTCATCCTCTCGTACTCCCCTCATTCATCCCCTGCCCTTACCGTCTCACTTTTCCTTCTGCCAAGTTTCTTGCCCTCACTCCCTTCACTCTCTTTCCCAAGCTTCTTCGCCCCAATCTCTTCTTTCTCACTTTCAATCTTTTGCTCAGTAACTACTTGTCCAGCATGACAGACCAGCAGAGATTGGTCTTGCAGGAGAAAGCAGAGACTCACTTAACAAAATTACTGTATGTGCAGCAGGTATCATTCACAACAGGCATTCCTGCTGTGCGTGGAATTGGTAATCCTGCATTGTGTGCTCTTTGTTCATTACTCCCCGCACATGAATCTTGCCTGATGTACACGTACAGTACCGTTGTTGGAGATGTATGGCGCTTCAGGATAAAATAAATTGTCGCACTCCGGCGATATTTCCTGGAGAGAAGAGTTATAATGCAGCGCTGAAGTGATTTCACCAGACTAGTTGTGATCTGATTTGCAAGGCTTTCTCATTTTCATTTAGCAAAATGGAGCAACCCATCTGTATTTCAAAAGCATTTCAAATTCATGTTCCTTCTCTCACTCAGGGTTTAACAAGACCTCAAGCGCAATGAGCTTCATTTCCAACTTGAACAAATTCATACAAATTGGGTCTTATCGCTTCAAATTACTGCTCTGATTTCTGTGTCAGAGATGCATGCCTGATAGCAATGGTAGCATTGTTTTTAATATACCAGTCCAGATGAAATACTCAGATCCTTTACTTAACTAAAGCAATGCCACAATGATAAAAATACTACATTTCAAGGAAAAGTCCCTTACTTCGTAAGAAAAGTAAAGAAGTACTTTCAGAGAAATATACAGTACAGTTACTGTATTAATGTATCAAATGAGAAAGTAAAAACACAAAATGTTTTTTAAACATTCATATATGTTGTATATGAAGAATTCTGTCAATAGTATAAATGTAGTCAGCAATGCGGAAAAACACTAAATGCTGTCCTGCCGTGGAAATGGAAACTGCTATTGCAAAGCTGACTCCACGCTGTTTGATGACGTCTTGGTGTGGTGTGTGTCTGACCTAAAGGTAGACACACACTAAACGCAGCGAGGCCTCCAGGAGCCGCCCACATTCGTCCACCTGTGAGCAGATCAATCCTGCTGTCAAGCTAAATGCAATTTCCTGCTTGTTTCCAGTGTTATTGCTGTATAGGTTCATGATATAATGATACTGATTGGCGACGGAGCTGCATGTGGAAGGAGTGTTATTTCAGACGTAAAAAGCTGCCATTTTCATTTATTTACAATAAATTTACAACTAATATCAGGTGTGTTTATTTATTTCAACTTTGTCCTCCTCACTACCTGCCCATTCCTTGCTGCTGGCTATCCAATGCGCTCCTCACAAGGAACTTGCTGCTTCTCATAGAAGAGGAATGGGAGCCAGCGGCACCACCCAGGTCTTCATATATATGCTTCATGCAAGGGGTTAACAGCAGTCCTGCCATAGATACCTATACCGAAGGTTTTGATTTATAGTGCAGCATCGTATTTCACCCATTGATAGCGCCATCACACACTAGACAGATTACATGACCAGGTCATGTTGTGGGTGTGCAGCAGATAGATTTACTAGTTGTTTGTTACTGAAACGGAGAAGATTTCTTCAGCTTCCTTAATGTTGTCTTCACATCATCAATTTTTACCAGGAAGCTTGTCGAGGAAAACACAAGAAGCACATGCCGACCAATCACAGTCCTTGAGGTCTCCGCGCGGTATCTCCTTAGTCGCCATAGTCCTGATGTGGTGCATGTCACCTACGGTGTAGCCAAACTATACCATAACTCTTAACGCAGAACTAAAAATCCATCTTAAGAGGGCATGTAATGTTTCCGCTCCAAACTAGTGGAAGGCAGGTTCAGCTCTCTGGAGCTTATATTAACTGCTTGATACTAACAGCTACTTTAATCTATAGTGATGCATTATATTTTATAATCTGATCATGTGTGCCTTATGTAATATCAAAATCTGCAAAGTAACTTGAAAACTAAAGCCTTTTCCCTCTAAAATATGGTGTAGCAAAAGCACAAGGCAGCATAAAATAAAAAATAGCCAAGTAAAATACAAGTACCCTGGATTTTGCATAGGTATAAAGTATTACATAAGCACAATCCGGGGTACTGCATTTTACATTCCACTAATGTAGTATACTATACTGGTTTTGATATACTAAACTTTCAAACCCAAGCTGTTCTGCAATATCTCTCTGCTCAGTTTCTTCAATGTGGTGAATGAGTGAATGAGATAAGGGGTTTGAAGGTAAGTGGACCTTATCAAGTGGACGGAAAGGTTGCTCAAGGTTGATCTGTTGTGGACAATTCAGACAGCTAGCTAATCAAGCTGTCCTGCAGATACCCAGAAAGCATGCACACACACAACACACACACACACACACACACACACACACACGTATAACCAGTGCAAAACAGAAACTCAAGAGACAGAATTACCATACTAGACTTCCTTTCCAATATTTCACTTTACAGTGTATTTCTTCATACACTCAGACAACCATCTGTGGCTTGCTGGTGGGCGTAGTATTGGTCTCAGATGGAGGGAGAGTATCTATATCTGTGAGTGTGTGTATGAGTGTGTGGATGGAGGTATCTTCTGTCTACACAAAGCCTCTTGGGGGAGAAGAGGGAGGCAAAGAGACAGAGAGAGAGGCAGGAAACCTTTGGCCCCAATGGGAAGTCCCAATACAGCTGCTGCCTGACTGCCTGACTCTTTCTCTCTGACTCTCTGCATGCACTGTCAACCTGTCTGCCCACACACACACACACACACACACACACACATTACGATGAAAACAGACAACCGCCTTTACACCGCAGTGAGTGTGTGTATGTGATAGAGGAAAGTGCAGTCACAACTCAGAAATAGTCGATTTCATACCAAAACCCTCTGCTCGGCCCATGAGACAGAAGGTGACTGATCGCACACACACACACACACACACATGCACACACACAGCTTCTCCCCTAGTGGGAGACAACGTGTTTAATTAATGCTGACACCATACTCATAGCAGGAAACTGTGTGTGCGTTAGTTTGTGTGGTTCTACATCTGTGTGTGTATGACAGTATGAGCCCAGAAGTCACTACAGCTACACTATGTGGAGCATGAGTGGCCATTAAATATTATGCAAAGCTCATTCTCACACATAGTGAAGCCAATCTCCCTCTCAATGTCACCTACAAAGTCTTAAGAAGCCCTCAATTAACTTATTAGCAATTCTGCAGAGCTTAACATGGGCGCTAATGAAGGAAGTATGGAAAGGAAATTAACTTAATGGTAGGAAATAGGAATCTGGGGCACTGCATTGCATTGCAGTGCTCTTCCTCATTTCCGATGGGGTCACAAGTTATAAGTTGCTGATATCTTTTGAAATGTTTTGCTGGCATATTTCAGGCTAAAGCAATAAGACTTGCACTGTATTGGACGTCAGTGTGGGTGAAGTCACTTGTAGAAGCGCAACGCAGTGCTGTCTCAGCATCTTATGGAAAAGTGAAAAGTCAACCCCTATTTCTTTTTATTTATTTGTCCCCCATGTGTGTTTTTCTGATATCATTGCCCATCACATCACTCTCCTCTTTTACTAAGAAACTCCTTCCCTTATCATTTGTCTACCCCCATTACCACACTGATCTAGTTTGGGGGTAATGGTCACTGTAGCGGTGTGTGTTCTCCTATTTGTGCTGGTCTGGGTGTGGTGATATCGATGTGAGTTTGTTATGAATATACTGTCAACTCTCCCAGTTATATGGAGAGGCTCTGGGCACACATACACACAGTTCCTATAATAGTATGCTGATTCTGGCTGATATAAAATAAAGATATCATAAACCCATTGTTGAGTCACAGAACAACAGAACATATATTACTATAATATATTAAACTAAGACAAATGTAGATAAAATCATTAGGTATAAATGTTATACAGATGACATAAATACCAAAGAAATGTTCTATATTATATGTGTATTTATGTATATTTAACAGATTTTTTGGCAACTTGGTGGCAGGAGAAACAAGATGTGAACACAACACTGACATATTATCACCTTTTCAATTCAACAACAAGCTTGTTACTAAAGAGTTGCGTATTTACAAATCCAGCAGATACAAAGCATTCATTTCAGGCCCTGTGTCTGTCCACCTGATGAACATAAGATCAATTTTCATTTCCCTTTTAGCTTTGTTTTGGTCTCCACCAGCTCCTGAGGGAAAAATATTGCTCTTTAGCTGCTAAATGCTCCGTTATGTTCACTAGTTAGTTGCTAACTTTGCCAGGTAGCGTAGAGTGGGTCTTTAGAACTTTTAGGGTGAAAACAACGCTGATGAGAGCGGTGAGAATGAACCAAAACAGTAAAGTCGCAGCCGAAAAACCAAAACAGTGAGCTGAAAGATGCCATAAAGCTCCATAGAGCTGAGAGGAACGGCAGAGTTGAGTGAGTTTCTGTGGGTTTGTCACCATGAAAGACCCTTGTCATCATGTGATCCATTGTTAATATAACAGTATTGATTATAGCCACTTTAGTCTCTACTGGGTGGGACATTGCAGGTCAGCTCACTTTCAGTTTTACTTAAGTAAATTGGTATAGATAATCTGGCTAAACTATCTGTCTGTCTACAACCTGTCTTGCCCTATCAGACTTCATGTTAGTAATGTCACCATGTTCCTACATCTCAGCAATTACTAAAATACTTAAGGTACGTACAACATTATCATCGATCGAAAAATCGCAAACAGGACAACTGTTCAGTTAAACTGTTCATTCATCCCGACTTTTCGGGCAACAGTTGCTGTTGCCATTTTGCAGCCACCCATGCAAAAAGTGCCGTCCTGTTAGTGATTTCTGAGTACAACATTATCATTAAATGACTAAAAAGAATACTCGTACACATGCTATCATGTTTCCAATTCTTCCATTATTCTATATGGGCATGGTCTTCTTCAGATGTTGGTCTACCTGAGGTTATTTTTTTGTATTTTTGTACAGATTATTCTTACCCAGCAACTTCAAAAATAAACCACAAGTTGTAAAAAACACTAAATTATCTTTACATAATCATCTCATTTCTCTCTCGCCCTCATTCCTGCCCTCTCTCCTTCACTCTTTGTCATCTCCTCCTGCATTTATTTCCTTCTCTCTCTAAACTCTTTGTCAGCTCCTCCTTTTCTCTCTCTTCCTGCGTCCTCACTCTCTCCATCCATTCTTCCTGTCTTTCCTCACAATTTGTTCCCTTTCTCTCCTTCATTCCCTCCCTCTCTCCCCCTGCAGGCAGTAACCATCTTGCACAAAGTGACACGATGGTTGTAATTGGCTGCCCTCTGCCACAAATCAGATCACAGCTGGCGCTGGGAGTGCTCTGGCGATTACCCATAACCCCCCACCCCACAGATCAGGGGCTAAGTCCAGAGAGAGTGGAAGACAGACAAGAGGGAAAGGGTTAGAGACTAATTTTGTTGATCTACTGTGGTTTTTCCCCTCATCAGCCCCCCCCACCCGCCGCCATTTCACCACAGTGATAGTGGTCATCCATCGATTCAAGGTATTACAAACAACTACTCATTCTTAAGTGGCTCCTTTTCAGATTAGCACCGGGCTGATGAGACAGAGCATTGAGAGGGCAAATGATGATACAGACCTATTCTGTTTTTAAAACATCAGCTGTCAGTTACCTCTCTTCTCCCTTTTCTGTCTCTCTTTTTCTCATTCCCTCTCCCATCGCCTTCTTTCTGTAAAGAGAAAAGAAGCCGATGAGATCTTTGGGCCTGTGAGCAATTGACTTGAGATTGCATGGGCTTCTCAAACACTCCATCGACCCTCCATTTCACAGCGAGGGGTCACGCTTGATGTGGTCCTTTATCAGCTCAAATTAGGCCTCTGTGTCTCCAAGAAGCGAACATCCATCTCCTTATTCATTTGTCCTTCTTGTCCCATTTATTTACTTAGTTGGCTAGGCAGTGGGCTGTTTGGACAGAGAGCATTGGTCGCCCCAGGCAGGGACACAAATAACGTCTTATGCACATTAGTTACAAATCACCAATGTGAGGTGAAGGTCAGAAAACAGGAAATAGGTGAGGCTATGGGAGGATGTGAAATGCAGTCAGCAGGGGCAAAGACAACACTACGCAATCTTACTGGAGAAAGTGCATTTATTAACTCAATAACTATCTATATTTGTATATACTTTACATTTTGCTGATCTTTAGTAGAAGTAGAAGTACTAGCAGCAAATGTACTTAAAGTATTGTAAGTAAAAATGTGCATTAGACGACGGAGTGTAATGTTATATCATTGGATTATTATCACTGCTGTGTAAGCAACATTTTAATGCTGTAGCTGGTTGATGTGCAGCTAATTTGAACTACTTTATACTGTTGTGTAGTTTAGTCTACTGTTGCATAGTTTAATGTATAACAATGCATCATATTAGTGAACTCTGTGGAGTCCCAGGCTTGGACTGCAAGGAACCTGGGTGTGACACTGGATGACCAGTTTTCCTTTGCTGCCAACATTGCTGCGACAACCCGCTCCTGCAGATTCATCCTTCACAACATAAGGAGGATTCTTCCATTCTTCACCCAGGAGATGGCGTAGGTTCTGGTCCAGGCTCTTGTCGTCTCGCGCCTAGACTACTGCAACTCGCTCCTGGTTGGTGTGCCTGCATGTGTCGTCCAACCTTCTGCACCTCATCCAGAATGCAGCAGCTCGGCTGGTCTTCAGCCTACTGTCGTGGTTGATTTCCGCCTTCTTGTTCAGCCTCAGTAACTTGTCTGTCTGACTGAATCCCAGGTTCCTACAGAAAAGGAGTATCTGGACACATAGATAGCGTTACAGGGAAAGGCCTTTACTTCCTCTCACTAGTGATAAAAAGGTGTTAATCAGCAAACTTCCCAGCTCTGCACTGCAAAACGACGTTGGTTCCCGCCATGTTCATGCTACTTCTTTGTTCATAACTCAATGATTGCTTTGATTAAAATAAACACATCTAGGTTATGAAATTGATCCTCCACATCCAGCACTGGCTACTGGTAGCTGTTCAAATCCGATTCAAGACACTGGTACTAGCCTACCGTGCTGCGAGTGGCTCAGGCTCATCCTACATCCAGGACATGGTCAAACCATACACCCTGACCCGTCTATTACACTTTGCTACTGCCAACACGAACATTAATAGTGTCACCACCCTCAAACGGATTACAACGTTCCCAAATCAGAAGCCATGGATGAACAGAGAGATCTGCCTACTGCTGAAGGTACACGGCACCACTTTCAGAGCAGGTAATGTACCGGCCTGCGGTTCATCCAGAGCTAACCTGAAGAGGGGCATCAAGATGGCCAAGCACAACTCTGACCAGGCCATCACAGACTACAAACCCACCAACACCACCCCGTTAACCAGCGACGTTTCCTTCCCTGATGAGCTTAACAGCTTTTATGTCCCCTTTGACAGAGACAACAAGGAGGCAGCCATCAAGGCTGTTCTCCCTGCTGACCACAAGCCCTCACACTCACACCAGTGTGTGTTAATTAATGCGTGAAAGGCTGCTGGCCCTGATGGCATCCTCGGACGCGTGCTCAGAGCCTGCGCTAGGCAGCTGACTGTGGTCCTGACTGACATCTTCAAGCTGTCACTAGCCCAAGCAGCTGTCCCCATGTACTTCAAAGCCGCCTCCATCGTGCCGGTGCCAAAACACACAGACCCCCAACCATATCACGGACGGAGGTTGAGCGTGTCACCAGTTTTAAGGAGTCCACATCTCCAAAGACCTCTCTTGGAACCTCAACACTTCAACCCTGGTCAAGAAGGGAATGCAGCATTGTCAGGGACAATTTTGGCCTCTCATCTCAGCCAAAAATACATACTTTTCACCACTGGACAGCACAGATAGACCAGAAGACAAAGAACAAACAGACATTGTGTTAAAAGTTACTATGTTCTTTTATTTTTTTTATTGTACTCATTCAACTATGAATTACAAAGGTTGCTCTAAAATCTCAGCTGTTGGACTGTCCTTTAACACAACAAGTATACAGTATATGACTTAAACATGCCATCTGGTAACATCTGGTAACACCTTCAAATGCTTCTCTAAAAGTAATGTAACAAATAATTGAGTTGTTTCTGCCATGTGGTCCTCTCACATCTGGTTTTCCATAATTAGAAAACTGCTGACTCTCCACATCTAAAAGATGAGCGCCAAAATTTGACTTTCTAGTTTCTGAATGGGCTAAATTTGACT
This sequence comes from Oplegnathus fasciatus, assembly GCA_003416845.1. NCBI lineage: Eukaryota > Metazoa > Chordata > Actinopteri > Centrarchiformes > Oplegnathidae > Oplegnathus > Oplegnathus fasciatus. Next base: position 301,016 of record NTHP01000431.1, on the reverse strand, counting down.
CAAATTCAAATCCTACATATACAGTGCAGTATTTATTATTTCCTTTGTATTTGGCCAAGGGGCATATAGCACAGATCTTTAATCAATGACTTGCCATTGCCCACTTCCACAGCTGATTCACGACTTAATTATTGGCTCATTAACACACCATATCAATTTAAAGATTGATGGCCATGAAAAGCAGTGGACCCAGAGGCGCTGAGGGATTAGGCTAAAGAAACAGTGTTAAACATGAGCAATTTGGTAGATAGTGGAGGATTTCTTGTAAATGGAGGTTTAAGGTACCTTGTGGCTTATCTGCATCTATATAGCGAAACAGATGGTACTGTAGTGATCAGGGGGACATTTCTACTACAAAGATAAATGTTTTCTATGTGGTTTATGTGTGGAAAAGTTACTGAGTGCAGGTTTTGCATGTTTCAGTGTCAGGCAATACATCAAATAGCACTACATTCAGCACACACACGCATACAAACACACTAACAAACCTCACAGCAGTTCATTCATGGGTACCCAACAATGACATGTTTAACCCCCACCCCTTTGATCATTACAATAGCACCGCTGCAACAGAATTTTCACTGTTTCTCTCTCATAGAGCCCTGCCTTCACGAGCAGGATACAAAATGTCACCTGGCTGACTTCACTCTGGCCTCGTGTCCCTTTCAACACAGCAGGAAGGTTTGGGCTGAGCGATGAAAAGTGGAGAAGAAGTGAACGAGTGTTCTTGGTGTTTTTCTACGAGCAGTGATTTCGCTCACGGTCAGAGTACGGTCATCTCCAGAGGCCAGGTCTGTGTTTTCTCCCTCAGCTTTGGTTCTTTTAACAGTCTCTATTTGAATTTGGAAGGAGTGAAAGAGAGGTGGAGGGAGTGCCTGCTAGGGGCTGATGGGAGCAGACGGAGAGTATAGGGGTTACTGTCAGACAGAGAGCCTCTCTCCTCTGCTTATCTCAAATTCTCTCTCTGTCTGATCACGAATCGTAGCCCTGACTCAACTCGAGCAAAAAGGAGAAAAGCTGGACCCCTTCAGCCATCTTCATTGCTTATACCCTATTTCCCTCTTTCTCTTCTCTGCCTCTCTCCCTCTCTTTCCAGCCATGCGACTCGGGGCGGCGTGCTGGCCTTTAAAAAGGCAAACTTGTAATCTGATAATTAACAATCTGCTAAATTTCTCAAAAGGAAAACAGTCATGAGAAATGTCTGCCTCATGCCTGTGAGTAGGATGACCTTTTGCGAGGCTGGAATGGCAGACGAGGCGAGGCGACTCACTTAGAAGCATTTAATTAGCTCTGCTCACGGCTGTGTGCGCTGCCAATGGACAGAGGAGGGAGGACGAGATGGACGAGATGGAGGTGAAGGGAGGAGGAGGAGGAGAGAGATAGTCGGGGAGCGGTGGAGGCATGAGGAAGGAAAAACACACTAATTCCAGCTGTCTCAATATACTATACTTGTTCCCCATCTTTATGCAACAGTAACATCTACTATAACTTAGTAAGTGTGGAGTGAAGGTGGAAGAGGAGTGGAGAGGAGTAGGATGGAGAAAGAAATCAGTAATGACTAGCCTTTCTGGGTTCTGCGATATTTTCTCTTTTTCTTGTTGTTGTTGTTGTTGTTGACTCCACAGGGAGTTGTCTGTCATTGCCTCAAGCTTCTGAGGTCATGAAGCATGCCTTTATAGTGTGACTCAAAAAAAAAAAGAATCAGGACTCTCACCACCAAACACTTTAATTCTGTCCTTCTTCTGGGTTTGTTCTTGCTCTTTGCCTTTCCACACACTAACCTCAGCGGCAGTATAGGAACATATCAGCCCTTTGGCATATTCAGTGGCTTTCCCTTGTACTGTATGTCAGCGCTCATCTGCTGTAAATAGAACAGAGCTTATAAAGAGGTAAGAAATGCTTTGGATACACACTCTTCCTCTGCTGTTCTTACATTGTCCACACAATCCTACTGTTGGAGCATGAGATGATGAACCCCATGTCTCTATTCTGTTCTTTATATATACTTAGATTATGTGTCCTATTAGTATTGGCTCTGTAATGATACAGTTCCCCCAACTGGGATCATTTAACTTTTGCTGCTTCACTGCTTTATTGCTTTATGGCACAATATAGAAATGTATTCCTTAAATCAAACAGAGCACACTGTCATAATGTCAAATGCAAACTGAAGCTTCACTGTGATTTATTGGCGGAGAAAGGGAATAATATATTTCAGAAATCCATAAACAAAACAGCCAGAGGAAGCCAATGGAAGTCAATTTAACAAAGTCAATAAAGGATCATTATTCCACCTCATTTCAAGCACACATAGACAAACAGTGAGGGAGATATTAGCACTGTGGTTCCAAGAAGCAGACAGAGCTAATGCACTTAGAGGGTTAATCACTGCATTTGTATGCAAATATGTATTTAAGTGTGTCTGCCCTTATGGGAGGGTTTAATGAAGGAACTGGGCCCAGGCAGTAGGTGACATTCAGTGCCTGTGTAACCTCAGCGGATAGCTTCCCTGACGCTATTTGTGAATGTTAATTGCTTTTCAGCTGCCGCCGTCTCCCTAGTCTCCACCTGTCCCTCAGTCCTGAGCAACACGGGACTCTCCTTGTCCTTTAAGCCAAAGCTGTTGTTTGAAAGAGAGAAAATCCTCCCAGGAATAATGTTTGTTGTGTTGGAGCATCACGCCAAAAACTGATGCCTGCACGATAAAAGCGTCCCAGCACAGAAGAATAAAAAAGGAAAAAGTTAGACGCTTCAATTATCAGAGGTCTGACCCCTTTGCTGTCTGGCTGTGTACCTGTTGGAAAGGATGGAGTGAAATCTTCCTTGTCTGCTCTCTCTTCTTCCTTGCACGAACATGTGTGAAGAAAAAGCAGTGTAAGATTTGCATATCCAGTTCAACAGAAAGCTAATCTGTCCAAATATAATTTATATAATTTCGTGTGAGAGGACTGTTTACAGCCAGCCACTGTATATACATTTCCCCAATTCTTCTCGTCCACAAGTACACACAACAACAAGAGAGAGGAGAGGAGGTGAGATGAGGAGAGAGGAGAAGGAGAGGGAAGATAGAGATCTTTCCATTTCTGACAGGGAGCTTTGAATTGAGGTAATCCACAGAACTGTGAAAATTAAAACCTCATCTGTTTAAAAATGCAAATAGACCTTTTGATTCAGCTGCAGAAGGAAATTTGCCCAAATCAAAAGATTAGTACCAATACTTATGGATTATGTTTCACTTTTATGCTCAGTCTACTCACTCCCACTCTTTTTTCTTTCTTCCTTTCTTACTGTTTCTCCCTCTCTCTTGCTTCATCCAGATTTCCGTCTGTGTATTAAGATCTCACTGTTTCACAGAGAGGTGGAGAAGAAAGGGAAATGGATACAGACAGAGAGAGAACAAGAATTTGATACAGACTGTGAAATTTACCTGCGATCTAAATTTGGCCTGTAACGCTGATATCACGTACAATCCATAAGTACATTTCTCAGCCTATTAGCAGGATTCACGTTGGCAAATGAAATATTCAGCATGTTAAATCAGGACTCAACGTCATGTCTTATTCCTATGGAGTAAGAGCCAATCAGCGTCTATATTTGTCACAGAGAGTATTTGCTCATAAATAAACAGTGCATAAATCCTGAATTTATGCTGGCTTGTGATTGGTTGAAAGTGACACTAAACATTTATGAATGCCATGAATCTGTGTTAAAACACCAACCATTTAGTCTGGAGTAGTGTTTAATGGGCTTAGTTAAGTGGACAACATTGTTAAGTCTGTTTCATGGCTATCACCTGCTACAGCTAACAACCTCTCTTTTTTTTTTGTTGTTTCTGTTGCTTGCAGGCTCCCTCTCAGCAAGCGATATTCAAGCAAAAGCCATATAAATGCTAACAACAGCCCATTGATTTTCCTGTGTGTGTGTGTGTGTGTGTGTGTGCGTGTGTGTGGGTGTGGGTGATCGTATCTGATACATCAATCTCATTAACATGGGAAGCTTGGGGTGAAGGCCTCAGCTCAGAACAAATGAAAGACGTAAATTCAAAATGTCTCCTGCACAAAATAATGCAGCGTGGTGTCCACAATCTGCAATTATTTGACCCCATAAGAGCAATAAACCTAAACAGTAGTAAACAGAGAAGAGGAGAGGCGGGGTGATGGAAGACGGTTTATCTCCACAAATACATCAAGGTTAACAACATGGACGAGTGTGTGTTTGTAAAAAAAAAAGCAGGACGCTGTAAGTTGTCACCATGGCATGGTGACATTCGCGAGAAAGGGCACGGGGATCACAGGGATCTGTGCGTGTATCCATGTGTGTGTATATGGTTATGTGAAAACAGTGTCCTGACAACAACCCTTTCACACATTGTTGAGCCCAGAGAAGTAGGTGGCTCTAGTGGGTTGTCAGATAAGATACAGCTCACAACAAAGGAAGGTTAGATAAGGGCACATGATCATGTAGTTTGTGGAAACAGTCCCAATAACACTTGTAAATGATGCACCACAAAGCCACACAAAAGCAATCCCAATGCAGTGGTTGCTACGAGAGTTGCTATCAATGATTTAACATTTGCGAACAGTTTTTATTCAAATGAAATTCGACCAAAGAATTATATTTTTTCACTTTGGCACTGCACTGGCTACCATTGATAGTGGCAAGGTTGATACAAAGAGGAAAACTCTATAGGCAAGGCTTTTCAGTCAGCAGAACAGGGTTATATGAAATTGGATTGTGCGAACATGGCTAATATACTGTAGCTTCCTCCATTTTGAAATCTGGTCCTCTGCATTCCCCAAAAGTTCTACTTTTACTGCACTATCAAGACAGACACATAAACATTTGTCTAAATTGCAAATAATTAACTGGGTCTAATAAAGTCTTAGTCACCATCTGCGTCAAACTGCACAAAATGCATTTTTTAGGCTTGTCAGATGGTGCGATGAAAGCCAGTTGTATCATAGCGCTACAGTCTAAACAGAAAAAAGCAGAGACATGTCATCAGCTTGCATCATCAATATGTGCTGTTGTTATGTTGTTGTTTGTTTGTCGCCATGGGTCGTAGCAACAGTCACACTGTGGGATTCCTGACACTGCCATGGGATAGGAGAAGCAATAAGGTGAATAAATAATGGGTAAATCTAGGAGCTAATATGTTATTTTTCTCAATGTTTCTATCTAAAATCCCACAGGTTGGGTTGTAAAATCTGAATCTGGAGCTGACTACTGGCTCCATCACCACCCTCTCCATCCTTCCCTCCCCCCTTGTTCCCACTGAATGTGGAGGACGAACGCGTCACGGCGCTCATAAGCCTTTTTAATCAGCGTGAGAGATTGCCCACATATCTGTTAACTCTGTCACTAATGGCTATTCTTCCTCATTAGGGAATGCTATTGCTCCTCTCCCTCTACAACATGCAGGCATGATCAATTCCTCTATCATTTAGGACCAGATCAATCTCACAGCCCCTCTTCCTTTTTAAACTTCAATATCTCCCCCTTCCATCATGATGCATTACAGCATCTAATTAGTCACATAGCCTGGGGAGTGGAACTGGAGCAGGGGAACAGGTCTGTACATTCAAGGTGGGCTCCTGTGGTATAGATAAGTCTTCATTAAAGAAGCAAATCCCATATACCCACACAAAGTATAAAGGGCAGAGAGTTAGGGAAAGTCTCTGGCTGAAAAGTCTAAAATATCCTTGGATATTGACAGTTGGTGAGATTCAGTATTACAGCAGTTATTTTGCAACAATGTGTTGTATTGTAACACATTGCACTGTGCTCCTTCTTTCCCTCAACATGTCTCATATTAGTGCTTCAGGTGGGTATTTCTGATATGCCAGAATGCATTTGACAAACACCAGAAAAACACACACATTTTGTGCTTGCAATCACAATTTGATGCATTGGCATAATATCTGCTGCACCTGTCAAAACACATGTTTTGTCATCTTTTCCCACTGGCATATAGCAAATAACACCCCTCCCCCCCAAAAAAAACAAAATTGGTGAAGATATGCAGAGCTCTTATGTTGACATTACTGCAGTTTTAAGGTGGATGTTTCCTTTAAGAGTTAAGTCTTATCCTTTGGGTGGAAGTGAATGAAAGTATGAATGGGCAGGCTTTTAGCGAGGACTTTTGGGAACCATTGTTTCCTCAGCATTTAGCTCTGTTATAAGGTCAATACGGCTATGAAAGCTTTAGAGACACATAACACACTTATAAAACCTAAGTGTAAAGTCTTGCCTTGCAGCGTAACAACAAAGCAGAAACTCAAAGCTCTGTATAGTAAGAAAGCCACTGTAAGTATGAACAAAGCAGGCCAAGAATAAAAAGATATACAGAGGGGTTTTTTTTCCTCAGGAGGTGTTGCCAGTTTCGTTTGGAATGATAATTAGACATATTGTTTTGATGGCAGTTTAATCAAGCTGACATGATTGTAACTTTCTTCCGTACAGCACAGAATCAGTTCACTGGCAGCACAAGGTTAAAAAAACAATACACAACTTTATGATATGCAATACCCACCTGACAAGGGTGGATTTAATTATTATGTGTAATTTATTGTTAATGCGCAACTTTGCTGAATTGACAGCGAAGGTGTTAACTGGTAACAGATAAAGCAAGCTTCTTTTTTTTTCCTTTTATTTTTTGGAATTACATTTCTTGTTGGTTTAGCCTGTCTTGCTCTGCTCCCTAACCTTCAGCAGCAGAGTATTGTAGGGACCGGAAGCTGTTGTTACCTCTTTCTGCCATGCCCCTGTCCATCCTCCCAGTGCAGAGAGGGAGGTGAAGAAAGAGGACAGGGAGGTATTATTTATTAATAGTCAGTCTCCCCAAAGCTCTGTAAAACATCCTGTTGAGCTCCCTGAGGTGAGCGCTCAGCTTCAAAGCAATTAAAACCGAGGCTACAAGAGTGGGAAGACGGCAAAAGAAAACTGGAAAGAGAAGGAGAAAGAGAAAGAGGCCTGGTCAGCCACAAGGCCAGTGGGTTTAGCTGGCTGCACAGTTAAATACTGTACATTCAGCTTTTATGCCTGGGAGGACAGGGGCCCTGAGCGGATTCAGCTCCCCATGTCAGGGATCCCTTGTCTGAGTTTAAAGCCCCAGTGAGCCTTGGGACAGGCCAAAACCTCTCTGGGGGATTATATAACCAGAATAAGTGAATGTAGTGATCCTCTCCCTTTCTGTCCCCCTGAGTCATGTTAAGAAGTTGCAGAGGAAGGGTCAAAGAAAAAAGGTGAAGTCTTCTTAATGCCCGGGCTAATTTTCAGTCAAAAACCCTTCTTACTTTGGGAAGGTATTTAGGTGGTTTGGAGGGGCTAAACAGCCCTGTGAGGTTAGGTAAGGATTATCTGTTGTATGTTTGCCTATGATAGACTGGTAACCCCTGCAGGGTGTTTACCTGCCCACTGCTGCATGCTGGGATACGCTCCAGCCCCCAGCAGACTCCAAATAGGAATGATTGTTACGAAAACAGATGAATATCCAACAACATGGGTGTCAAATCAGCCTGAGGCAGGCAATAGCTACAAACATCTCAATATATCTCCACCTTCTAAAGCATCACTCTCACATGCAGGAACAGTCGCAGGCTTTCTCACACTGTATCCAAAGCCATTGTACTCATAAACCATGAACCTCATAAACTAGCATGAAGCAAGGTTGTGCCTATATCCATCAGCAAGTGCTGTTAGGCATCATAAAGGCAGCTTAAGTGGTCTTTAATAAGGCTAGGTTTTACATGCCTCTCAGGCATTTTCTCATAAAAACCTGAAACGTTTTGGCGAGTCATTCTCTCTTATGGGCTTGTAAAATTTTAGCATCCTCCTCTGACCACAATGACAATATGAACGTCTTTAGCAGAGTTTTTTGTGCTTCCAAGAGCCTCATAACCTTTGCATAATTGCCCTCAGGTGATGCTTTGTCATGGTATACCCTGTCGGCCCTCCATTTTCTTCTTATTTCTCTTTCCATTCCTCTCTTGTCACTTGCCATCTATGATTATATTTGTCATGAGCTTGATTTGATCAGAGGGGAAAAACAGGAGAAAGAGGGGATCTGTGAATAACTTATGAGCGCTCCCTCCTTGAAATTGAGGAATTATGATACGTATATTAGTTCCACTGCTTTGCTATTCTGTGCCCATCGTCAAGGTGGGTTATGCAACTGAACAGGCTGAGACAAAGCAACTATTTTGGGCAGAAAAGCTGTGTTTTCCTCAGAGGCATGAAGGAAGAGATGCCTTGTCTCCAGGACAAAAAAAGACAATAAAAAGAAAAAAAAAAGACCTCAAGTGCAGAAGCATTGCCAACTACCTTTGCACAGGACGTATTGAAAAAGACAATTATATACAAGAACAAGTAGTAACTGGAGGGAACACATCCATCTATCCATTTTCTGTTTATTTGGGTCCAGGTCTCAGTGGCAGCAGGTTTAGTAGGGTAGCCCAAAAAATTCCTCTCCACATCCTCCAGCTCTTCCTGGGGGATCCCAAGGGATTCCCAAGCCAGACAGGATATGTAACCTCTCAAGCATGCTCTGAGTCTGCCCCAGGTCTCCTCCCGATTGGATGTGCCCAAACTTACTTCCACAGGGAGGTATTCAGGAGGCAACTGATCATTTAACTGAACCACCTCAACTTGCAGCAGTTCTATTCTGAGCCCCGTCCAGGTATCCCTAAGGGTCAGCCCAGACACCCTGCGTAGGAAGCTCATTTTCACCTCTTGATTCCGCAGTCTCATTCTTTCTGTCACTCGTGACCTATAAGCATTGTCCTAGACTGCAACCTTGAAAAGGCATTTAAACAAAGCAAAGCATTGTCCTATTTTAACTCCCTCATTGACCTCTGCCTGAGAAATGGGCGATGTTTCCACCAAGATCTTCAGTTCATCCTCTTCCACAGAGTGTGGGTGTGAGTCGGGTTCGGAGTTCTTCAAAGTGTTCCACCTGGGTATATCCTCAGTCAAGGTCAGCAGTTCTTGTCCCCTGCTGAGAACAGCCTGGGCAAGGCCCACTTCCTGAGTTGTCTGACGGTTTGCCGAAAAAGTCTGTCTCCATGGCACCCAGCAAACTTTATCTACATTGTAGTTATTGCTTCCAAGACCACATACGCTGGCCTCATGGTATCTAGGGACCTCCCTAGGCTATCCTAACCCAAAAGGCAACCCTTTTTCAGTTTGATGGCTTCCTCCACCAGCAGGTTTTTGGGTTTTGGCCACCAGGTACAAAGATGACCTTCTGGCTATAGCTATAGCTGTGGCAAGAAGGTATCATAATATTCAGAGATTATTTCACCATTCAGCAACTAAGTCTCACATCTTATAATCCAGTATTCAGTTTAGTTTCTGCTGGGTTATATTTAATTAACTTGTACCGACCACAAGAGTAGGCAGGTTTGTAGCAGCTGATCTGATATATTTACATATTTGGATTTCACACGTTGGAGCTTGACTAGTAAAGGCCCACTATGAATCATTTAAGACTGGAACTGAATAATCTGCACCACATCTTGGCCTAATGAGTACCAAAGGGATAGTCAATGAATGGCCAGGACCGCTTCAGAATTATTCACTTGCCATTCGTCTTTAGTCAAAACTAAGATTTTGCACATCTTGGACAGCAAAGCTCTCCAGTGTCTCTTTGTACATACTGTGCACTGTATATACTATATGTGTGGATCCTTGTATTACTTGAAATGATATCAGTCCTCTCAGATCTTCATTGTTCTTGGTGTTCGGTAAAAAAATGTATTCAAATGTAAAATGAAGTCAAAAGGTACCAAGGAGAGTAACTATTAAAAACAAATGAATGTCCTCCAGTCATCAACTGTTTAACCTCCACTACACGAATAAGCAACATCAAATGAATGAATGAATGAAGGACATAAAGCCACAAAAGGCAAAAGAAAATCAAAGGATTACTGAGGCACTCTGGACTGAAAGTCTATTTGATGCATTCAGTAATGAAATATAACTCACCTTTCAGAGAGATGTATTTAGAGAAAGCTATGTACTGCTGCCATTTATGCATGAATACTTTTATAGCCTATCGTATCTGTGCTTTCATGAATACCTCAAAGAAGGAATGGTAGACTATATGCACCAAAGCGCTGGTTTTAAAAAAAAGCAAGGGAATGAAAGGTAAAGTGACTACAAAATAAGCACAGGGATAAGCTTGTTGTCTTTCTTTTTTTTTTTTAGGGAACTGGCGACCTGGCCGTGCAGGTTGTACATAGATAAGTCTGAGGGTCACAAAATACAATCTGCGGGTCCATCAGTCAAAACACACTTGCCCGCTGCTGAGGTTTACTTCCCTCCCTCCTTTCCTCCCCCCAGATACCTCCCACTGTCCTGCAGCTTCAGGAATATTAAATATGCGAGCCGTCCTTGCTGCAGATGCGGTGCCATTGATTTTGTGTCAATCCCCCAGGCCACAGTAACTTGATTTGATATCAGTGATGGCTAAATGAGACTTCTCCACGTAGGAGCAGAGAGAACGGAAGAAGAGGTGAAGGGAAGGCATTTAGAGAAGTATAACACATAACGTTGGTTATTGTCTCCTCTTCTCTTTAACGCAGGAAGTCCCTCAAAAGTCCTGGAGTATTGAACCCGCCGTATTAAACCTGACGATAGAAGTGCTTCTTTAATTTTTCAACGTTACACAGTGGCGCTAACAGGTCTGGGCCACATCCCACTGGGTTTCTTTGGTGTAAGTTAAATTTTCTTAAAGCAATATTCATCATAACTGATTCTACTCTAATGAGGATTCTAACCCCCTACAGTGCTGAGTGCCTCACCAGAGTCAGCAGTGAGCTTAATGCAATTAAGGCTGCAGCCGTCTCATAGAGCTACTTTGACTTTGTGAGGGACTGCACAGCTGCTTCTTAAACTCTGCTTATCTGGCTTTGTTCACATTTGAGTGCGAGAGGCGCTTTCACTTGAGTCTATTTGAGTTGTTTTACATGACATCAACTTGATTTATGTTTGAATTTAAAGATTTCTTTGAATCACAGGTGTCCGTTGATGTAGATTTAGTACAATGATTACCTGTTAAATTAAAAAAAAGTATTTTCTTTTTCTCAGTAAAGTCAAGACAAAGAAACTGATGAAACACAATCCTGAGACACAACTGAGAATCTCCATGCAGAGTGTTGTAGCTGCAGTGATGTTGGAGGGTCTTCCTCAGTTTGTCTGTGTGTGTGAGTGTGTGGGCGAAAGAGAGAGGAAAAACAAGCATGAAGCAACATTTCATTTGATTTACAGTGTGTGTTTGCTTGTACATATGCAAAGTGTTGATTTTATGGGAAGTAACATATAAACAAGTGAGAAATGTAGTGCTGTTATCTGCATTGTGATGCTGCATTGTGATTCACCATAAACCCTGACAGAGGCTCTGTTTTTTGCCACATGACTGGCAGTGTTCCCACCTTCCTGGGAGGACTCCTTCGTCGTCACACGCGCTCCATTTAACAGCTCAACACTGCCACCAAGTGGTAAACAGCAGCCATGACCCCACTCTGGCGTGAGGTTAACAGCTCCAGATGCTTGCAGTCAGTGCGCCACGAGGGGACGGCATTGCAGATGCAGGTGTCATGGCGGGTTCAAAAAGATGAGCAGACGTCAAATCATAGCAGAGCTTGGCGGTGGTCCCAGTTTTTGATGAGCGGACATCAAATCAATAATCTGTTCATTAGTCTTACAAGAGGAAATTTAAGAGTGATGTGCTGCTCAAACAAATCAATATTGCATGTAGTTACTTATTGTGCCAAGTCCTTTTCTCCATCCATGATAACCTTTTATGTGTATCTATAGCTGCTAAAACGCCTACCTGCCAATATCTCTGGCATAAATAGCCCTCTCTATAGCCTTTCAGGGTGATGTGCATTGCACTCTCGGCCTAATTGCTCAGGACTATAGACCTGTACCATCTGTTGATGGGGCAAATGACATCTTTGCCTGAATGTCTTTTAACTATCAGGCCCCAAATCTTCCCTTTCCTTGCAATCAAGGTCACAGTGTGAGAGCGCTAACAATGAGTGAGGTTATTTCCCTCCTGACTCCATTACTATGTAATTAGCTGCAGCGCTATTCAATTTCCCTCATTTCAGAATTTTCAGATCAATATCACGCAGGCCGCCTGCTAAATGGCTGTGCTGCTAGGAGGGCTTTTCTATATAGCTGAATGGGAGGTATCAATCACTGGGCTAAAAGAGACGTTCGATGCTGTGGTAGCCGATGACCACACACACTTTCAGACACACAGGCACAATCGTGCAGGCTTTGAAAGAAAAAAGAGTCAATGGAGAGATATGGGATTTCAAAGAGGATATTACATCAGAGTGTCAGGTTTACGACATGGCTCCCGGTTCTTCTTGTGTATCGACCACTATTGAGATAAAGACACAAAAGTGGACATTTCAAAATTTATTTCATTGCTTGCAGGGTCATTGCCTAGCATGTCACCTAACAGAAAGAAGGTCCTTTGTTTGCCCTTATCCTTTCTGTGTGGAGTCTGCATGCTCTTCCTTTGCGTCTCCTTCTCTTGGCCGTTAATGTGATTTTCTGCATCTATTTATCATTAATGGACCTAGCATTTCCTTGCTGGTAGAACAGGCTACGGGAAATTAATGAATCACAGTTGCATAATAACGCAGTTAACGCCGACTGCATCTGTGTATGTGACCGAGATTGATAGGTCAAGTTATGAACACATCGCCTCTGCAGTTCATCAGCTCATTGTTAGCTGACACAGTCCCACACGAGAGCATTTAGCAGTACCACAGCACTGGATGAGATATGAGCCGACTCAAAGGCTGGACATGGCCGGATCAATGTCCCCCCATTGAACCAAACATACAGAGTGGGAGCCAGGCAATCAGAGGCCCAGACTGACTTCATCTCTGAGAGTAATTAGATGTGGCATCGACTGCAACGACCATTCGGGGCTGGTTATTAATGTCTATAACAGACAGTCAGAGGACACTGAATCGTGGTCACGTGAGGGATGGCAGAAGCGTGTGGTGGCAGTTATAGAATCGATTTCAACATCTGGACTGAGACTGGACTGTTTTGGGAGAGGATGTGGTTAGAGATTTTGTTGTGTAGCAGTTGCTGTGAAACTGTCTTCTGTTGGAAAGGGTCAGTAAGTTACAATGTGCAAACTGCAGTTAAGAGTGTCAACTAAACCATCTCACACCTGCCTCAGTGTTGTCTCTCTTTGTCTCTTTATATACAGCCTGTGTGTTTCATTTAACTGAACTATTTTGGATTGTGCTTTCAATGCAGGGACAGATTCTGGCTGTGCAACAATTGCAGTATCACTATTGCAAATTGAGCCTCATCTCCAAAATGACATCTTTTTAAGAACAGCACAAATTAGCTTTGATGTTGACTTCACAGGTGCATTTTTCAGGTTAAGTTTTGAAAAGTTTTCCCAACCCAGAGAGAATAATTCTTATACACAAATTCTTCAAGTTAAAACATGAAAATCACCAAAATTGCCGGCTTTCACCTGGGATTACCAGTATTACCAGTAATGGGTAGAATGTTTGAAGTAAAACACACTGTATTTTTAGATCAAAGCAGCTGCTAAAAGCTGGAAATATCATCTTCTCAAGTGAAAGTGGAGAAACATCTACCTTTGATTCATAATGACAAAAGTGAAAACGTGGCCACTGATTGAATTCCCATTTCAGAAAGACAAGACAAAACCTTGTTTTTGTTCAGTATCATTCTTATTAGTCACAGAAATTCTCCACCAGAACACATATTAGAGTGATGCCTGCTGCATTTTAATACTGGGGAATCGTCTGGGGACCACAGGGAGTAGCATGACAGTCTGAAAGATTCATTCACAGAATGACAACAAACATCCTTCGTCAGGCAGGGAGTGACACAGAAGGACCGGCAGCTATTTAGCTATTTATAGAGAAAAATAAATACCAGCAATGTGAGGAGTCTCATTCAATGACAAACCAGCAGTTAACAATATGGCACTCAAAGTCTGAATTCATCTCTCCACAGGCACAACGCAACAGAAACATCTCCTCTGTCTGCAAGACTCCACGTTTCCTAAATAAATGATATCTTGGCGTGCAACATTAAAATATAAAAAATCCTCAGCAACAAAGGCGTCTGGCCAGAAAATAGAGCCATGAAGGGAGAAGCATGCAGGATAAAAAGAGCAAAGTACAACTTGCATCAAAACAAATTCTCAGGGAAATAATATTTATATACTGCTGTCAAGTGAAAAGTCTCATTACTCCAGTTTTGGTATTATTCTTTTGAGTATCTTATTTTTACTGACAGTCTCAGAACTCCAAAGCTCATTCAAAAACTGAAGAGAGGAATCAGCGGGGAAGTTATCCACGTTCCTCCTCTCCGCTGTCAACATATTTAATGGGAGAGATGAGTTCTTCATCCGACAGCAGCATTTAACTGTTTCTGCTACATTCACAGTACTGCAAGAGGATAGATCATCTATCAGTGCACTGGTACAAGACAGTACTGTATACTGAAAACAACACAACAGCAACAACTATAGGACAGTCACTGATATTCAGGTAAACATGACAGAAATATAACAATGTTCAAAGTCCATCCTAGTTATAGCTGTCCAAGCAGTCCTTTCAGCTGTTTCTTTTGTTGGCAAAATGGCGGCTTTTGTCCTCACGCTTCAGATGGGCACAGCAAATCAACAATATTTTGTCTGACATTAAAATTGGTCCTATTATTGGTCCATTGAAATGTATTTCAAAACAAGATGATCAACAATAAAAAGAGCAGAGCCTCTCAGATAAAGAAGACAGTAGCTTAGTCTGGGTGGTAGGTTTACATTCTTGGCAATAACAGCACCTCTTTTGTGTTTTAAAGAAAAAAGTAGACAGCCACTCCAATTTGCAGCAAAGTGCACTCAGATTATAAACGCCACTGACTTTAACATTCCACCAAGAAAATACAATTTTGTGGATTTTTTTTTTTTAATATATAGTAAGTTTACAATAACACTCTTGGCCGACATAGAATCAAAATGCATTTTACATAGAAACAATACAAAGACGTTCCATTCACATTGGTCGTCACATTCATGTGAGTTAGCTGGAGTGGAGTTGCTGTCGCAGTGTGTGTCCACTGTGTGGCAGCATGTAAGTATCCTGGCTTGTGTTCAGTGCAATTTCTCCTCAGTGTCGAGAGCTGTAAAACTGACATACTGTAGCACATTCTGTGTCTGGCTCCCGACAGTCGCTGTTTTGGCTTCTTGCACACCAACCGTAGGAGGGATTCTAAAATAGAGAGCTGGAGACTGTCACTGGCCGGTTCATCAAATTCACACTTCAGCTCAAGGCTCCTGCAAGGATTGTGATACAATGACTGTGATGCATCCAGCAGTCCAGGTTTAAAAGCTGAAGGAAAATATCTACGTGAAAACACATCAGCACTGTGGTAAAAGTGTATAATGGCGTGCCCCTTGCGAGGCTGGATCACAAACTGGGCAAAGCAGGCAACAGCCCTGGGACCCCAAACCTCCAGGGGCCCCCAAAAGCCCCACATTCCCTATGTGTCAGTTGGTTTGCGGTAATCTGACTAAATATGCACTAATTAATTATAATATCAACCGAAATGATAAAGGGCTTTAAGGTGGTGATTGTTATCTTCTAGAGGCCGTGTCAAAATATAGTTAAATAGTTTTAGTTGATACTGCCTGGTACATATTCCCAAAAACATTCGTTTTTAATCAAATTGCTACAAACTAATTGTTACATTTTGGCCCCACGGCCCAAGTAGGTTGATTTCTTGCATTCTTAGGCCTGTTCTGTTGTTCAGTTGGTCACTTGCCAAGTTGTGCATTGGCCTTACTAATAAAGATTAGTAAGGCCAATGCATAACTTGGCAAATCAGTGGTTCCCAACACGGAGGTTGGGATCACCAGATAAATCGCAGAGGACAAAAGAACAATTCTTTAGGTTTAGGTTTCATTTTTCCTTTTATCTCCAGTCACTGCTTTTCTCTTGTAAAATACTGATTAGTTTTACCTCTGCAGCCCTGTAAAAATGATTCAAACGAAACGATCTGAGAGGAGAAAATTGCTCATTGATTGAACAGCTCACAGCTCATACTCACATGCAACCTGTGATGAGAGGTTGCAAGTAGGCAATGCTGTGGTTTAAAGGGTCACAAGCCAAAAAGGTTGGCAGATGATACGGCGTCAAGATATTTCCTGTACTCTTTATTGACCTCTCTATTTGGATTGTCCAAATAGAGAGTTTGTTTGCTTGATTTTAAAGGAATAGGTCGACATTTTTGGGAAATGCTTTCTTGCCAGGAGTTAGATAAGAAGATTGATACCACTTTCATATCTGCTGATTCCATGAGGAATATTAACTACATACAATACACAAATTCTTTTCACACTATTGTGTGACTGGACACCCCTGGTGCTGTAATGTGTCTAGCAATGAGTATAACACCTATCAACAGTAGCTTTAATTGAGCAGATTGCATCACAGACACACATCATGCAGTGTTATGATTATGGGAGGTAGCCATAATAAAAATGTATAATCCACAGCTAAGCGTTTCATGCTTTTAAAACTGTTAACGTCGACAGTACATGCCAAACTTTGCTTGAGAGTCAAGAGTCAAGGCACCAGAAGTCAATCTGGGCAAAATAGCAAATTATTAACTCAAGTAAAAATCGCCAAAGATGAGTAGGCAAACTAAAAATGTCAGTAACAATCATAGTTGGAATGTGGCAAATAGCTTGAGAATAAGTGACAGGAGGACTGTTCTTTCGCAGCCAAAGTGAACATCTCTCTCACCTGGTTATAGGTGGACATCAAACACTCCTTCCTCCACTGTCTCTATATCCTCTTCAGCAATTACTGATGGAAGCAGAAAAAACAAGTGAGGGTGGGGAAATGAGGAAGAGATCGGTCAATAAAATCAAAAGAGCAAGGCAGGGCACCACTTTTGCTAGTGTCTGATGAATACGCTGTATCTATGAGTCACTGACCCCGCTGTGGTGGGCCAATCGCATTTCCATTGCAAATTGCGTTCTATTGTGTGAGAATATCTTCCAAATGTCAGTGCTCCATATGCTTGGAAGAAGACAAAAGCACCCCTCAACAAGTAGAGGTGCTGCAGTGGTGACATGAAGTGCTGAAGCTATACTATTCTGAGAGGATGACTGCATTAGAGAAAATTATATATTCCTGCCAGTGTTTTTGCACATTTTAAGATTGTGAGGGTGTTTTTCGTGAGCATGTTGATGAACTATATTGTGTCTTTCCTATAATCAAGAAAGCTAATGAAACTATTTTATGCGGCATATGTGTGTCATATGGAAAAGACAGAAGCTTCACTCCTGAAAATACCATTAATCAGTCTTTAAGTTTAGGTGTGAGATGTTAAATTCTAAATTCACCAACAAACAAGACATACCTGCATGTGAGAGACATGATTTTGAAAGCATTTTGACCAAATGAGCCATCAGACTGTCTCAAGTGCTGTTGATTTAACTACCAAAGCACCGCTCACCTGTGTTCTGCAGGCTGGGCGGGGTGTTAGCAGGCGGAGGGAAGCTGTAGGATCTGGCCTGGAGGGCCGGCGGCGTCTCGTGGCTGATGCTCTTGGTCCTCTTCCGGCACTCGACAGCCAGGCGGCTTCGGCAGGCCTTGTGGCAGTTCACCCCGCAGGCTGCCGCCGGAGCGTTCACGTGGGGGGAGAAGGACCGCGGCAGGGAGAGGTGGCGGGGCGGGAGGAGAGGACGGGGGCGTCGGAGGAGAGGGAGGGAGAGTCGCCGAGAGAGCAGGCGAGATGGGGAGAAGGGAGGGGAAGGCCAGGAGCGAGGAGGGGAAGACAGGGAGCGGAGCGGAGAGAGAGGGTCAGACAGGGGGACGGGTGCAAACAGAAACATCTGGGCAAATGGAAGAGCTATTGGCGAGAGGAAAGAGCCTCTACAAGCCATGCAGACACACGAGCACTGGCACGCGCACACGGTGAGGCCAACTGTGCCCGACAACAACTCTGCCAACCAGGGGGAGTCTGAGAGGAGGGGAGCGATGAGTCATCGAGCGAGGCAATCACAAAACACGTGAGAGTCAAAGAACCTGAACACACACACTCACACAAACGCCTTAATAGTTTTGTCACAGTGACCAAAATTTCATTTCTCCTTGAAAACACTGCAAAAGATTTTCCTCAGCTTTTCAATTTGATAAAAGTTTGACACTTTCAATAGAGGTGTCAAGACCACCTTTTGACAGTATAATAGGCTAGTTTTTTTTTTTCCTCCTTCAGTCAGGAAATGTACTACCCTCAAAATGCATACAACAAGGGGGGACTTTGGCTTAAAAGAATAGTTTGACATTTCGGGGAATACACTTACTTGTGTTCTTGCTGAGGGTTAGACGAGAAGATCGATACCACTCTTATTTGTCCACTAAATTTGAAGTTACAGCAAAAGCAGCTGGTTGGCGTACTGTAGCTTAACATAAGACTGGAGACAGGGGGAACAGCTCGCCTGGCTCTGTGCAGTAGTCTCATATTTAACAGACATATATGAAAGTGGTATGGATCATCTCATCTGACTCTCAGCAAGGCGGCGAATGAGCACATTTCCCCAAATGCTGAGCTATTCCTTTAAACAGAGAGGGCCAAAGACAGGAGGATGTCGGGACTTGTTGATATGAAAGTTAGAATATTGGCATTGTGACTCATTCAAAGACACTGAGATGTCTCTCATATGTAAGTATCTAAAATCTACTGCCGCAAAACACACATCCAGCTACACACACACACATTCTCAACACACTCCGCTCCCGCACTACGGAGGGTGATTCATTTCAATTATGTCCCTGCCGCTCTCTCTACCTCCCTGACTACGGGCTAACAATGGTAATGGGGATGAATGGCTGTGGGGCTCTCTCATTGACTTCCTCTGGTCTCATTAATGCACTGGAACAAGCCAGAACACTCACACACTCTCAGTCTGACTCGGAGACATACACTCCTCCAGGGAAGAGAGGAGATGGGAGAGCGTAGTGTTCGGGGGTGTGAGTGAGGTGTGTGCTTGTGTGTGTGTGTCCAAAGTGCTCGCGTTCGTTCTCTTTTCACCTCCCTATTTTTCACTCCTTTTGTCTCAACTGCAGCAATCATGTCGGCATGATTGTCTTTTAATAACTGAATTACATTCAAAGCACCAGAAAAAAATAAATAAAGAGAATTAAAGAGAGACTATCACCAAAAAAAAAAAAAAAAATGTTACACTTGATCAAAGTAGAACATGTCTTGGTAATTCAGGGTGCTGTGAACACTGGTGCTCGTAAACAGACCGCAAGACCTCAAAGGCCCCAAGGAGCATTAATTACTCTAGTTGCTATGCAACTCAAATGTTTGATGATAACTTGCAAGCTATTTAATAAGCGTTAGTTAGCCAACCTGAGATTAACCTGAATGAAAGAGGAAGCAGTTAATGATGAGACTAAGAATGGACAAGAGAGAGTTGGTAATTGAAATGCTTGCTTTTCAAGAAAAGAAGGAAGAGAATGTGAATACACTACATCCTCTGACACACAAGGACTCTGTCTACATACATGTATGTTTCTCAGACTATCACTGCATTGGCATTAACTTCTTCCAAAAATGAGAAACCAGTGCGCGTGCAAGCAAATAACTGAACAAAATGTGCAGGGATGCACACACAGACAGCCTAAGGCTGTAAACAGCAATGGAAACTAATTTGTGAACACTTAAAAAAGAAATTAAATCTTGCCTGTAAAATATCTGCCCACTCCAACTTCTCCCATTCACAAGGCTGAGCTGTAATCAGTTCTTGAGACACTCCAGCAGATGGAAAAGTGCATGATTTGCATTTTAAATTTGGCATCATTTTTAAAGTTTTCGCTTGACATCTGGATGGGAACATATGTGGTGTAAGTTATTTAGTGCACTGAACGTCTGCAGATTATCACTCCTTAATTTCTAGCGTCAGCAGAGACCACCAGCAGGACATCGATAGAGGGGAAAGAAGCAAGCCGAGTGTGGGTTTTTGACGCTAACGACCATGAGGATGAGAGGAGGACGGGAGGTGCTGGAGGTGGCCTGTGTGTACTGTATGTACATCTGTGAAATGAACCAGCTTCTTCAAACACTGGTCCACTGGGAGCCTTGAAAGGGCAAATAATTGTGCATTGTGTGTAGTGTGGTCTCAGCTGATGGAGCTCATCCAGCTGTTAGTGGACAGAGCTTTGTGTGTGGACACCCATTAAAAGAGTCTGATATATTTGCCATGGTTTCTGTGTTGATGACATTTACTCAGCACTTCAACTCTGTGGATCTTTATCTACAGAGAGTGTGTGTGTGTGTGTGTGTGTGTGTGTTGGATGGCTGGGAATCGATGGTGTCAAAAAGAATAGCTAATTCTTTGAAGGCTGTACCCTTTCGGGTGGAACACACACATCTGTGAAGCAGACATCTAAATGAATTGCTCTCTTACCTTTACACTTGTAGCCTTGCTTGTAGAAGCCCCATATCTACAACAAGACAGGGAGAAATAAAAGGGGAGTTGGGTGTTAATTAGGATGGGTTTTCATTTCCATACACGCAAGAGGAATGTTACAATCATCTGGGTGATGCAGCAATTACAGCGACGAAAGGTAGAAGGTAGGAATTGTACTGCCAAAGTTCTTTAATGAACAAATAGAAGACATCTGTGAGCACAGTGATTACATTTTTAGTAACTGCACTTTCAAAAATCCAAATATTTTGCAGTTGTAAGCATACTTTGTAAATGATATTCAAGAATCTGGTGGAAAGTATTTTATAAACCTAACAAAGAAAAACTGCAGAGAAAAACAAATATAGCTAGAAAAATTATCGGGAAGCCAGCAACTAACCGAGAAATATGTAAGTAAGTCATTTATTTTTCAAAGTGTCATGCACCATTAAGTGCTCAGCCCGCATGGGCTTACAAGACGCTACAAATATAACAAACAAACAAGAGCAACAACATAATGAGAGTGAAAGAACAAATGCAACACATCGCCATGCATGTCAAAAAAGGTCACACAATGTCAAAACAAATATAAACACGTATGAATTAAATACAAATAACTTTGCTTTCGGACCATATAGTAATCTTTCCTTTCGGTTTCCTGCAATGAATGCTATTCGCCAAATTGATCACTCATATGCCACCACCCCCTCACCTGAAATATAAACAACAATATTCTACATTAATAATAATGTTTAATATTTATATATTTTGACAATATCATTTTTATCAGCAGATCAAACTGACTCCGTGTTTTTAATGTGGCAAAAATGAGGAATCATTAAAAGGTGATATATCAATGGAATTTTTGCCAGTTTCAATGACTGTTCAAGTAAATTGAATTTGCCTCTCTCTAGCCTGTTCCGTTATTTTCAGACACACCATTTTATTAAAGCCAGAGGCTCAACATATCCTATTTTACCAACAGCTTCAGGACTTGGGGCTATCCTCGAGACCCTTCGGGATCAGAGAGGGCTTATTTCTCGGAGCTGTAACATCATGTCCTAATTAAGCGATATAAATTTTGAAAAGATTAAAGCTGATTGGGAGAATGAACTGGATGTTGATACATCAGATGAAACCTGGGTCAATGACTTGAAGAGAGTAAAGGGAACTTCAAGATCCCACATCGTATTCACTTATCAAAAAATAAACTTTCTGAGATGTATCCTAATGTGGCTGATATACTGTATGTGACAGATGCAATGTTAATTATATATATATATATAATTTAATAATCAGCCCTGGACTTAGAATCCAGTGCTGGAATAACTATATTTGGAGTTTCAATACCTCACAACTAGACGCAAAGACATTATTGCATTTGCTTCACTATCCCAAATGAGAATTCTACTAGACCGGTGGTCTTTTGTTCCTCCAAAGGCATCACTTTGGCTATCTGATCTCATGTCTGTGCTTGAAATTAGAAAAAGCTTAAATATTCACTGAGGGGAACACCAGGAGGAAAAAAATGTGACACATAATATGTAAATGATTCCCACATAAATAAAATGATACATTTCTTGTTATGACAAAATACATGTAATGTTATAACAACCCTGTGCGTCATTATAATGAGAAACATTCTTTATTTAATGAGATTCACTGAGAACGAGAATGATTCATGATATAACAAGATGAAATTATTTGTTGTATGTAAGAAAAAGTTTCTTCTTAAAGTGGAACAATTTGGTATATATTATAATATCAAAAACACCTTGTTGTAAGGATCTTGTTTTTCTCAAGATGACAAGCTGGGGAAAACATGTTTTTTGTCATGGTGGCAGCAATAAGGTGCTGTACTTTTGCACCTGTAATTACATTTTTTACCTTCCTTGTAGCCACCAAAAAATGTACAGCGAGTCCTTCCTTCCAAATTCCATTAGAGCACCGAATGCAAAGCCTCCTTTGCCTCTTTCACTTGCTAAATTTTAGCCCCTCTCTGTAATTTTAATGATTTCTCCATCTGTGTCTTCTAAAGACATAATGTTCTGTTCTTAATGACTCTCCTCAGATAATTGCTTGTTATGGTTATAATTTATGCTGTGTGGTAAAAACCAAAGATAATTTTCCAAACTGATGACAAACTAACAATCTAACTAACGTTTGCGTGGCATTTCAGGGGTAACACGAATGCAACACAACCTACACGATAAAGTTCTGACACACGAACTTCAAGGACTACATTGGTTTTGCATGGTTTAGTCAGTTAGCTCCAAATGTCCCACATTTTACATCATTGCCAACAATTAAGCATGCCATAAAAAGTTAGATTAATTTGCTACTTTTCAGATAGCCATTAACTTCTGTTCATTTCACAACAGTTTGAAAGCCTGCAAAGACTTAAGCCATCATGTTTAACATCATCCCACCTTTATTTTTTCTGTCAATGTTAAGTTAAAGCTAATTTACAATGTAATGTGGTGAACTGGGGCTGTTTTGAAAATTGCAGGTATGCTCACGGTGCCTCCATCTCCAGTGTTAGCTGCCCAAATGCAGCTTTTGAATAACTAAAATCACAGTCTTCTCTTTGCAATGTCCGTGTTGCGCGTGTGCCTTTTATTTTCAGCCACCTGAATGAGTGCAACACCAAAGAGAATCTTCAAAAAATAGTACCTGTTCACAACTGTAAGACCAAACAACTTTGACACTGTTATGGATTAGCTATTTCAAATAAGTTTCAAACCTCTAAGCTGTGGTGAACAGTGAAGTGAAATGAATGGAAACCAATAACTGCCTGACAGGTAGGTAATTAATCTAAAAACTTATGCTTTGGAAAATGGTAGGCAGTAAAGTATACCCAATTAGCAGTTAATGGGCTAAAACATGTTAAAACACCCATATAGTTCACGTCTTGATTTCCCCCATTGATGCCGAGGCGCCGAGTGAAGGCTGGAAAAAAAAGCAAATGAAGAAAGGGGCACAATGGAACAGAGGGAGACGTAGGGTGAGAGAGAGATAGAGGGGAAGAAAGGGGGAGAGAGAGGAGGTTGGCGGGACAGAGGGGGTGGAGGGGGAGCCGAGATCAAGCGGGACGCGGGGAGCGCACAGACAGTGGGGGAACAATGACATGAAAGAGCCGAGCTGGAGATCACACACCGCACTGGCACATCTGAGGAGGCACAAAATATCCTGACCTCTTCACACACACACACACACACACACACACACACACAAACCTACATGCATGCATGCAAACACATACACTCACAGATGCACTTATACACACAAACAAAGACACACACACACGCACAGTGGGGAACCGTGAGCACAGCCAGAGGCTCTACAACAAAGAGAAGTCAGTTACGAGCAGAACATCTAAACACAACTATCATCACAGCTCTGCCTACACTGGCTGACCTTTACTGCCTCTGTAGACTGAAAAACACAATGCAATACAAACAAGAGCTGGAAATACATTGACTTGCTGTATTTCTTTGATGGTTTACTGTAAGCTTTTAGAAAACTGTAAAATTTTTCATTTTAATGTGATGGAAATGTGTTACATTGTGATATTTATGTGTATTCCTACCTTTTGAATCTACAAGTGTGTGTAACCGAGCATTGAGCTCGAGCTGACATGTTAGATGTTAATGTATTTAAAATGAAATCTTCCAAGCAGCATGTATTCAAGTGCTGTTTAATAACTGTTTCATAATGCTGGACGTTTCCTTCCTCCAACAGGGAGTTTCAAATGAGGGAAAATGCTTCCAATTGTGTTAAAAGTTTATGTTTTTTTTTCCTCCAGGAAGTAACTAATGCGTTGCGGCCACAGCAAATGCCTTCTATCTTTTCCTACCAGACGTTAAGAGTGACAACAATCACATGTCATTCTGTCCCTGCTTTCCTAAATTGTTTGATACAACGGCAAGTGCAGGCAGATAAACAGGCAGTGCTTTTATTACACGCCAAGGACAGTTTCCCCTTTGCCATTTGCTAAATTCACGTGAACGCTTTTGGCATTCAGCTTTTGTAAAGTTGTTTAAAATGTCTGAACACGTGAGGTTTGGTAGCTTTCTCGGGACACTTTGACATATCAGCCATTAACAGTATTGGGGGAAACACAAACTGGGAAAAGTTTAACTTAATTTTTTTTTTTTTTTGGTTGATCAGAATCATTTTCTTCAGTTTCAGAAGTCTGTTCATCCTGTACTTAACAATAATAATAAACACATTTTTGCATGTTCATCTGCAGAAAATGCTTCTTTTCATGCCTGTTGTTGTAATGAATGTATAAGTAAATACTAGGGTCTATCTATCTATTCGTCTGTTATATGATACGAAGCTACAGCTTAGCTTAACTTAGCCTTGCATAAAGACTGGAAAAAAGGGTTGAGACAGCTAGCAAGGCTCTGTCCAAAAGTCAATTAAATTTGCCTACCGGTAGCTCACCGATTAGGGTGCGTACCATTAAGGCTCAGTTCCTATCGCAGTGGCTGGAGTTTGATTCCAACCCGGGGCCCTTTGCTGCATGTCATCCCCTCTCTCTCTCCTCCCCCTTCCCTGTCTCTCTACAGCTGTCCCTGTCAAATAAAGGCAAAAATTGGCAAAAAAATTATCTAAAAACAAAAATTGCCTACTGGCACCTGTGAACCTGACTGATTAACACAGTGGCGAGTCTTGTCGTCACCATGAGGTTGCTGGGCAACCAGCGGAGACTCCAAAAGGTCACTCTACCCGGCCAAGAAATACTCCACACCCCCAGTAAAACCACAGCTTCTTGTTTTTACGCTTTGTTTTTTGTACAAGATATAACGTGTTCATTAGTGAGCTTCAGAGGTGCAGGCATAGGCATCTTTTTTTTTTTTACCTTTGGACAGAGCCAGGCTTGCTGTTTACCCCTGCTGCCAGTCTTTATGCTAAGCTAACTCCTGACTGCAGCTTCGATCTTCTCATCTAACTCTTGGCAATAAAGCAAATAAGCCCATTTTCCCAAAAAACTATTCCTTTAACTTCTGCAACATGCAAACACGAGAGAAAACAGTAATTGCAGCCTGTGAAATTTGAAGACTCCTCTCCCCTTCGAATCCCTCCTCCGCACTGAGTGCATGGTACAAACAGGACTGAACAGATCCAGTGTGGTAACTGAGGGCTGGGTGTGCATGCCGCTGACTTGACAAATAGACAGTGTCACCATCTGTGAGTTGTGTAAGTTCTACATGCGATTTTACAGCGGTTAATCAAGTCCCGTACAGTCAGTGTGTCTTCAAGCGGTTTGAACATCAATGGAAAAAAATTGTTGCAAAGTGAACAGAAAATTCCATCCTGTTTAGCTGAAGTTACAGAGACTGGAAACAGATTTGTTTTAGCACACCTCTCTCCGCTGCCAAAATCTGCCACCCGGCAGGATAAGGTCACCAAAACACGTCCATGGGAGGCTTGTTTACAAGTGCTGGTTTGCAATTTGATCCTAAATGCACCAAATACATAAAAGAAAGCTTGGACCTGGGAAGTTAATCGGTAAGTATGAACTCTGAAAAGTGAAAAAAATGTGCCTGATTTTGTTGCTTTATTATACGACAAATTGCTTCAACAGAGAGCCTGAAAAGAGTCTGTGACTGTAATAAGACATTTTCCCCATTAAGAACATTTTCAAATACTGAAGTCAGGTTGAGCCTTTGTCACACTGTGTGAACACTCCAGCAGCAGAAGACAAAAAGATTTTTGACGACTGTTATTCTCATCTATGAGGCTAAACTGTCAAAAGCCCAAAGAGCCTTGTGCATCATTCTCTGCAGTGTCTCGTATAAAAGTGCTCGGAGCCTCCGGCTAAAAACTTGCTGTACTCTCCTGAGATGCAAAAAAAAAACAAAAAACTGTGTTGCGTCTTCTTGCTTTGTGCATTTAGCAAAACTCATCTGTGTGCCATTAATTAGGATGTAAGGCTCAAAGGTGGCTGCGGGCAAAACAGCGCAAGATGATGAAGATCCATGCGAGACACCGGGGGTGAGTGAACTCCGCGGTGTTTACAGGAGGCCCAGCTTGGCTTGTGCGGCTTGTGTTTTGTAGACGAGTGCTGAAAAATGGGCTGCGGGAAAAATATTGTTTTTGTACAGGAGCCAAGACGAAGGCGCAGGGTCCACAGAGGAGGAAGAAGACTAGTGTATCTGCCTCTGTCACACACTCACGCACACACATTCAGAGGAAAGAGCACGCTGCCAGAGTCCTTATCTTTCCCTGCTCTCTATTCTGAGTTTCCCCTCATGCTTGTTTGAGAAGTCCCCTGGAGAATGTGTGTTTGTGTGCGTCTAAATGTGCGCTCCTTTAAGTGTTAATAAAAGTCTATACAGATAATCTATGCCATACTTCTCTTTTGAGCATTACAGTCTCTCTCGAGCTTCCGTTTATATGCGGTATACAGAAATTAATGGGGTGTCATCTCAATGCCTGCAGTTCAATATGAGGGCCCCATTCCTGTTCTCATTACAGCCGAGTGCTGACTCACTGTCTGTGTCTAAATAACAGAGGGATCCTTGGGGGACTTTGGGGAATGTTAAGGGCCAGAGGACACACACACACACACACACAGATGTAACGCTGCCACAGAGGAGGGTTATCATCTCTACCTTCCTCCCACATTTGTCATTGTGCAACTTCAGCAGTGTGTGGCTGTAGCTCAAAGTAATTGGCATTGCCCTGACCTGACGGGAGTGGGGTGGGGTTGGGGGGGGCCTCTGAGAGACGTAGCAATCACGCGCTGCCGGTGACTGCCCGAGACAATTAATGAAGTGCAGATAGCCTATAAGGCTACATGGCTGTGGAATGGCGGGGTTGAGCACGACTGACCTTTGACCTTTAAAAACAAACTATGACACGTGCCATCGATTGGGTCAGTGAAGAAATCAATGCAATTATAAACGCAAATAAGCAAACAAAACAAAGATCAATATTTGTTTAAAATCTTTACGGGAGCCTGGAGGGTTTATAAATCATACAGCTGATTGATTCTGTATCTTTAAAAGTATTGTATGTAATTTTCAGATCGAGATTATAAGTGAGATAATACACAAATTCAAAACATGATTAGTGTTCTCATGTGGGCAGTAGGTGTGTACTCACAAAGCCGGCGCAGTGCTCACAGAATGTGGGCTTGACGTAGGTGGCCTCAGTGAAAGTGTGGATGAAACCCATCTTGCAGTTGAGCAGGGAGCTGGCTTTCAAAAAGTAGTCTATCATCTCTTCTCTGCTGATCTTCCCGTCTCTGCGAGGGGGGAAGCAAAGAGAGGTGAGCGCCGCACGGGCAGACGGGGTCAGTTTGTGAAGTTGGTTCAGTCTTGCGAAGCGGCAGGGACACAGCGAATAAATCTGCAAACGCTCACTGGTTCTTGTCCAGCTCTCCAAACTTGCTGAGGTAAGGGAAGTTATTCCTGATCGCTTCAAATTCCTCCCTGGAGATGTGGCCGTCACCATCCGTGTCGAAGTTCTTGAAGACCGACTGTAAACACAAGGGTTGTGAAGGTTAGTTTCAGTGTTTAGTTTCATTTAACTTCACTGCTTGGAAAACTTGTGTGTGTATACTTAAGTGCATATCTTCCTTCTAAACATAATTTAGTTTTCCTTCTTCATTTTCTTTTTTATTTCTTCTGCCACTTTTATATACTTTGTTCTAGTCTATTGCCTATTTTATTGTTTTATTATATTAAAATGTAAAATGTTTGAGCGGTTGAGTCTTTGGTGAGACATTTTCTGTGTGTATAGCGTGGAGGGGGCTACAACTGCGCTTCATTGTGCAGTCCTGTGTTGTATAATGAGTAAAGCTGAACGTTGATTTAGGCCCCTGCCTGAAGACCTACGGCACCAACTGTTCCCCAATGTTAATCATACAATATGAATGAAATAAGCAGGTTTTTGAGTAATTCATGAGCAACCCATTCATTTCTGAAGATTGTTTGTTAATTTTCTAGTTTCTATTTATGATTGCATGACTTTTGCAGCACTATTTGTTTGTTTTCTTTGTATATTTTGACTGCTACGCACCACAACACCAAGGCAAATTCATTGTATGAGAAAACCTACTTGGCAATAAACCTGTTTCTGATTCTGAATCTATTTTTTTTTTAACTTCTATAAAAATGTAATGCTTCTGCTGTTGTCATATGTACAAACAATACACATTTGGAAGTATAAGGGGCCTCCCTGGCAGCCAAATGGTTAGGACACATACCATATAACCACAACATTCATGGTTCAATTCCAACCAGTAACCCATCTCTCTCTGCTCATTTAATATCTGCCTCTATACTATCAACAGTCCAATTTAAAAAAAAAATTACAACAAATCATGTTAAATAAAGAAAGTAAGACAAAAGAAAAGAGTTACAAGATCAAATTGGATTGCACAGATTAAGGAGAATCTCACCTCCACCATCTTCTCTATGTGTTTCTTGATGATCGTTGGGTCGGCGTTGGGCTTCACCGACACAGCCCACTCATCGATCATGGTGGGCTTGGGGTCAGGCGCTGGGGCGGGGCTGGAGTTCTGCTACAACCGATGAGAAACCAAAGACGCAGAGATCAATATCAACGCAGGGAAGCAGAGAGAAGTCATTTTACAAAGAAAAGAACAGCAGTCAGGGATTACTACAGTGGATCAAAATGTATTGAGAGAAGGAAAACAAAGATGTCCAATATGCGTTTGCGACACTCTTCCAGCGTCATAAGCGTCGTGATCGCCTCTATTACAGGACAGCGAATACATCATGTAGATCTTCATGACATATAAACACTCTGAAATCCAGACAGTTTCGAGCTAGCGGTTTCATAAAGCAGGGTGGCGCCTCTCAAAAGGTGCAGCATAAAACAGGACCATCCATCATATCATGACAGGAGCAGAGGGGTAGCATATCACTGCCAAATATAGGACATTTGAGAACAGGTCAGTAAAGGACCCAAAGTGTAAATTAGTGTGCTGCTCACCGCTGGCTTGCGAGGTTCTCTCTGTAGAGACATCTGGTAGATCTCCTCCTCTGTGTGGTACTGGTCCAGAGATACCTGCACAGAACAGGACACGAGGAGCCAATGTGACTTAGTCTCCATACTTGACATTTTCGTGGGTTTAGCCACTGCTACATTCCAGGGTGTGGATCACCTCATCATTATCAGTGATTTCACTAAAAAACATTTTGTGACTGATGTTTATGAAACAATGTTATCTGTCAATGATACGAGATTTCTGGGGGAAACCAACAACGCCAACAAAACAACACTCTACGAAGGCGTGTGCTCCTTTGCACCTGTAACCATACCCAAACAGTGATGTCACAGTGTACTGATACACTCTGAAGTACACTTCTACATAACTACAGCAAGGTAGGAAAACACTATTATATTATATAACATTATTTTAAGGGGGTGTTAAGTTACTCCTAAATCCTTGAACAAGACAGGGGCTGCAAACCCCCCCTCCATATGACCACCATCACTTGACCAAAGTGCCACACTTCGAGTAAGAATAATGAAGGCTGTACAACACGGCTCTAACAGCTTGTAAATGGACCTTTGAGATTAGATTATTTTGTTATGTATACACTAATGTATACTCAAACATCAAGAATGAACGTCCGTGCTCAAATACTACAATAGTGTTTTCTTGTATAGTATCCATGAAGAGAGTTTCAGTCTGGAACTGCTGTAGAAAGTTTCAGCAGCCTCTTCGCATTCCCAGCCCTTATCTCCACCACAGAATAAATACAGTCCTGCACAGATTCCAGGCAAAAGCAGCATTTCAGAGGCGCAGACCGACTGCAAATATCAGTGAAGTACACACAAAGTGACCGAATAAGGCCGTTGTGTACCTTCACTGAAACAATTGCCAACTGTTTTTTCTTTTCTCTGCAGTTTGCTCACTTAACGCTGAGTATCAGATGATTTTTTTTTTAGTGTCATGTTTCAGTGCTGTGAGCATGACAAATGAAATTCCACTCACATAGACATTAGATACATAGACACGTTGTATTGGAATGGAAGCAGACATTTCATAAACACATTTTTTCTAAACATGGGTAAATAAAACTCATCTTCATGGCCAGATACCGCTCGATGTTAGTGAGAAAATGTGTTTATTCTCATAAAATATGTGAATTTGCCCTTTAAGAACCGAGCTTTTTAGAGGTCTGCATCTGCACCAAGCATTAAACCTGCACTCAAGTGGAAACTACACAGAAGCTGATATTGCAGTAAAATGAAAAATATCACTTTCAGCTGAAAATTATCTGGTATTGGATATTGGCAAACTTTTCAATATTGTGCATACCTAATATTTAACCATGAAGGCTTATGGAAAACACACTAATGACACATACAAAGCAATATTGAAATCTCAGATGCATTTGAATAAAGCTTATTGATGGTATCCACCTCTACTTTTTGAACGTACTGCAGACTCAAGAGGAGGCGAGTCTTTCAGTTTCCACACCTCTATATTTTCTAGGTATTTAACACACACTAACATGCCTTCTCACACACAGACCTGTTCATTATAGGGACTGTTAAGTAGAGCCATCTTTTGCTTTAACACAGCCACTATGGCAACAGGTAAGAGAGGGGCGTCTATTTTTTGCTAACATATTAAAGCCAGCTGCCGCATGTAATCATCCACTGCATCTATTGTTACGCCTCGCATTACTTCCCTCAGAGCTATTCTTTTACCGTAATTGTGTTTCCTGGGTTTTATTGAGTTGAAGTGGTAAGTGCGGAAGGAAAAAGGGCTTTTCTTCTTGTTTGGCCGTCTGATTTAGTGGAGCTCACAGTATTTCAGGGAAAAGGTTAACTGTAAATTGTTCACAACATTCGAAATGATGTAATAGAATCTCCTTCATTTGAAAGGCTGATAAATATGGAGGGGGGGGG
>NTHP01000431.1:253360-269288 GCA_003416845.1 Oplegnathus fasciatus | reverse complement strand
GGGGGGGGGGGGGGAGGAAAATAGTATTTAAAACTTGCTTATTTTAGGTCTCTACACAGGCATGGCTTTGTTGACTTATTTATTGACTTTCTTTCCATCTCCTTGCTTTGAGCCAAGCAGAACTCAAGCAAGATCAACTCCAGTAAGCACTGGCATAAGATAATTGGGTATTGACTATGTCCAGCAAACTTCCCTGGTGCCCCTCAGCACCAAAACCTGTCAAGTTGTTTTCTTTCATTTTCACAGAGAAAAGGGGGGGAGCTGCAATCTCACACCAACACCTGCAGCCAGATTGAGTGATTGATCTCTTGGGATTGTTTAAATTCAGAAAGCTCCCCTTCTCAAATTCAGGAAACTCTTATCTGCATCTGCCAAAAAATACTCTCACACACACACACACACACACACACACACAAGAGTTTAGTGTCTAGTGCTAAAACACCGCCTCAGCTTTCATGCTGAAGTGCAGGCGGCAACAGAGCTGAGATCAGTCTCGCTCAGTATTCCCAGTTTAACAGCTCTCACTAAATATAAGATGGAGAATCATCCTGCGATTCTGCCACAGAATATCTTGATAATTTAACACCAACTTCCTGTCGGCGGAGAGAGAGTTTTTGTCAGCCAAGACAGAACAAGACGAGGTCGAAACTTAGTATACCGTGTACGGCCAATGTGCTCTTCACAGCTGAGAGAGGAAAGAAAACACAGAACAAACCAGTACATCACTGCGCTATCACTATATAGTAATGTGATCTCTTAAATAAAAGGCTTTCCTGCAAAGATTGAGATTTAAAAGGAGATATTGATTCTGCTGAGATCCTCTTTCGAGTTGTTTCAAAGCCGAAGCACTCTGACAGCAAAAGCTCTTTAGTCTTTAATCCCTATACAGGAACAGACAAGAGGTTTCAGTGTGAGTTAACAATTTAAAGTTCAGGGAAGTTCAGTGAAGAGATGCTGAAACAGGGGTCTCTGACCTGGATAAACGCATGATTCTATGAACAATGGAATTTGGATACCAGATAACAGTGTTACAGCACTCAACCAAAGATGCATTGTTTCATCCTTTCTGTATCACTGAATGTTGGTGTTAATCTAATGTACGCCATCCATTTTTTTGGTTTATTTTTACTGAAAGGGGCACTCCACCGACTTTACACATGAAGTTTAGTTTACTCGTCATTAGGAGAACTACGCAGCCTGTGTTTTTTTTGTTTGTTTGTTTTTTTTTAACAGAAAGCCCGCGTTACAAACTGGAGGTGTAGGGTTTGACAGAAGTAGACACTTAGGAGGCAAGAAGGAGTGCCCCTTTAAAAATGTGTTGACAGATCTTATCTCAATAATTATCAACATATTATCAAATTCCAACACAATTTTGACCAAGTTGGCCAACTGGACTATGAAAATGTTCCTGCTGGCACAATGACTGATTACTGTAAATTACTGTTCGAGCAAACCTCTGTCCTCTTCTGACCTTTTATATTAGTTATACAAATAAACCAGTAAATGATTTATCCTACTTCTATTATATCTTGCTTGAATATAATCAGTGTTTCCAGCAGTCATGTGTTATTTATTTCTGAAAGCCGATGGCTGCACTGGCTGTTCTCACCACTTTGGACCACATCTGTTTGAGACAATTGAACGCTGTGAGCTTGAAGGTTCATGCTTTGAATACTTTGATTACACACAGTATAATCTCTGGCTTTTGTCTCTGCACAGATTTGGTCCCAGCTGGCTACTGTACAGCCCCGTCTGACCACGAGCCAATCAAATCACAGCAGAGCAAAGTCTGTGCATCAAACAGACTGCCTATTACACTGGCTGGACACAAAGTGTTTGTCCTTCTCACAGTTTTTCCTCCTACTTCACTGCTGTCTGAGTGGTTAATGAGCGCTTTTGGATTCTGTTGCACTTCATGGTGAATAACAAACTCACAGCACCTGATTCGAGACCTAATTTTACCCAGGCAGAAGCAGTTCTGTGCAGGTGCATCTTTAATTCAAGCCAAACATTCATCTTGGATGCTGCACGTACACATTCTGTCCAGCCTTTGCACTCACCGTAAGCAGGTTGAGCAGGTCCGTGTTGGCATCGATGTTAGGCGGCGTGGTCTGGATCTGCGCCAGCTCTTGAAGGATGGTGTACAGCTGTTGGGTCTTAGTCAGGTTGACTCGCGTTTTATCTTTGTCGGCCCAGTCTGGCAGCGCCACGTGGACGGCTATAAGGTCTTTCAGGTGCACGCCAAGGATGGGGAATCGGAAGCCCGAGCACTCGGAGAAGCGCTTGCGGTATTGGCTGTAGTTCCCACATGATGTCACCAGTTCGATGAGGTTGTTAAAAACCTGCACGTTGAGTGAACGCAGGGGAAGGAAATTAATTTAAGGAAAGGATGGACAAAATGGAAGGGGGTGAGATGAGGGTTGACAGGAAACCGAAAGCCTGCTTCAGGAGAGATTAGTTTAGAAGAGTCAAAAACATTCTGTAAAACTTTGCTCCAGATGGACTTACGTAACTGACAAGACACTGTAACTCCCCCAACTGTTGCATTCAACTTTCCAGTTATGGCTCAAATTCATAGTTCTAAAAAGCCACTGTGTAGGAGTAATGGGCACAGATAAGGAGCTTGGCAGCTCACACAGAGGAGATGTGGATATTGAATCAAGATTTAATATCACTTGTTAGCCAAGTGCATGGACATGCAGTGAACACTGAATTCATCTGGTAGTGTTTGGCTGTGGATGCCAGAAATACATCACTAAGGGTTGAGACGATGGTAGCAGCTACTTCACCTTGTTGGTCTCCGCGCTGATGTGGGTCTGCGTGTCTTTGAGACGAGAGATGGAGCTGTTGCTGAGGCCGCCCACCACCGCCATCAGCGTGTTGAAGTTCTGCAACTGCAGCAGCTTCTGTCGACGAGAAGGAGGACATTTTAGGAGCGAGGGTGAATGAGGAGGACTGTGTGAGCCACTGCCAAAAAGGATTTTAGCGAGAGCGAAGGAGAGAAGGTGGTACGGGTTAAAAAAGATTTACAGTATAGGGAGTCGGAAAGATGCGGGAAAGAAAAAATGAAAGCTCAGATGAAGCCAGAGACTTTTGGAGTAGTGTTCAGCAGCCCACATGCACAACCACACACAAGCCTAATCTGAATATGCCAAGATATTACTGAATGTTCTAACCTGTCTGCGTCAAACTTAAGCTAACACTTTGTGAATGGCACTCTGCGGGGCTCCGTGCTGCCCTTCAGCCTGGGTGGCATCTCGCTGAAAATCAATGGGGTCGCAGCTGTGTGGGAGGGCTGCCAGAGGGGATCATTTGATTCAGCTCAAACACCCTTTGGAATCAATTGGCAAAGCAGTGTGGAGGGCAGCCCGGCATTTGAAGAGTAGGTTCGGCTAAACTCACACGTGCATGTGGCGTCAGCGAGTTCCTGGGAAAGGTTTCATTGTCAACATGCCAGGGCTTTCCAAATGGGTGTAGAATAAATGCTGTGTGTGTGATAGGGCTGGGGAATGGAGTCCACCCTCTTGTTAACTTATTGTTATCACACAGCCAATTGGTGATGTGGTGTGTTTATCGAAGTCAGAGGGCACAGACACATACACACAGAGCACGCTGTGATTATTGAGTTGGAGTGGAGCTTTTCAATGAGCATGAAAAGGATTTTTTTTTTTTTTCAAATTATAACACAAGTCTGTGCAGTCAAGAAAAAGACTAATGAGCATGAGTCATTTGTAATGCGCTCCCAACAGGAAGCTGAGACGGGATACAACCAGCGCACCCTGAGGGAAGCTTTGGGAAATGTCAAGTATGTCGAGGCTACCGTCTGTGCTGCCTCTGAATACACTTGAAATCAGCCGGAACATAATTTTTGTCCCTGCATATGCTCGCACTGGGCTTTAGTTTGAGGCATTTCAAGGGGATTTCCAGCAGGGATGGTCTGTCTCTGATGTATGTGCCCAAATGTTCACCCATTCTGTATGGGTGTCACAGTACGACATGACTTCTGGACACTCCATTCAAAGTGGGAAACACTTATTATCATTATGTGGACACACTTAAAATCAAGTGAAGGCAGTTTAGACTCAGAAGGGAAAAAAGCAATTAAATCAATATATACAATGTTTATGATGCTTATTGTGTCATGCGAACAAAAACAAATGAAGGATTCAACCTTTCACATCCCGCTCTTCTGTTTAAACTGCCAGTATATTAAAAGTTAGGAATGTGAACATGTAACTCCCACCTTTTCTTGTGGTCATTTTCAAACAAAGCACTCTTGTAACAAGACTCAGAGTCTACAGCCACACTAACGACTCTGCGAGGCTGTCCTCAGGCAGAGCAGTGCTTTGAGCTAAATGCTAACGTCAGAATGCTAACATGCTCACAATGACAGTGATATTATGCTGATGTTTAGCAGGTATAATAATATGTTCACCGTCTTACTTTAGTATGTAAGAATGCTAACATTTTCTAATTAGCATTAAACAAAAAGTACAGTTTAGGCCAATGGGAACATTATTCGTTTTGCAAGTATTTTATCATAAGCCAAAGTATTAGACAAACTGAATTTTGACCTGATTATGGCGCTGGATGCAAAGTCAGGGGTAATAACCCCGGCGTAAATCCTTAAAAGCCTCATGTCCAAATTAATCACAGTGGTCTAATGATTACAGATTTGTTTTGTTCATAATGTTATCCAAAAGGCGACACTTAAGGAGATACAGCAAAGGCTGGCAGATCGTGAGTCATTAGCTGATATATGTGGAATGTTATTTATATTAGCCATTTAACACTCACTGCCCTGTTTTTAATTTCAAGAGCAAGGACCAAAGTTCTTTTTCTTCAGCACTTGCCCCGCACCTCTGTATGTACAGTATCTATCAAAATAATCTGAAAGATGCACAAAAGACACACTGCAATGGGCAATGACAGTGGTGATATTTGGAAAGGAGGATAAAGAACGGGGATCAGGAGGTAGGAGAGCAGAAGGAAATAATTCTCAGGCCTCCTGCGGCTGATCTGTCGTAGTCATTCATCCCACACATGAAGGCCGGTCAGAATAAGCATCTGTCTTCACCACTACATTGTCAAAGCTTCACAAAACACTGGACAAATTCCAAGCTCTGCTGGGCTCCCCTGACAAGAGCCCTGCTGAGGCGTAGGAGCGCTGGTATATTAAGACAGAGGGAGGTGGTGAAACCTGCTAAATAAATTATGAGTGATAGAAGTTTGTTCTGCAGATGAAGAGAAGGATAGATGGAAATAAGTATCGGAATGAAAACAATCCAGGAGTAGACTTGCAATAAGCAATGAGGATACATTCACGTGGCACTGCAGGCTATTAGGATGAAACTTTTTCTGCACTTTCTGTGGTCGACTGAAGCTCCCTCACACAGAGATGAGTGGATTGTCACATAGAGGAAGACCCCAGCCCATCTGGCAGACAAAAGCCTATGATAACATCAGACTGAAATGATATCAATTACAGTGAAGCCCAGGATGCCATTTAAAGGGATGTTTCTGTAGTGAAAGGATGACAGTCTCCAGACATATGGGCAGAGAACCATATAAGGCAGCAAGCTGGCAGTTTTGTTGGGAATTGGTGGGGACAGACCAGATTAAGTTAAGATTAGGATTAGAGCCATCTTGACCTGTAGATGACTGTAGTTCAGTCGATAAGTAAGAAATAAAGAGATACATGGATAGATGGACAGATAAAGGACAGTCTAACTTTCGTTTAGGTTCACTTTCAGCTGTAGCCTATAAGGCAAGGTATCTTTTTAAATACTTATGGGGGAAATCTTTGCAACAGGCAAAAGTTTATCAGGCCGATGTGCAAAAGACAACTAGTCCAGACTGAAATATCTTAACAACTACAGGATGGACTGCTATGAGATTTTGTACATACATTCAGAAGAGGAATCCTACTGACTTTGGTGATCCGTCATTGGATTGGACTGCCATTAAATTTGGTACACATGTTCATGCCCCTCTAAGAATGAATTGTAACAACTTTGGGGATCCTCTGACTTTTAATTTAGTGCCATCATCGGGTCAAAATTTAAATTTGTGCAATACTTGTGGGTTATGACTGAACTACTGGCATTCACATCAGCCTTAGCTGTACTGCTTAGTGCTACGTAGCAAATGGTGGCATTCTAACACGCTAAACTAAGATGGTGAACCTGGTGAACATTACTTGTAACGTTTATGTATTTTCTCTGTGAGCATGTTAGCACGCTAATGTTGTCATTTAGCTTAACGCGGATGTTAGCATTTGGTTTAAAGCACAACTGTGCCAAAGTACAGCCCTACAGAGCCGCTAGCATGGGAGTAGACGTCATGCCACCTGCAGACCAACAGGAAGTGCACATACTGTATTGATGGCACACTATGTCTTAATTTTATATTACACTCTTTGCGGCAAATAGCTCATTCTCTTTTGGCGATTATTACATTTTATTGTCTAATTGCGAAAATCTGGTATCTCAAATTTAGGTGGTTTTCATTCTTTCAAATACATTGAAGTTTTACATGCTCCTCCATCGTATGAGACAATTTTACAACCCCTTAGGCCCATAAAAGCCTTTGGATAATGCCAAAAATGCATCATCACCCAGCTAAAACAAGGCTTTCTTAAATACTGAAATGCAAGGTTTTCCCCTGACAGCAGCATTATCTTAAAGAGCTCTCAGTAGGCATCTTAACATGCTAATACCTCTAAAGCCTTTTTAAATTAAATCCACTTTTTCTCACAATTTGTGCCACCTAATGGGAAATGATTGCATCTTGTGTGTGTGTGTGTGTGTGTGTGTGTGTGTGTGTGTGTGTGTGTGTGTGTGTGCAAGTTATCAAGGCTCCTTCTCCCCTTCTCTCCACATCTCTTGGTTTAATCTTTTATTCACTTTTTTACAGCTGCCTCTCCTCTTTCTCTGTGGCTCCAGGCAATCATCCCCTATCAGTCTGCTCCTACATGCACCGTGAACCCCACCACTCTGTCTTAAAACCTTCGCAGTAAACAGTCTTAATGGGCCCAGCAGACAACAGACCTGTGCCACTCTGATGAAGTGGGAGATGACAGCAGCTCTCTGCGGGGCGGTGGGCTTGCTGAGCACCATGAGCTGGATCCACTGGGAGACGCTGTTGAAAAGGGTGATGAAACGCTCCAGAATGGGGTTATCCACTGTGCAGCCATGCATCACAAAGCTGTGGTAGTCCTGAAACTAAACAGCGTTGGCAAATTTAGTTT
Organism: Oplegnathus fasciatus; assembly: GCA_003416845.1. Classification (NCBI taxonomy): domain Eukaryota; kingdom Metazoa; phylum Chordata; class Actinopteri; order Centrarchiformes; family Oplegnathidae; genus Oplegnathus; species Oplegnathus fasciatus. The sequence continues at coordinate 262,039 of NTHP01000431.1, read as the reverse complement.
CATTTATTTAAATTGAATTACAACACACTTACATCCCAGTATTTTTATGATTCCTGACAATTATATCCTCAGAAATGTTGCTGTTTACTTTCACCATGACGGTCATATCACCAGCAAAAGGTGATAAATCTTATTTGTGTATTTGAGGGACAAAGAAAATTCTGAAACTAGCTTGCAGACGTAACAGCACAGCCAGACAAGCACTATATCAAATAGTGTATAATATAGTATAGTATATCAGATCTTCAGTTAATCATAAGACAGGCACTCCACCAAGTTCACACATCAAGTTCAGTGTAGTCACTACAAGAGGTACTATACAGCCATGTACTGTGTTCCGTGGACTGTGTTACAAATTGGTGGTGCGGAGTTTGAAATACATGGGCATTTACCAGGCAGGAGAGGTTTAACAAAAGGAACTGTTGAGTTGCATTTTGGGAAATGTAGGATCCAGTGTTTCTGGGCTTGACCTATTCTCGAGACTAAAAGTCAGGATATCTCAGGCTCTGCTGCTTTAATTTTGACAATTCTTTTTTTCATATATGTCTCTGGTATATCCCCCATCTTTATGTAAGTTCGACACTATATCGCTGGGGTGTCCCTATAAAGGCATAGATCACCATTTTGGGAAATATGCTTATTTGATTTCCTGCCAAGACGTAGATGAGAGTACTGTACCGTGTCTGCACGGTAAATATATAGCTGGTTAGCTTAGCTTAGCATAAATACTGGAAACAGGGGAAAACAGGGGAAAACAGCCAGCCTGGCTAGCCAAAGATAACAAAAAACGTCATCCAGCACCTTTAACTAGCTTAACTAGCTCACTAATTAACAGATTATATTTGGTTTGTTTAATCTGTACAGAAACCAAAGTGCAACAATTTTTTGCAAATTTGCTGTTTTACGGGGAGTCATGTGCCTTACTATTTCTTGGCTCTGTCCAAATGCTTTTTTACCTTTTTTTTACTTAAGTGTTTCCCAAATTGTCGAACTATTCCTTTAAGGCAGCACTGCAGATACAAAGCAGCAAACCGGCTGATTAAGCCAATTTTTAATTTGGGAAATATAGAAAAAAAACGCAAAAAAATGCAGAAAACTATCATTACTGCATTACTTGGACCAGTCGGCTAGATGCTCTATATTTCTTTTTATTATGTTTTTTGTTTTATATTGAGCCAGAATCTGTTTTAGGCGAGAAACAAACACAGAGCCAAGACAAATCATTACCATGTCCCCCATCTTGCCACCAACAACATCACACTTGAATAAATTAACTAAAAAAATCTTCCATTTAAATCAGCACAAACCCAGTCATTGCCTTTGCTTCCAAAAATAATACGCAAAGTGCAAAATGTTTCCAGACAACAAATATAATTACTGCCAGTAAAAGTCGACTTTAACCACTATTGCTTAGCAACTACAATGAGCCTGCAGCATGCAACATTACTTAAGAATTCGAAGAATTCGAGAGCTGTAAACATCGCACTAGATACACAGCTGCAACAGCTTGATCGCAGACTGCGGTCACACTGACCAGGATCTTGCAGAAGGATTTGTACTCCAGGTAGGTCAGGTGTTCAGCCAGTTCACAGGAATCAAGGTGGTCAAACAGCAGGGACATTTTCCTCTTTTTGGACACTGATGGGACACGCTGAGTCACCTGCCGCTTCCATTTATATGACGGCCTGAGAGGGACGACAAAGCACATCAAACACTGCAGAAAAGTTTTTTCTTTAACAGATTATGAGGATCAGCTTTATAGAGTTAGATATCAAAGCTGAATTATGATGAAAAGAAGCATTGCATAGTTTTCACAATAATAAAATACCAGAGAGAACTATCCCTCTTTTTTTATAAATGCAGAATTTATTTCTAGAAGGACATTCCCTCATTTGCAAATGTTCAGCTGCAGCAAGTCACAAATGTGCTCCACAAAGCCTTCTCCTTATGGAACACTAAAGGGAAGTTGAGGTCACGCAGAAATGGCTTTTATGGGAAAAGGGGAAGTCACTGACCCTGCATAGCTCAGCATAGCTCAGCAATACAAAAAAAAAAAAAGAAAAAAAGGCAATAAAACGGCACACTGACATAAACACCCACAGACAGAAACATTCATTCACACTGTCAACAACAACACACAGCTTTCAGCAACCAATTCACTCACACGCTGTCAAGGTCAATGAGCCGACTCTGTCTCTCGTTGCCCTCGGTGGTCAAGAGGTCTTTAAAGTCTTTGATCTGGTCCGCCAGCTCTGGGTTCAGATTGAACTCTGCTGGAAACTCAGAGATCCAGTACCTGGAGGGCAGAACAAAGGGATGAAAAGAGAGAAAGATGATGAAAAATACTGGAGGCAGATAGACTTGTTGACATCTACACAATAATCTGACTGCTGCCAACACTGAATTTAAGAGCTTTCTTGATTTAGTTGGTTTCCATGATAATAAAAAGCGACTTTCCACCAAGTAATGCAATTTCTTTATGATGTGTAGTTACTGTCAGTATCAACTGGAAACTGACAAACTCGTAAATGAAGTAGATCAGAGCAAAGCTCAGAAAGGAGTAGCACGGGACGGGGTAAAAGAATGAATGACAGTTTATTACTTGACAAGGTGGCAAATTCTTGTTCGGCGCTCAGCGGTGCAGCTCTCCTCTTGAGATCTAATCCAAAAGTCAAGGTGCAACTTTGCTGCAACTTTCTGCAAAATTATAGATAAAGATAGACAGACTAAAACAGACTAAAAACCGCTCTTCGTCAAGGCCGTACAGCAGCCTATAAAGAGACATTTGTAGATGACCACCAAAGAACACATAATACATCTCTGAAGCGGCAGGAAACAAGCATGAAGGATACTTGAGCACTAGCTTCTTAGCCATGTCGGTCGAAGGGATGTACCACGGCTGCATCATGAGAAACATGCGGACCAAGGAAGCATCCTTCAAAGTGCCCTTCTCATCTATAAAAAGAAAATGGGATGTTACTCATCATCAGGAAGATATGACATGTCACAGCCATACATTTAGAACATTTTTCTAAATTCCAAATAACTGACATAAAATACATAGAACATAACATGATGATTAACTTAATTTTATTTTACTGACTCACTTTGGAATAAAACTAATTATCTATATCAAAGAAACAGTGTTCAAATGACCAACCGAAGGCTTGGATGCAGGCTTCCACCAGCTCGTCCACCGTGGCCGACTGCTCCGACAATATGGACTCCATCATTCCTTTCCTCTCTGGTTTTTTTTTCCGTTGTTTCTCTCTCTCTCTCTCTCCGGTTTGACTCGTGTGCCTCTCACTAAACACAAAAGAGGATGAAGAGGAAGGCAAATCAAAGACAAGCAAAAAAAAAAAAAAANAAAGAGCAATTATGAAGCAAAGGGAGAGAAAATGAAATTTAGAATGGCCATCGCCGCACGTTTGGAATAGCTGTGTGGTATTTTGCATCTTGCTTCACGCCGCAGTGAATGAGATAATCAGTGACTGTTTACACTACATTCAGAGCTGGTAAATTCAATTGGCTTATCTGCCTGTCAGTGTTATCCCCCGCCGATATGATGGTTTGTTTTGACCCAACAAATTTAAGGTGCAAAATCTGCACTGAAGGAGCACAATATAATGCAGCTAAGTTTAAATGTTATTATGGTCTAAAATGCTGACAGGATTTGCATTTGTATTACTCTTGGTGAAATGTAGGGCTGAGCATTGTTTCCCACTTTTACTCAAGTCAAGGGTCTAATGACCTCTCCTTCAGAGTTTGACAGCATGTAGACAGTTCAGCCTGCTTTGAACTCCACATGGCTTGTCAGAAAAACTGACAGCCATGAGCACAAACAACAGGAAACCCCAATTGATTATCTGTTCATGACACGCTCCATTTCAGTCTGTGGTATACAACACAGTCCCCACATGTCAAGTATTAAAGGAGTATTTAGCAAATATTTGGACATGCATGATGGCGAGGAGGAAATGTAAACTGGTTATTTATCTTGATGACTGAGCAAGCACTCATAGCAGGGAACCATGGCGACCACAGCACACGGTCACACTTTCACATCACATACGCACACCTGTACACACAACGCATGTGCACAAAATATGTTTTCACCTGGAGGAGAGTGGTTTAAGAGTAAGAGTAGCCTGAGGGAATCATTTTTTGGCTTGAATCCTGGGTGCATTTATTGTGTCTGAGGAGGTAAAATATATTAATCCTATCTTCTATATAGGTTACGGTTCGATCTGGTGGTAAAATAGGAGATAAAAAAAGCCGCTGGATATTTTGGTTCGTTGCTGATAAGCGTGAAGGTAACGCCGGGGTTATACTCAAGATATAACGTCAGGCCACAGAATCCACAACAGCACACTGCTGCTGCATCTACTAATGGCTCTTCAATGTTGTGGTTCTGTGGCAGAGTGTGAGTAGGGTGTGATGAGTATGTGTACGTATCTATTGTGCCTGACACAATGAAGCCTTCCACTGCGCTGTTTCTGCTGCAACGCGGTGGGCGGACACACTCAATTACAGGCTTCACGAGCTGTCTCAGCCACACACACACACACACACACGTTTCTGCAGGGATAGAGGGGAAAAAGAAACGATAGAGAAAGAGAGGGAAGTATAACCCTTAAGCTTTGGTCTTCGTCATACAGTGAGAGCGAGCGAACGTCACCGTGATGATTAGTAGGAAAGAGTGAGCTTCAAATCTGTGTTTTAATGAAGGACAAACCGTGGAGAGATAAAATGTAAAGAAGTGACAGACTGCCTGACCACAATCAAAATGATGTGCTGTTGCTATAGATAGACATGAAAGTTCCTCGGAGGGATGCGAAGGTCACCACAGGAACTAAGTCTGAGCTATAGAGCTGTGCTGTAAGTCTGAAACCTCAAAAAAAAACAAAAAAACACCAAGGCCTGTGGCATCTGGCATACAAAAAGCAGCAATATTTCTAATTCCGCTTCTCAGTATAGATTCACCCAGAACAGATACCGTCTTCACATTTCATGAATAGAACAGGAAGGAAAGTGGCCTTGGAGTCTATTATTGCCCCACAACAAGAGTCATTATTAATGACAGTCATCTAGATCTGAGCTGAAATGGATTCCTCTGTGACAAAATAGGCATCAGTTTCACTTGCATTTTTACCGTTCAGTTCAGAGCAGTCTGACCTCAAGAGCCAAATGTGGGTATAAAACTACTTTCTCCACAGACACAAGGAGGCTCTAACACTGAACACTGAAAAAGAAAGGCAGTGGCGGGGGGGGGGTTTCAGTGCAACCTGTGCAAAGGCCGAGCCTGCTTTTAACTGAGTCTAGTTTGGCACTGCGGCACAGGCTGTGCCCATCCTGATGATGATACCATCTTGCCATCCAGTCGACTACACCATTCATCATCCCGCTGACAGGAGCTCTTTGTCGCGACCCGGAGAACAGTTCTCTCTGTGCTTTCAGGAGAATTCAGAGACTGATTTGTCCTTAACAAGCTCCCCCCGTCCGTCCGTCTTGCAGTTATTTAAGTGTTTTCCTCACCATCCGAAATCTGATACTGTTTCTATAGCTGTGAAGCGATAGATTGATTATTAGGTAGCGCACACTGTGAGAGCTTTGGTGTCATCCTTGGTTGCCTAGTGACGACGATCCAGGGCCATCGATCAGGCAGATTAAGGGTGGGTTGGGGCGCAGCGGGGATAAAGGGGAGTTGACGGGTGCCTGGTCTATCCTGGCCATGGAGAATCTGCAGTGTGCTGCTGGTTTAGTGGGCACTGAAAATGTCACATCCCCTGGCTACACTCCGTCTCATTCTCACTATTATAGCCACAAAACAACATGAAAAGTGCTCGCCACCTTGTAATACCTGTGACACATCCTTACACTGCTTCCTTGTAAAGAGTCAAAGAGGTTCAGAACCACTGTATGCTCCTTCTTTTACTTGAACTATTTACTACACGGCACAAATATGCACATATACTGTATGTGCAAGAAAGTGTATTAGATCGACCAGAGCTGGACTGCATTGGGCAGTTAAATGAAGGGCTGAAAATAACTATTACTTTCATATGAAGTCTGCTTAGTTAGATGTCCCCAACTGGCTGAGTACTGTAATAGTAATAGTGCATCTTTTCAGATTTAAGCTTAGTCAAAAAACATGATGGCAAGCACCTTCAACACTAGCATTCACTAGCACACAGCAACACATTCAATAAACTTTGAATTCAATACATGATCTACAGTTCTTAAATACTATATATAATAAAAGTGAGTATATATTTCTGATCCAATGAGTAAATTATTTTGTGTATACATGCCTTTGTCCTGTCTAAGTCACATCAGACTAGGCTAAGTATGCCTTCTTACATAGAAAGCCCATGCATTAGATGGAAACTGGCTGTATAAATCTTCAACACCTTTCTGTGTCTTAAAACTGACAATAGCAGTGATTGAAGATAAGACGCTGACAAACACACAGATAATGATATCCATCCTGCTATTGATATTCCCATAATGGGCTCATTTCCATGCTAGTAAATACGCCGAGCTAATGCACAGTCTCCATACAGCCATTGATTTAGTTTTATTCTCTCCCCAATGGCATTTGGGTAAAACAAGGTTGATTGATGTTTTCATTGATAATGGTCATGAGCCAAAAGATGTGGATGCATTATTCACTCTGATTAGCTGCAGGCACTGCAGGGACTAGTGGCGGTGCTCTAGGGATGGCAATATTGGTAGGTTGGTCAGTCCATAGGATGCATCTAATGACCACCGATGGTGGCCCTTGAGGACGAGTTAGGGGATCACTGCGGTTCAGAGTGAAATGTCATCTACAGCCATCATCAGGTCTAAACAATTTGGCCAAAAAACCTACAAAATGACATCCTCAACCTCAGCTGTACTTTGTGTTAACTACTAATTAGCAAATGTTAGCACGCTAATACGCTAAAAAAAAAGATGGTGAACATGGTAAACATACTACCTGCTAACATCAGCATGTTAGCATTGTCGCTGTGAGCATGTCAGCAAGCCGATGTTAGCATTTAGCTCAAAGCACCTCTGGGCCCAAGCACGGCCTTGTCTTGTTAAAACCTCAATATATTATGGTCAAACAAGGTGCTTTACTTTAGCATGCAAAAATACGAGACCATGGCTTCTGGGCAATAATTTCATATTGATGTTCATATTGATTAATCTGACTATCATTAGCATTTTACAAAACGCTACATTATTAATTATATAAATAAAAATATACAATTAGTTATTGATGGTTTGGTTTTACGCATCATATAATAACAGTGATTGTGCTGAACATCCATTTGATTATATTACATGTGATTTTGCATACTGTACATTCAGCATGTAATGGTATGTGTCAGTATCCGAATAATACTTTTGTTAAAGTAAGTATAAAATGTATCATGTAGTATAAGTATAAAATGTAAATAAGTAATAAATGTGATACTGATTTGGTTGGTGGCCTCTTTCTCACATCAGTGGTATGTAGCTGGTGCTTGTGTTTCTAAAAACACAGACCACATGTCCTATAAAGCTCTTTGCTTTTTGACACAGAGGAGGTTTTTTTTTTTCTCTCTTATCTGTTTCCTATTTGCAGTTGTTACTCCATTCCCCATTTTTCCATGGATTTCACTATCACTTTACTGGTACATATAACGGTGCTAGGAGTGACTTTCCATCCTTCCATCATATGCCACAAATAGAAACTATAGAAACCTTTAGCTTTAGATTTCCAACAACAAATCCAACCTGGTGGCACACAGTGTAAAATGCAGTTTAAAGGCTGGTTAGGTAACTATAATAACTAATGTCTCAAATCAATATGGTAATTTATTGACTGTAACTTCAAACTCCAAAGTGAGGGCCAGCTGAGCTATATCTCATCCTTCTGTCCTTGAGAGACCATGTGGATAGAATTACAAGACTGCAAAAGCACATATTATACACACACCACCCTTTTCTCTTGCCCAACACCCCCTAGTTTGTCTCAGGAAGTTGTAACAAGGGTGTCGCATGATGGGACAGATATAGTTCTCCAGAGGGGCCTACAGAGCGGTTGGTGGCAGGGTCTATTTACAGACTGCAGGGTACTGAGAGCAGGAAGGGAAACATTTCCTTTTCCCTGGACATGCAGAATGCCACATCGGTCGGGGGGCACCGTCTGCAAACTGAGATTAGCAGCTACAGTTGTTCCTTGGGGGGAGAGGAGAAATGGGATAATGGGAGATAAAGGGAGGCCGGAAGAGAGCCTACTCTACCTCACTTCAGCCCAGTCAAACATGGAAGGCTAAAGAGGGGAAAGGATCAAATAGTGAGGGATAGTAATGATGGAAAACACAACAAGAAGAAAATAATGCAACTTGAATCTGTCTCAAAAGCAAATGGAAGCAGTCCCAATACTGTATATGCAAAGGAGGCCTGCAGCACTTATTCATAATCTTAATCTTTTGAACAGAAAGGGGAAAAATATGTCAATTTTCAGAGTTTATTTTTTTACATACTCCAAAAATGAAAAAAGTCACGCATCCTGTTCCACATCTGGCACACTCTCGTATCTCACATCTCAACTTTGTGACTTCAAATAAAAAGTGTGATGTGTGAGACAGAGAGGGCACTGCTGCAGATCCCATGTGCTGTTATAATATCTGCCTCCTGCGCACCCCC
>NTHP01000431.1:212596-251946 GCA_003416845.1 Oplegnathus fasciatus | reverse complement strand
CCCAAAAAAAACAAACAAACACAACAATATATCATTGTGTCAGATGGTTTTTTACTGCTTTGTTTTGAGGCTTCCTGCTCAAACGCCTGTCCTTTTACCAGATGTGAAAGTTTGCTTCATAACAAATACCGGAAGGGTGTGTTGGTATGCGTGCATGAAATGGGTCTAGTGTGTGTGCGTCCACGCTTTTTTTAACCTCGTTACAAACAATCTCATGCGCTGCGGGTTTGAGCTTTTGAAGTGTGATGAATACTCATTACTCTTCGATAAAGGTTTTTTGTCTCACATTTCTCTCTCTCATTAGAGTTTTTTATTACCCTGTCAGTTGCCTCCCTGGCATACACATAACTTCCTTCTCAAACTCGCGATGAGTGAGCGATGAGAGCACATGGTGCATTGTGTAAAAGAGCAAAGGCGATGCATCATCTTTCGTAACAGAACATTAGCGTCTGTTTCACACCCAGGCCATTCCTGCCAATGGTCTATTCATTTCGGGGCATGCCACGGTCAGGATTCATTTTTTTGCTTTTGCTGCAGTGCTGAAGTCAGGAGTCTCACTTCCTGTTGTTGCAGAGAGTTTCATCTCATGTGAACAAATTCCATGAAATGTCTTTGCAAGAAGAACGCATTTACCAGACAGCAGGTTTATTGGAAAAAAAAAAAACTGTGGAAAAACTGATGAATTGCTGGACGATTTGTACTTCCACAAATTAAAGCAATAGTTCAACCATTTTTGGAAATAAGCTTATTTGCATTCTTCCCAGGAGTTAGATGAGATGATTGATGCCACTCTCAGTAAATAGTACAGTAGAATAAACTGTTTCCAGCCTTAAAGTTCGATATTTGGGGAAATACGCTTATTCGCTTTCTTGTCAAGAGGTAGCTTAGCATAAAGACTGGAGACAGCTATGGCTTTGTCCAAAGGTAAGAAAATCTAATCTGCCAACCAGCACCTACAGAGCTCACCAGTTAACATGTTATATCTTGTGTTTAATCAGTGCAAGTGTAAAAACAATCCTTGGCTTGGGACCAGTGTCTTCCTGGAGTCTTCACTGGTTGCCTAGCAAACCTGTTTCCAGCTTTTTATGCTAAGCTAAGCTAACCGGCTGCTGGCTGTAGCTTCACATGAGAGCGGTGTCGATCTTCTCGTCTGATTCTCGGCGAGAGAGCGAATAAGCATATTCCCCAAAATGCTGAACTATTCATTTAAAGTCAAACTTGAAAAGATAAATCACCAAAAGAGAACACAATACACACTGAGGATTCAAATCATTACATTTTCCAAAAGAGCTTCAGCTGGCAGTTCCCAGTGCAAATGTACTGCATTGCCCGGAGGCACCGAAAGCCCACCCTCAACGCAGAAACACGGAGGTGAGGCTGTGTAGCTGTGGGAAAACATCCACCCAAAAACAGCCACTGGTTTGGCTCAGAAACCAAGTGATGCTGAAACCCTTAATTTTCACAAATTCAGGTTTTCTAAGAAACGTCTTTGGTTTGCAGAACAGGGCGCATATACTGTATCTCTGGAGTCTAATTTGTTCCTTGCAGTGTTTATCTGCTTCATTTCCTCCTGCCTGTCAGAGTTGTGCTCACTGAGCTATGCAGTCATTCTGAACTAGTTTCATGTTATGTGTGAATGCAAGGCGTTTTGCATTCGCCCAGCCAGCCTCTTCATTACCCCCGCAGACTTTTTCAGCAGCGTTAGCTCTGGCTAGTTCCTGTTTATGTATTCCTCCCTAAAACGGCTCGCATCCCTGGGCAGACCACAAACCCCACTATTTCCTGTAGTCATAAAATAACATTCATTATGCACATTCAAATAAAAAGCGTTGGCGATGACAGACTGCAAACACACGGAGTATGAAAACAAAGGTAGAGAGATTGCTGTGCTCCTCTGATTGCAGGTGCAGGATACCACTGATACTCAATCGTTTTTCGATTCCCTTTCTGAAAGTAAGGCACGCCTAACATCTGTAGCACAGATTGACGCCTGTCAACTGCAACCTTAATCAATCACAGTCATGCAATCACCACCACTGCCTTTAGTAATCACTACACCAGCTATGATACAGCAGCCAGTGAGTTTCGACCCGCCCTCCCACTAGGCTCATCCACTACTGTGTTTTACCCTGATTGATTTAATTCTAGCCACAGCTGGATTTATAGCTCTTCAGGTCTGACACTTTCCCTCACCAGCTACCTTCCCCTCCAATGTCTCTCCCGCTCATCTGCTGCTGCCTCTCTCTTCTGCGTTCCAGCCATGCCTTTAAAGGTGAGGAGAGCAGAGTGCATCGACAGATAGAGATTTTACAGGGTCTGTGCCCTTTCATGGGAGTTGAAGAGGTGACGGAGGAACAGAAACATCCCAGGAGGGACAGAGCAAGAGTAGAAGTTACTATATTTCTGGGCTGAACCACTGGGGAAAGTTTACTATTTGCAATTCTGAAATTATTTTGTAGAGGTTCGTGCACAATTAGAAGTGACCCAGTTCGCATTAAGAGATGTTAGTGTGGGAGTCAAATTAAATCTGATTCCAGCTCTGCCTATGCCTTGTCTTTAAATGTTCTTTTCTGGTGTTTAAATCAGTAAAAAAAAATACTCCCAGCAAATAGTTCAGAAGAAAACTTGCAAATTCAGGTGGACTATCGGTGCAGTTATTTGAATCCCATTGTTGTCACTTGCCCAAGAAAAAGGAGTAAGAACTCCCCAGTTTAAAGGAATGACTCCAGACACTCTTGGTGTGAGTTCGACCTAGCAGGCAAAAGTGAGAAAGGTTGATACAAGTAATTAGGTGTGTAGTACAGCGGCTGTGGAGGAATAGATGGGATTAGCTAATGAAAAGTGAGATAGGCGAGGCAGTGGACAGAGGCAGAAAGTGCATTGGACCGTGCACCCAAATGATAGTGAACATCCAGCACACGTGTCAGGCTGAGCTGCTGCTCTTGTCTGCTCTCTGTAATTATTGAGTTTTGTCTCCCTCTTCCTCACTACTGTTCTGCCTTAGTTTTATTCTTTCCTCTCCTCCTCCTCCTCCTCCTCCTCCCAGATTCGCTGCTGGTCCTTTGGCATAAAGCGGCAGCCCCGCACAATAGATCCAATTATGGCTGGCTTTCCTGATAAGAGCCACACTGCTGCAGGTTGAGGTGGAGGAGGTGGCTGGAAGTGATGCTAAATATCAAGGGTGGCCGCTCCAGAGGCCTGAAGTAATTGCACTGCGGCAGCAGAGGAGAGAAAGGAGAAACAGAGTTGCAGAGGCTTTATTTTTTTTGAATCTCTTCTACTTGATTTTACCACAGTCCTGGAGGCGATTTGAATCCTTGAAATCCTTTCTTTTTAAAGTGCTATATCTTTCAAGTCAAGCATCTCTCCACTTATTGGGTACTTGAGATCACAGAGGCCAAGGGTTACTTTGAGGTAACTGATGATCAAAATAAACTAAAATGGACTTTGGACTAATTGTGTTCTTGATTTGTGCTTTGGTGACAGCTTTGCCTGTGTTGGGCACTGCACATATGATGGCTGGTGTTGAGGGCCGCCTCATTTGCATTCTCTGAATCAGACGCTGATCTGGATGAACAAGTGCACACAACGCGAGCTTGTCCAATATTCAAAATAGGAGCCGTTAATCAGCAACAAGCGGCTCCGGCCAAATCAGCCACGTTGAGAAACACTGGAGTGACTTTTCTGCCTTCCACGAGGATGTGACGGACTGCAAAGCTGCAGCTGCTAAGACTTTCAAATGTCCAGAGAGGCAGCCAGTCCCAGCTTACAAGTCAAATCCCCGCTGCTCTGACACCAAAACATGGGTGGATGAGGCAGGGGTGCAGTCGAAGTAATCAGTGGCCCTGACACTCAAAGATGCCTCCTAATCCCCACTGCTCTGAGGGCTGCTGGAGAAAATCACCTTGAATCGCCGCAGTCAGACAGCTGCAGCCTGTATAAGAGAGCAGGTAATGAGGGGGCTGACTGAACGGAAATAAAGCGAGCAAGGTAAGTCTGACCTCGCGCTTGTTTAATTCTGCGGCCAAGGCTGCCGCACAATGAGCTGGGCGTTATCCTCCAGTCACGGGAATTCTCTCAGCCACACAGGTGTTCATTGGTTATTAGCAGAGCAGCCAGGGAAGTCAGTGTCAGTGCATATGATGGATATCTCAGCGAGCCATTAGCAATGAGAGATGTGTAAGGGTTCAAATTGAGCTCCTGCATCTTCCCTCCCCCCTCTCTTCCCAGATGGGTAGAGCCATAGCTATGCGTGTCAACAGGCTTTTGTTTACCATCATCCTCAGGCCAGTCAAAGCAGGATAAAGACCCTGCCCCTCCCTCAATCTAATTTTAGGAACAGCTCGCTCCATCCTCCTCTACTCCGCTCAGTGTTGCTCCTCTTCCTGAAAATGACTGCGCACAGGCCATTAGTTCAACTAGTAGATATTTGACAGCTGTATAGTGGGATGCAGCCCTTTCTTGCACACAGTGTCTTCTGCAAGTCTGAGAACAACAGCTGCGAGTACTTTTTTTCCGACACAAAGTACAAAGCACATTCATGACTCTCTAATGAGTCAACATGAAATTCTCAGCCAGACGTTGCTTTGGTCGATGGTGCAAGAAGACAAGTCCATGCGTGATCTTATCTGCTGCTGCTGCAATACAACAGTAGGCTACAGATAGATATATCAGCTGAGCAAAGAGGTTAATGTTTCCCCAGAGCCCAAGACAAAGGCGTAACATTTCATCTAAATAAACATGCCTGAGCAGACGATAAAGAAAGACACCTGAAACCCGCCGTGCGTAAAAATGTCCAAATGAGCTCAGGTGGCCTCAGTTTTGCTAACATGCGCATTTCTTACCTTTAGAGTTTGAAGGGTCCCATGCTCTGAGAGACGAGGCTACAGTGGTAACAGTTGTGGAGTGAGATGAAAAGCGTTACATCACCAGCACTGCTGGACTCAAAAAGCCTGTTCGGCTGCGCGGTTGGAATACCGGGTCATGCGGAGAGAGGCGCAGATGATCGAAACCCACAAAAACTCATCAGGAGAGCCAGACTGGGATTCCTTCTTCGGAGTTCCTGCTGACGGTCCTCTGAATGGGCTATGCGGGTATTCTCTACACATTAACCCTGCAGTGCCCTACAGTGCTGCCGGCGTACTCGGAAGCAAGTTATGGCTGTGATGAGTGCTGGTGTAGCAGAAGCAGCTGAGCTCAGTCATCTGGTCGCAGCTGGACCGCGCGCCAGCCTTCTGCTCAACGTTCCAGCTGTGCAGCTCTCACAATTACACCGCAGAGCCACAGTCCCGCCTATTGGTAGTATAGCAGCAACACCATGGTCCACATGTTGCGCACGAGCGTGCTATATACGCACCGCTTCACAACATAACAGTCTGTCATTGCGTTGGCTGCGCTCTGCGATATCAACGCATGATGCCTGTCAGTATAAATCACTGTGGTAGAATGTGCATTCCTTAATTATATGTTTTCACACTGTGTGGCAAGTAGAGAAAAGACATGCTGCGTTGCTTTTTATAGGAAGGTTCCACACTGAATACACCTTTTTGTCATTGGCACACACTGTGCACACTGTACACATACCTGTTGCTGCAGGATAGGGTTCTGCCCCCTTCATAACGTCACGTGTTGCATTCAGGTCATGTAAGTGAGAGATAACCCTTAACATAGAATGCAGTGTGTATTACCAAGGTAATTTCACCATGGCAACCATGAAATTGTTTATTTGATTTGATTGATTGATGTGAGTTCGCCCTTGTGTCTCTTGGTTTGCATGAACAGCAAAAACTCATTCTAGAAAATAGTCCCCCCCATGTTGAATAAATATAAACAGCATCACCATACAATGTTAGAGTGGCTGCTATCAAGAGCTTCCCCTACTCAATTAATAATGATAAACCGACCAATAACCTTTTTAGAATTTATTTGATTAAAAGTGTGTGAAAGCAACACTCTTCACACACACACACACACACACACACACACACACACACACACTCTTCTGATAAAAACTCAGAGATGCTGCCAAGACTGTTCAGTCTGTCCTCGTGGTCACTCAGTCCTGCTATATAGCCTATTTAACGCTGGGGGGGGGTCGTGCCACAAGCTCTCTCAAGTTGGAGCTGCGGTATTTCCGACAGCATTTGAAGGCAGCGCCGTATAGTACTGCCCTACCAGGAAGACGAAGAGAACCAGAAGACACGGTAGGTGCAGTTTAATTCCTGTAGGCTGTTTGAAACGGATGTTTCATAAATCTTTATCGCAACAGAGACAGTCTTGTAAGGTTAACTGTCAGGTGCGTTCAGGTTCATTCCTTTAAATATGTCGACTTACACAACAACACCTGTGGATTGGTTTTTCATTGTCAGATTAGGTAGCTACACTCTGTGTTTGGCATAACATCTGTAATGTATAAATAGCACCCTATACAGCATCATCATACTCCATAATATTGTGTGTTTTCTCTTTGGTCAATTTAGAGTAAATTCATACACCTAAAACAACTTGTACACATTTCTGTACATAATAGCTGTAAGTCTGCTCTGGGTATGGCAATACTGAGTGAATTCATTGAAGGTAGCTATAGGTCACTGTGAAGTCATTGTTAAATGTTAGGGACACATCATAACTCTCTTAAAGTCTCTTAAAACATTGTTTCATGGGAATACAGGTACATCAGCAAAGGTTTAAAAAAATCCATAAAATTAGACATCACAAGATTTGAGATTGAGTTTTTTATTCATGTATTGTTTGAATCTCTCATGTTTTGAAATGTACAAACAGACCTGATTGTGCAATCCTTTCTCAACAGCAGTCCAGTCATTCCGTGGGATTCCCCTTCTTGAGTCAACGTGAATCTAACACAGGAACAGGGGTCAGGGGGCCAAGAAAAGGGGGAAATCCTTTCATCCCAGGCAACAGCTACAACATCTGTGCACCAGAATGGAGAGCCAGGAGGTGGGGGATTTACTGGAGGAGTGCCTCAGAGCAGCAGCAGCAGCAGCTCAACAGTCCACCCAGCTCGCTGTGGCAGAGAGGCTGAGTTACTGTAGCTGCAGAGGTCAGACACAAGATGGTGCTATTTGGTCAATTTTCATTTGGGCAATGGGAGAACGCCAGGATGGGATTTGGGTGAGGAGGTTTGGTGGTGGAATTACGCTCACACATGATCCACACATATTTGTGTGGATTGGTTTGTTTGGTTTGTGTTGAGAATGGGGGATAAAGGTGTTCTTTTCAAATGGTCAGTGAATCCAACATGGAGTTGGCATTAAATTTGAGGGGATTTCCTTTTGTTTAGCTAATACTTTTGGGTAGCGCACGCTGGGGCTGTGCTCATTATAAACCTCCTTCTGATCTCAGTAAAGCCCTGTCCCTCTGCCTTCCCAGTGCCCACATATAACACATTTCTACCAAAGGAAGGACAGACAAGTTGAACACAAAAAAACCCCAAAACAGTACTCTGTTTTGTTTTGGTTTTGACATTAATATTAATTAATCTTAAAATAACACTGAAGCAATTCTACAGCACAAAATACCTAAAACTGTCGGAAACTACGAAAAGTAAGTCACAAAGTGAGTCTGCATGTGGGAAGGGAGTCCCATCTGCACTATTTGAAGCGCTGTCCTCAATATTTTGCAAATTATGTTGTCAAGTAAGAGGACGTTGCTGCCCACTGGGAGCAGCACATGGTAAGATAAGAGCAAAAATAAATAAATTAAAAAATAAGAGTAAAGTTATTCCCTCCTGCAAAAAAAGTTTCCTATTTTATTCAGATTTGGGGTCTAGGCCCGTTCATCTTTGCACTGCACACTTTTGTTGGGTTTATGATGTTCCACTTCTTTCCTGTAGACTCGCTGTGTGCAGAACTGGCCTCTCTCCTGCAGGAGGCAATGGAGATGAAGTGGCCCTTCGTGCCGGAGAAGTGGCAGTATAAGCAGTCAGTCAGTGCCAATGACAAGACCAACCTCAGTGACCTCATCAGCAAGCACCTATCTCAGCTACTGGTAATATAGTCACACAGCTAAGTAGTGGTGTCCTTGTGGTGTTACTGAAATCAAATGGGATATATTTACTAAATATGTTTACTGTGTTGCCAGGCCGTTCTAAAGGTTTCCATCGTGGCTCAGGAGCCGTGCACGGCGCTGGCGGTGGTCTTCTTAGTGGACCGCTTCCTCTACTGGACGGACGAGTCCAGCCGGCTGCTGAAGATCACCAAGCTGCTCCACAGACGCCACCCTGACACCCCTGTGGCCCCGCAGCTGGTCATACGACAGGCCAGAGTCTACCTTAACTCTGGTACAGTGGGTGGAGGGGTGGGGTTGAGTTTAAGGGACTGGTGATGATACTCAATTACTATTCTTAGTTTTGTGGGGAGCCACTGGCACTGAATAAATGTGAATGGATGAGTAGCACCTCACACATCATCCTAAGTATTTTGGAAAATAATAGTGATGATGCAAATGCATATCATGGAGATTACATGTGAAAAGGCTTCCATTCCATCTGTTTGGTGTTGTTATACAGAGCTGGATGAATGTGAACATTATAAACATCTTCCCTACAGGCAAACTACAGAAGGCAGAATACATACTGAGCAGTCTCATTAACAATAGCGGGGCTACAGGTAAGTTCCTTGCTATGTCATTTTAATTACCTTTACAACAAAATACAGAATGTATTATGTTGTATTTACAAGCTAGATAAATAGTAAGTCTTTGTTTTCTTATACAGGTTGTTGGGTTTACCACTCTGAAAGTGACAGGGCCCTTGTGCAGGCTGTTAGTGTTCAAGTGCGTGGAACGATTTTGCAAAAGCTAGGTAAGATCTTATTCCTGAATGAAAGAAAACGGTTTAATCCACGGATACACTGATATTATGGCTGTTTTGTGCTCTTGTTTCAGGCCTGTGGCTCGAGGCTGCAGAGCTAATCTGGGCCTCTCTGGTTGGCTACTACGCACTTCCTCAACCTGATAAAAAGGTAGCCCAGACGCAATCACGTCATATTGTCAGTTTCAACATTATGTGCTTGTAAAAATGCACATCCCAGTTTACACACTGTTATAAACCTTTGCTCTGCTTGCCTGTATATTTTGTAGGGCATTGGAACCTCTCTTGGCATACTGGCCAACATATTGGTGTCTATGAATGATGAGGACTTCCACGCTTTTAGGACCAATCCAGATATTGATTTGGTAAGTCCAACTGATATAATGTTGTTTTCTATATTATTGGCTTTGTATAATTTCTTGTCCATGTCCGATTGTTTGGAGCAGTCTTTACTTGGGGACAAGAGTCATCGTCTTCTTTCAGCAGCCCAATCTGCTAAGATGGCGGTGGTGTACAGCCAGTACACTTCACTCTATGTTTTGACCAATGTGGTAAGTTGTTTTATTGACGGGTCTCTGCTACTGCTCATGGTTGCCTGCAATTGACATAAATCAGGGCTTTTCAAAATAATCTGACACTGTGGGCCCCCCAACGTTGAATACCCAAAGGTAAAAAGGTAGCACACACACAGATCATCAGGACAAAGTTGACTAATCTCAGTTTCATCAATTTGTTCTGGCCATGTCAACAAACATGCTAACGTTTCGGCCTAGTGGCCTCCATCAGAGCATGGAGGCAAATGGAAGTCTTGTCATCTGTATAAATCTTACTTTTTGTATTCTTCTGCCTTACTCTGGCCTCTTTTTCTTTAGACAACTCAAGGGACCTGCTTGTTATCGTACAGTTTCTCAGTGGAGTGCCCTGTCTCTCAAAGGCAGTCTTTCCTCTCGCAGGCTAGAGAGGCATTTGCAATCGGCCTGCTCACCAAAGCAGAGGGCGAGCTGGTCACTAGCAAGCAGGAGCTTCACACCTTCCTAAAGGCTGCCTATTCCCTCGCTGTCACTCACAAATGGCTTGGCACTCCTCAGGAGGTTGTGGCGCAGGCGACTCAAGCTTGCCAAAAAGCTCTAGCAAATTTCTATGATTACTGCCATGCAGATACCCAAGACAAAGACAGCATCTGTGCTGAAATCATGCATCTGGTCGCCCAAGTCAAGCTTCTGTTGCGAGTGGAGCCTTTCCTTAATCCAGACAAGGGGTCTTTTGTCCCTGAGAGCTACAGAAATATCAAAGACACATTGGTAAATTTCACTCTGGAAGGTTTCGCTAAGGTGATGCAGAGATTCCAAAAGTATCATGCATCACTTTGTGAGACAACCAACACAAACTGTAAGGGCACTAAAGGCGAGATAGATGGGGCGAGGCTATGTATAACTGCACTGGGGACAACCATTGGTACACTCAACACAGAATGTGGCACAGAGGCCTGCAAAGTGTCAAAAGATACACCCAAAGGAGAGGAGCCACAACAGAGAGGTTCAAATTCATCTGCTGTGCATCCACCTCAAAAGTCTGACCTGTGTACCACTCTAGGAAGCACAGATAACCTTGGCTCTTCATGGCAGAACCTCTCCTTGAGTAGTTCAGGGTCTCCTAGGCCCAGCAGCAGCGGCTACACAGGGAGCATTGCCGTTGAACGTGGAACAAATGCAAGCAAGCAGAGCTGTCTGACCACTGAGGTTGATGATGATATGTCAGACAGCATGCTGCAATCCACTGATAAAAACAAGAAGCGAGACTTACAGGGTTGTAAATCTGGTGTTACTTCCCATACAGTCCCGAGATCTGCAATACCTGCCACTTCCTCCTCCAGTGCGAGTAGTGGTTCAGAGAAGTTTGAAGTGATACAAGCTGGAATAGAGACCCTGGGCACTGAGGAGGGCTGGATGACGGATGCTGTTGGTGTGCCGCCGAAATCATCAGTAACTGAAGGAGCAACACAATCCTTATCCCAGCTAACCTTCAGAACATCCTCCAGCTCTCTCAGTGACAGTTTCAGTTCGCAGTCATCATGGGAGAAAATTTCAGCTGACCTTAACTCCCCCACAGACAGAAAACCTCAGCCAAGTATCCCATTAAAAGCAGGAACCAGCCAAAGCAGCAAGTCACCAGAGTCTGATGAGAGCTTCTTCCTCTTGGAAACACTTGATTCTGAAACCAGTGATTCAGCTCATGATCCCATGCACAAAAACCACACATCTGGATGGGAATGCACAGCCGTGTCCAAACCAAGACCTCTGGAGAGCCTTAATGTTGACCCAAATATGGACACTGAAATTGACTCAGTATCTGTAAAACTTGCCACCAAGAACTCCTTAGCAACCCCACACCCAAACCTTTCCCAGTTTGTACTAGAGCAGTGCGCTTCCACTGAAACCTCCACAGAGAGTTCATTTGAGATGCTGCAGGAAAATCAAAGTGTACTCCAATGCAGTGAAGACACCTCTACAGAAAAAGTGAATGTCCCTCAGAGGAAGAACCCCTTGTGCTACAGCTGCCTAAAGCACAGCACTGTAGCTGGTGTTGTCCCTGAGAGACAGTATTTGTTGTCACAGCTGGATTACCAAGCCCTACTGGCTGGAGTTTGTCATGAATGTCTGCTGAAGAGATTGCACAGTGACAAAACGCAATTCAAACTCAAGGAGCACAGAACTGCCTACAGTAAGTTTGAATTCCCATTGTTGTTGAAATTTGTCTTCATCATCAGTACGTGTGTTTAGCCACGTTAGCAGTGTGGCTCTATGGATGGCAATGCCCGTCTATCGGTCCACCACTTTGGTCCAACTCTTGGTCTAACGTTGTAAATGGTTACATATCTTAAAGTGTGACACAGCAGTGCATTTGCATTTCAAGAATAAAGCATGAACCACTGAAACTCTTTTTAAAAAGGAGGCGATGACAAACAGGATTGATGAGCCGCTGTAATCTGTTGTCTCTCGCATAAACATACTGAGTTATAGCCGACCGGTCTGATGTGTGTCTCTCTGATTATTCTGTAGCAGCACTGTGCCTTGAGTCTTGTTGTACTTTGTTTTTACGTACGTAGAAACCCAACCGTGTCTTCAGAAGTGATTGAAACATTGATTACAACTGTCTGCTGATCTCTGAATGCCATCTCTATTAGGTGCCCTGCATTTAAAGTTCTCCAAAGCCACGGGACTGTGGACAGCCAGGGAGACCTGCGTTTACATTGGGGAGCCGATGGGGATGCAGGGCAAGCAGAGAACGGCAATATGGGTCCAGTTTTTACACCAGGAGGAAAGGTTAAGCAGGTACGCAGCTACACATTCTAGGCACAACCTGAACACAATGACTGTAAGTCTCACTTTGTCTGTGTATTTATGTCCTTAGTTATGTGGGGAAAGATTACTTGAAGCCAAAGGAGATCCAGTTTCACCTGAAAGATGTGGAGAGACAGATGACAGCCCAGTACTATGTGACTGAATTCAATAAGAGTCTTTACGACAAGGAAGTCATGGCCCAGATCTTCTTCATTCCCTCTGAAGCACTATTGGTGAGGCCAAATCATAAAGTTCCACTTCATTTAGAGAAAGTGGAGAGCAGATGTGGCATTAAAATTAAAATGACTTAATTCATAAATACAACTTTAATAGGACCCCCTACACATATACATAACTTCAGAGACAGCAGAGTGCGGGATAGCCTGCAGCAGCTTTGAAGCAGTTTTGGTTGAAATTCAAATATAATACCTCAGTGCACCCTCCAGTTGTCAGTTTACAGCTAGAAATATAGCCTCATGACAGTAGTAGAGCTAATATTTTGTGGGTTATTAGTTTGGAATGTACTATGAGCTGTTAAAAAGGGGAAATGGGAAATTACGTTACAAATAATAGCTTCATGGCGAGTATTCTATTAATTATCTCTGCTTTTCCCTGAGCTTGTATTCTGGATTACATTTCCCATTTTTGCCCAAGTATCTCTTCTGAAATGAAACACCATATAGTAAGACTTCAATACTTGCACTGATGTGTATTTTGAGTAGTGACAGAACACTTTCTGTCATGTTCTAACACCACATTTCATTACCTGTGGTGACATAATAAAACCACTGGATTACAGAAGAAAATTATACCACACAAATACAATTATAACTGTACTTTAGCAGACATATGAATTGGTTGTGTTGAGTTTAAAGACAGGCTTTAAATATTTCCTAATTTCCCTCCTGTTTTCTGTACTTGTGAATAGATTTTGAATGGACCTGAGATTGTGGGCTGTGTAACAGTGGAGCCCTACATGCTTGGTGACTTTGTCAAACTGACCAACAACACTGGAAAGAAGGACAAGAGTTTCCAGGCCACTGAATATGGCCTGGCCTTTGGACACTTTACCTACCTGTTCTCTGACTGCCAGGAAGTTGTTGTAGACCTGCAAGGTGTGTGTGTGTGTGTGTGTGTGTGTGTGTGTGTGTGTGTCAATCACTGAAAGTATTGACTGATGTTGTCTTGTTTAAATACGCACAACCATACATACTGCATATATACGTATATACGTGAGTTTCTCTTAGCTGCATCATTATCCTTCCTGTTTTTCACAGGGTGGGTGACAGCCAATGGCAAAGGGCTGACCTACCTCACTGACCCTCAAATTCACTCCACCAAGACCCCCAAAGGCCCCTCCAACTTTGCCGCCAGAGGCCTCAGATACTTCGTGGAAGAGCAACACGGACCAGAGTGCAATGGCATTTGCCAGCTGCTCAAACTGCCTCCAGTGGTCAGACAGCCACATGTTCTGTCTCAGAAACTTTAAGAAGTTGCAGATGTCTTATGACTTATAAAAAGCTGTTGATACAAGTTTGCTGAAATGTACAGGTTTGCATAATTTAGCTGAAATTACCCCAGGTACAGTCAGTGTACTATATTTTTCATAGTGTTTTTTTTAGTGTACAACTGATATAAATTATGTATTTTCAGCTATTCTGGTAACCTTAGACACACTACAGCAGGGACTTGTACACACCTCTTAAGTAAACATAGCAGTAGAATTTTTGTTTGTTGTAATAGTCATGGAAGTGAGAGGTGTGACGTTTGACATTTTAAATCTGAGGGTTTTTTTAACTGGATCAACTACTTTACTGAAGGAGTACAGAGTTTACAAAAGGGGGGTTGATGTGGGGGATATACAGACTCTGAAAGAAAAGATAAAATCACCAAAATTATGAATATAGTTTTAACTACATTCTATGTGTGGCGCTAAATATTTAAACCATAAACTTGGATGTCATTTAAACTATCAGTGTATCCGGTGTTTCTCCTCACTCAGACCCAGACCTTCGAATGGTCAAGTGCCTAAAAAAGCTGAATCAGTCTCTTAGATGGGAATAGAAATGGAAAGGAAATGATCAATTTTATTCAGAAAATCTTCATAAAAATAACATTGTGTGATTTCACAGCTTCAGAATTGCAAGCTAAATTGTATTTCAGTTTAGTTTCCGCTGCAATAAACAATAAAATACTTGTGTGTTGTTTTCTTTTGGAATGATGTTTTGGTTATTTATCACCGTCTCTCCACTATGTGACTGGATTGCTGTCTGACTGGATTGCTGTCTAACTGGATTGGCAGTGCAGGAATCACCTGACACTATGACAGATAATGTTGAGCGTCCTTTATGAAAAATTTCCATCATTAGCACTTCTCTTTCATTGCTCCTATGAACCCCCTCGTGTTACAGTAGCTGTTCAGCTTTGTTGCAAAAGTTTTTCTCCATTACTTTAATAAACATTTTGATTTTTCTCAACTGCAGGTAGAAAATACACAGGTAGACATGCCAACATCAGTAGTGACTTTATGTAAAATGTAAACAGGTTGCAAAAGAATAAGATGTAGTAGGTTACTTTATTAAATTCAGTTTACCCAAACATAATGCGGTTGTGATTGATTGCGTGCAAGTGAATGCAACGAAGTAGATCAAACGACTTATGTTACAATATTTACTTAAGCTGTCAGAGCGCTAACAGTCAGGTGACTGCTGCACACCTTAAGGTCAGGTTTGCTTGTCATTGACATTTGTTCAAAATGTCAGATTACGTAACAATAATAAAGTATTCCCCATCAAACCTTTCACAGTGGTGCACTTTTGTGTCAGAATAGGGAAAAGATTCATGCTTAATGCTTAATGTTTTACTTCCGGATGATAATGAAGGAGAAAACGCACCGTCCCCTTGTTAAACATACAAACTGCATGATTGCAGGTTGCTCAGTGCATGACCTCATCATGACATTGTGTAACTCAATTGTAATATTGGAAACTTTAAAGCACACCATTTACGGTGTAAAGTGTGTAGCGTTTGAAGTTTAAATATTGAATCGTAGTGAAAACATCTTGTTGTGAATGTATAAAGTGATGCGGTTGTTAAATAAAGTGTGTATATGCTCAGTACCAGTGAGGCGAAATTATTTGTTTGATAATCAGAAACTTTAATGACCGCGGTCACACACCTCCACATCATATGACAGTGATGTCATTCATGTGTGATTAGCACACCGGAGCCTCTCCACTCAGCTACAATCCAGTTCTGGGTTTATCGGCCTCCATCTTTCTGTGAACACAAACAGCATTCTTTACCCCTGACCCACTGTGCACAGACCTCGCACTCACTCTGTTTACATGCACTCCATGAAAAGGTGAACGTTTCTAAACATATTTCACTGAGAAGTAGTGTGTTTTTGCATTTTGTGGTTAGTGAAATGTACTGTATTGTGTATTTAAGGTAAATGTGTTGTTAGTTTGGTTGTCAAATTTGTATGGATACAATATTCCTTAACAATTATACACACAATCTTCTGTACAGTTGCCTCCTCCGTGAAAAACATTAACCAGCCTATAAAGTGTACACAAAGTAGAACAGGTGACATTTGTAGGACGAGATACTGGCTCTTATGGCCTTTTATCTTGATGTGAGCCTGATAACAGGAGCTTTTCAGCTTTAAAATCTACGAGGGCTGGACTTTTACGAGACTGACAGTGTTACAAGTAAAAGCCGGAAGCAGGACTTTCTCGTGGAGCCCCTGTGTCCCTATTTATAAGGAAGTGACTCCCCTCTCAAGCAAGAGTGTTTGTGGCTGCCTGAGAACGAGAGCGTGGAATCCTAAAAGATGAGACTCTTACTGGTGTTAACGTGCTTCCTTGCAGGCTGCCTGGCCCAGAAGCCTCACCCATGCGGTAAGTAAATAACTGAGAGAGAAAAGTGATTTGGGTTGTGGTTGTAGGATTGGATTTCTCATTCCTTAATTCTTATGTTATTTTGTGCTTTCTCAATATTCAGGAATATTTGTATTGGCAATGTTTTCCATGGTTGACTTGTATAGCGATCAGGCTTATTTAATGACATGTTACTGTGTCAAATGTGTGCTTTTGTTAAATGATTCAGTGTTATAATTTCACACATCTTCTCCCATAACGCAGCAAGTCCACCTCTTCTGAGCGGGTCCCTCACTGTGGTGAGTATTTATTATTTCAAAGTGTGTTATGTGAGCACAGTAAACTTGAGCGTAATGGCTAAGCACAAATGTGAAGGAGATATAAACGCACATCATCTTTCTCCAGACCACACAGAATGAAAAGCTGTGGACTTACGCCAAATACCTGTATGATGCTCTGGGACAACGGACTCGACTCATGGAGCTGGGCTCTTACGAGAATAAGACGTTCACCCTTGACGTTCTTCTGCTCTTTAGAGAGGTGACCAAAGCAATGACATGAACATCCCAAATATTCATTTTAGAGTGCAGTTGTTCCTGATCAGAAGAAGACGGGTACAAAGAAAATATTTTTTGATTTTTATTTATAAGTAGATGCACAGAGATCTGCTTTCCTCCGATTATACTCAAAGTTTATACTCAGATGTTATTGTCTTGCTCAATAAAAAGGGGGTCAATTAAAAAAGACAGCATAAAGAAATACAGCACATACTGTAGGAGTAACAGACAGAATGTAGCAATAATAGGAGTTGCCATTTGCCAAGTGCCTTTGTCTCCAAATTTGTCTGCCCCAAAATGAATGGAGTACATTTTATGTGGACCTTGCAAATAATTCACATGAGGTGTGGCCCTTTGGTCATCACGACAACATAACCATAATCTTTAATGGGAGATAGAGTTCACAATAACCACATTTACCTTTCTGGGTTTATAAGGTAATTTATAAGGTAAATCCAGGTTTAAGGAGCTATGTGACTGTACAGATTTAAGCGTTTAAAGAGTAATGTAACATGACAATTGCAGATGTTAGAGCAATTGCAATATTTCAACTTGTTCTAATTGTACAGTGCTTTTAAAAAGCATTAAAACCCCCCTCACTTTCAAGTGTAAAAGTCAGGTGTAAAAGAAGAAAATGTAAAATGAATCAAAATAATCCCACAACTTTCATCCATCAGGCTGCCATGTATGAGATCAACAGTCATGACCGTACATGCAAGAAATCGCCTCTTAAGGCAGACTTCCAGCCTCTGGCAATCCCGAAAGATGCGTCTCTGCTGGGCCAGGCTGTTCTGGGCAGCTCGTCCGCACCTGCGGAAGGACTCCTGGTCAACACTTGGATTGGAGATCTGCCCGAAAAAGCAGGTTAGAGAGCATGTAATAGTTAGAACTGCTTTAACAGTAAGTTCATCCTCCCCAGTTTATTAACACATTTGTCTTCATCTCTGACCCTACAGGAAAGTACATGAGCACAGTCACTGAATTCGGATGCATTCCTGTCAGCACTGTGTACCACACTGACCAGTTCGGATGGATGTTGACAAGGTTAGTTTGTACATTAACATCAGCACTGTAAAAATCACTCCATAGGGCAGGAAGACTTTTGAGAATCAGAAATATTCGCATCCAGCCAAGTGATTGTCTTTCTGTTCATCAGCTTCTTCAACAACATCATTGGGATTTCGGACCCCAGTCTCCTCAACCCTCCAGACTTCTGCCCCGATGCAGATATGACGGCTGACGGTGAGGAGGAGCCAGTAGACTTCCTCAGCTTGTTCCTTAAGAAGCACTGAGGGCCTACTTCAACTCATGTCTCAAGCGGTGACATCTTAAATAAAACAAGTGGTAGAGATTTACCCCTGCTAAGATCATGTGTAATTCCAATCATCTTGAGTTGAGCGTCTCAGACAGAATTCTGCAGATTTTTTCATATTTTCAAATTTCTCTTTATTGTTTTTTTATTTTATTTTATTATGTTTTTTACATATTCTGGCTTAAACTTAAAGCTGCACTTATGGATGTTTTCATACTGGATTAAAAACTGTGTGAAGTGAAAGGGATCACCTGACCCCAGAGTCCCCTTAGCATCAGCCTTCTTTCAGGCATACGCAGTAAAAGTTGGTGAACCGTATCAGCTCAGATGCAAAGTAAAAACATCAAAAACGTGATTTATTTCATTCAACACCAAATCTTTAGCCAATTGTCTTTAACAGCAAATTAACATGACTGTACCTACATTACTGCGAAATAAACAGACTGTTGTCTCATATTTACTTACACCCTCCCATGTTCTACCAATATACTGACATGTGACCATGTGTAATTTCTATCAATAAAAACATAAGAACACCAAACAAATGCATATGTTTCACCTTGTGTCTGTGTGAAATGATAATATACAACATGCAGAATTGTAACATTAGGACAGGAATGCAAGAGTTCACAGAAGAAGTGTCGGGTATCATTTCAGAAACCTTTTCTCTCTCCTTTTACATTAAAAATGATCAAAGTAATGTAATGAGTATTAAAGCCTCCTTTGATGATGATGATGGGCACAATCATTATTATCACATTATTAAAATAGCTGTTGTTGTTTGTTAGGAATTTAATTATTTGCATGGACGTGATTTGGACTGTATAAGAAGAAAATGAAAGAAATTATGTTTTAAGTTCTCAAACCCAAAATTTTCCCTTCTAAATTCCCTGGAAGTCAAACTGTTAAAGATTTAGATAGATTAAGACTTTTGCCTTTATTTGGTACTACAAAAAGAGATAGCAAGGACTGGGAGAGGAAGAGGAGGAAATGAAATGAGATAGACATCTCAGGCCAGATTCAAACACAGAACACCTGACGAAAACTGAGTCACCGGCTCTGAAAGGACAGGTGTATACGCTGCTGCGGACCCAAAGAAAACCTGGCACTGGATGCTGACTGGGAGCCTCACCAGCTTGTTTATAAGGAAGTGAGCGCTCCGAAGCGGCAGCATATTTTGTTCCCCTGTGCGGAGGAGAGTGTGTTCACACCATCTGACAGCATGAGAGCCCTTGTCCTGTTTGCGTGCCTGTCCGTGGGCTGCCTCGCTCAGAGACCGCAGCAATGCAGTAAGTACAACAACATAAATGTTGAGTTCACTAGTGTGTGTAGTTTTCTTCTGAATTACCCCTCCAACCTCAGCAATTCACCTCCTTTAAATACTGTTTTTCTGTTTTTTGCTTTAGCATTTTTATGAGGGATTATTATATTGTGACGTGTGTGATATATGATGTAAATGCTCCATTTATAATAACACATAATAAAAAAATGTCATTTTAACAGCATCCCCAGCACTGCTGTCTGGAAGCCTCTCTGTGGTAAGTCCCTCACACAAGAAATTATGCAACTGTGTGAACCAAATTTAACCAGATCCATTAAAAAGATTTTATTCATTGTACTGAATCACTGTTCATCAAAGTAAGTCTAATTGGGACTAATGTTGTCACAGCCAATTACATCTTTGTCATTTGTTTGTTTTTCCAAGTCCACCCAAAATGAGAAGGTACTGGCCTTCGCCAAGTACAGCTACGACGCACTGGGAAAGCGTATCCGCCTCAGAGAGTTCGGATCTTATGACAATAAGACCTTCCAGTTTGATGTACTTCTACTCTACAACCAGGTAACGACAGCACAGCATGTACGTTAGGAGATGTCGTGTACAATACAAATTACAGTATAACACCGTCCTGTCCTCTAGGGTGTTATGTATAAGATCAACTACAAGAACCACACATGCTGCAAGAAGCCGCTGAGCGTAGACTTCCACCCACTGGCGATCCCGCAGAGCGCGACCCTGCTGGCACAGGTTGTGTTGGGCAGCTCCTCTGGTCCAGGACAGGGGGTCCTGGTCAACACGTGGTCCGGGGAGCTGCAGATGAAGAAGGGAAAAGGTACAGTAAGAGGAAGCTAGGCAGGAGGAAATTGCAAAGTCATGTGGCGTACTGTAGCGCATGACTTTCTGTGATTCTTCAGTCTAATCACAGCCCTTCGTGAACCTGCTTGTCTGGTTGTGTTGCCTCAGCTCACTCGTGACCCACTTCTGTTTCTGCAGCAAAGTACATGAGCACTGTCACGGAGTTCGGGTGCATCCCCGTCAGCAATCTGTTTCATACCAACAGAAATGGATGGATGGTGACCAGGTCAGTCCGTGCGCATGGCAACTCAGACATGGGAAGTAGCCTGTAGGATTTGGGATTTGAAGCTTGTTTAAAAAATAAAAAGAAAGATATGTTGACTCAAACACAGGTGAACTAATAGAATTGGTTAGCATGCACTGGTATTGTGCTTGATTGGAATGGAGTCATGACCACAGTTAATAGTTCATTCTGTATTTCCTGTTATGCAGAGTGAGAAACTCCTATTGTCTTCAGCTCACCGAGACACAACATAAAGAAACAGCACATGCTGTGTGTGAGAGCAAAAAACTGTGTGTTAATATGAAAATCATTACAGCCAAGTAATAACATACAGAACATATAAGAGCGCGTGCTTATCTTAAAGGACTAGTCCAACATTTTGGGGAAATAAGCTTATTTGCCTTCTTGCCGAGAGTTAGATGAGAAGATTGACACCACTCTCATGTGTTTTTCCTTATACACTCCCCTCCAAAAGTATTGGAACAGTGAGGCCAATCCCTGNTGATGTCAAACCCAAATGTTTTCAGTCTACAGCAAAAATACAGGGATTGGCCTCACTGTTCCAATACTTTTGGAGGGGAGTGTATATTGTTATTTTAGTTGTCAGTACGTTCATCACAACTAGCTAAAACAACAAACAACAGGGAGAAATTGCCCAAACTGGAGCTATCNTCATATTTTCTCCCCTCGCACTGACCCTTCAGTGTTTATGGAGCATCTGTGTTCAGTGAAGAATAGCATCGTTATTTCGTCTGGATGGTTTCATCACTGTCGGTTTTTCACCCTCAGCTTCTTCAACAACGTCGTTGGACTGGTGGACCCTCAACAGCTCATCCCCCCGCCTTTCTGCAAGGATGCCCGGTTGGAGCAAGAGGATGGAGAGGATCCGGTCACTTTTTTCAGCTTGTTTTAAAAAAGAAAAGAGAGGCTATTTTCAGAAATGCAGAGCACTCTGATGATGACAGCTGTATATGACTCTTTGCTCTGTATTATTACTCTTATTTTGTGGCGGTCATCGGTGCAGTTGCATATGTGAGCAAAGCTGCCTGTGGGTAAAATTCATGTCACTATTCAGTCAATTCAATCATCATTCAATCAATTCAATCAATTTTTTGTGGGTTTGATATTATTTTATTTGTGTGTGTATAAACAGATTGCATCAGAGGTCATTTATTACAAATACAGGCGAGAAGACATTAGAAAACATACAATCACTGGGTGGATGTCAAGTGTTTCAGTTTTTGACTTTTTTTTTTNNTTTTTTTACCACTTATTAAAATCTGTTCAATGAGATCTTTTCTCCTTTTATTTACAAATCACCATCTGCTAATGAGCACAAAACACAGAGCACAGCTGAGGCTCATGGTAATGTCACTAGTTTTGCAGGTATTTAGTCTGAAGCCTGAGTATTTAGCAAATTTGAATGTTGAGGGATCCATCATCAGTCTCCTACTCTATCAGCTGCTGATATCCTTACTGTATGCCAGCACGTGTTTCTGCACTAAGTGATAGGCTGGCCAGGACAGCCATTGAATGATGCTGTGAAAATGAAGTAAAAAATGATTTAGCCAACTTTAAATATTTTCATCAAAATAGAATGCTCGTCACAAATAAACTTAGTCTCTTCTCATTTTTACAGGACAAACCCCTGTGATGTAGGGGCATGCTTTAAATTGAGGTAAAATAGGAATAGGAGGTAAACTTAGGATTTTAACCCTTACTATCCAGTTTGCCTGTGTTGACAGACAGGCAGTCATATAGGCATTATTAGACCAGAAATATCCCAAGTGATAGGGTGAAGTCAGGTCATTTGGGACATCAGGTAAAATGGGACAAATAAGGTTTTACATCTTAGGCTCTTTAAATATTAGCAGCCAATCACCAAACATGTTATTGCAATCATTTTGATTGGTCTGAGATAACTAGGATGGGTGGAGCAAAGATTTAAAAAATCACTGGTCCCAGAACTTGCAAGGAACACAGTGTGGCATGTTGATTTTCTCTTTATGGTAATAAGAGTACTGCAGGTAAAACAATCAGGATATAACACCAACAATGGTTGGAGGATGTTGCATTTTATTAACTGTTTGACTTATAATCAAAATATTTTCACAATACACTTTACTTTCTATGGGAAATGGTTTTGAGTGACTACCTAATGCATTCAGGTAAAAGGGGACAAAAGAATTACGCTAAAATGGGACATAGTCTTCCTGAAGTAAAACCGGCATGTTTTTAGGCTACCAGGTGGCATAAAATCATGAGTTATGCTATTGTGTGTCACCCTGTCATATTACAGACATTTTTAGTAATTTTGTCACTTGTGTAAAAATGTAAAAAATGTAAAAAATGATGCAGTCAGCCACAATAGTCCAGAATTAGCCATCATTGTATGTGCATATCACACATACATGCACACACAGTGCGAGCGTTTGTGCATGTGTGCACACTTGCATGTCTCATTAATGATTTAATGAATTAATGACTGAACTGATGAATGTTTTTAACCATTTAATAAACAAACAAATATGAAATACAATTGTTCCTCAATTAAGCTGAACTGTTTGGTATCTTTTTTAACCATCAGTGACTGTCCCATTTTACCTTACTAGCTGTCCTTGTACGTCATCTTTGTGTGTGTGTGATGTCTGTTTGTACAGCAGTGACATTTTGTATTTAGTACTGTATTTACTAATTAGCAAAACTTAGCTTATTCCCAGAAGACTTCCTTCCTTAAATAATTACCATACAGACAACTACCCGGATTAGGTAACTTACATAATCCGTTCTAGTGCGGATCTGTATGTGATCATGATGCTCACTATTTGACCCCCTTCACCTCCGATGAAGGTGAGGATGACCAGTACTGGGGTTTTGGTGGTGATGAGGGGCTCTTATCTTATTTTACAGGTATTAAATTACTAATGGAGCTGCTTTGATGACCGTGGCCACTAGATGCCACTGTATGACACGAGCATGTCAAATCATAGTCAGGGGAACAAGAGTGTTACTGTCTCCTCTTGTATTATTCACAGTGCCTCACAGGATCACTGTCTAAACTCCCATGCTTAAAAACATATCGGCGAGCATGAAAAATTCTTTCAGCAGTGGGCTTTAATGCCGATATGATTATTATGCAGGCTACAGGCCGTCTGTGAACACTGGTGAGCCGGATAGTAAAGGTTAATATCTGTCATAAACGCACATCTCCTCAGAAATCATTAAAATGACCGATAGCAGTCCACTTTTTCGCTCTGCAGGGTCCTCTGAGGTGTGCACAGCGGCCTTTTCAGTGTACGCGCACATTGAAGAAAAGTCAGAAATCAAAAAATCTCAAAAGAATAAATTAGCTGCAGCAGAATGTCCAGATGTTCATGTTCAGCTGTGAGAGGACCTTGAGGAGTCAGCCTCAGTGAGCGAAACAACTGTTGTTTTAAACACACTTTGCGGGACGCTGGGCTTGTCTTATAGAGACAGAGAGGAGAGTACATTTAAGTTACAACAAACTGAATATTTTTCAGGATCATCAGTATGCCCCTGACCCAGTTAAAGGAAAAAACATAAAAGTTTTAAAACTGAAACTCGGGAGGAGGTGAAGAAATTGCAAGGGGGATTTAAGAAATGCCAAGGATCAGGACAGAAGGCATAAGAAGACAGTGGAACCCCTGTAGGGAGGATTTAAAAGAGAGGAACTGCAGCATGAACTTGGCTTCTTTTCTGGTTAGTCTCACCACTGCTCTGAAATGTTTACTGAAAAACAACAGCTGATAGAATTTGATCATTTGAAATTACTTTTTTTTAAAAATACAAATGGACCTAATTGAGCTTCCATCTTTTTCATTTAATGCTTTCTAATTAACTGTCTGTAACATTTTAATAGTGGAATACACACGTGTAATCTAACGTTTATTCCACAATTTTAATACATCATGTTTTGGGCTGGTATCGTCATTAATGTGTAGCTTGTTTTCCCAAACTTGTGTTGTAGTGTTTGTCTACAATATCTCGTTTTACTTGAAACAGGCGGTTGCAGACTGTGGATGCCAAGCCTGGATTAAATACTTCACTTTTAGATATGCTACAACAACGAAAAAAATTAAGATCTGGCAAGATTTGGTCAAGTGTGTCTTATGGTGGATGCCATCAGGAGTCAGGTTTAGTATGACCCCCTCACACACAAACAAAATAAGACATTAGACTAGCTTTGGGTGCCTAACCAAGAATGCTCTGGTTTATATTGCAGGTTTTGTTGTCAGGCAGGTTATGAAGCAGCTTTTATGTGATACATGCCGTAACAGTTTGGTTTGTGAGGCATCATTTTGTGATAGATACCACCTGCTAACCTTAAAAAAACAATGTTTGCCAGATGATTCCAAGCATTTAGTGACCCCTGCTTCTCTATTGCTGCATGCAACTTGACAGTCTTTCTGTGTTTGTGTGTTTTCTGGACTTGCAGGGCATATGTGTTGTCAAATTCGAGTGCGTGTTTCTCAGTTTTCTTGTTTTATTTAGCTACTTGTAGCATTTTTTTTTAAATGTGACATCCTTAAATATTATATTAAGAGGAAAGTGATTAATGGTATCTCATTCAGAAAAAAGTATGTATATTCTACATAGTGGCATGCTGGTTGAGGCCACCCCTGCTGGCCAGTAGATGGCAGTGGATAACAAGTAATGAGAAAGAGAGTGAGGGTGAGAGACTGCCAAATCTTGGCACTTCAAACTCTTAAAATTGTTTTAGAGACCACACACATAATTTGTATTGTCTTGGAGTTGATGCATATATAGATCAAAGAACAATAATGACAGAAATGCAGCATGATTGAGTAGAAAATAAAACATCCATTTTTATACAATCATGTTCAATAATTTACTTGTTTTATATTCTAACCATCCAGAGGCAGAAAGTTGTTGTTATACAATAGGGCGAGGAGTGACTTGGTAGGAGTAGTAACACACTCCCCTTATCTCCCCAACCTCCTGCACCCCGACATCTGCTGCCATGACCTCCGGCTCCTGCGCCTCAGTCTCCAGCCACAGTAGCCTGGCATCAGGATCCTCATCTGAGAACTGGAGCAGAGATCCTGAGCTCCTCAACACCTTCAAACACTGCTTCAGCACCAGTCTGGCCTTCTCTTTCCCTTCTTTGGACCTCAGCAAGGCGTCCGTGGTGCCCTTGTCAACGATGAGGTCCACACTGCTAGAACCGTAGTGCTTGTGAAGCTGTGTGCAGTCCAGCTCCACGAACTCGAGCTGAGAGCAGAGATTGCGAGACTGAATGGCTTGGGCTTGGACGTGCTCCTGCATTAGTCGCACGGCTACGGGGGAAATGTCAGCACAAGTGACCCGGACCGGGAGAGGAGAGTGTCTGTAAATACAGGGCCCTAAAGCGGAAGTGCCGCAGCCCATATCCAGGACTCGCAGCAGAGCATCCGGGTGGGACTTGTGGGTCTGCAAGAGGGGCATAATGAAGTCTCGGACAGCGTCGAAGCCGAAGAACCACTCAAAGTTTTTGAAGGTGGTCGTCCTGCTGTTGCTCTCAGTGTAGAAGCGGTCCCAGGTTGCTTTCTTATCCATGTTCTCAATGAGTTCATCTATAGGCAGAAACACAGACAGATGGGATTATCACACGAGGGTCAGTAAAGCATAGATACAACTAACCTTTGTGAGGGACTTTACATCAAACTTAATTAAAAAATCAATTCAATGTGTCCTTGATTTACACACGATTTAATAGGCTACCCTTTCTAAGGACCTTAGAAGCCACTGAATTCTGCATTAAGAAAATCTGCCAATGATTCAGGTTGAGTACAGTGAGCACTTCCTGAAAGAGCTTAACTAGGCAGTCACGCGTGACGTCACGGCTAGCCCACTGTAGCTGGCTAACTAGCTAGCTAGCACTGTGGAGTAATTTGTCAGGGTGTATTGCTGATCATATCTACCCTCACTTTATTGTGTTTTGGAAAAATGTATTGTTTGGATTCACTGATAATGAAAGGAATCTGAGTTGGCAGTTCTATGTGATTAATTTGCTCATTATCTTGTCCAAATTTTAGATTCACAAATCCAAATTCTTAAGCAAAACGCCACACTTTTTAGAGCTGACTGTCCACATTAAACAATACTTTTCCTCAATATCTGAACGTACATACAAAAAAAAAGCTGCTAAAACGTACAACCTCTGTAAACTTTACACAATATTTATTTAACCTTTATTTATTTATGTATTTGTTTTAATCCTTATTCCATCTGTTGGTCTCTCTGGCGTGTTTGTAATTATAGACTCTTGCTGTTGACACAAAGCATTGTAAACTTGTATTTGTTGACTGTTTCAATAAAGTTGTATACAAAAAAAAAGACTTTAAAAAAACTAGCTAGCTAGTTGGCAGCAGGGCCACTGTCATGTGTTACTTGCAGTTACAAGATATAGAAACATTTCAGCGTAGCTCTTTAAAATTAGACAATAACTCTCGGTTTAAACGTACTTGTCAGAGAGGAGTAATGTCGTACACAAGCAGCAGCTATCCTCCTGCCTGGTAATGTCAGCGACTTTACAAACGGAGACATTTTCCCACTGCGACTTCTTCTTAGCTTGTCTTCGCTCTGTCCATCCAAAGAGCTCCCACTCCGCCCGTGTTTCTCGGTACCGACATCGACTTTCAGTGGCGTCCGCGAAAACGCGAGCGAGACAGCATCCGTGTTGTCGACGACGATCTCTGATCAGGTTGTGCAGCAGCGACTCGAGTGCGCATGCGTTCGCGCAAGTGTAAACAAAGTGCACGCATATAACCGCAGGCAGCTGTTGTTCTGCAGTTATTTCAGTACGCCACGTGCACCAAAACTCTGCACTGGATGGAGCGCGTGTGAAATGCGATCACCAAGTAACCAATAAAGCCTTTTAGGTGGGTGTCGTTCCTGATAGGGAGACCCAGAATGAATCATTGCTGTCACAGTACTTACACACACACAGCTAAGAGCAAGGACAAAGCTGGACAAAGCTAAACAGGAACATTTTGTGTACATACAAGTAGTATAAGTTCTGAATGAAGGGCAGGTTGGCACCAGTGATTGTTTCTTAGTCTGTCCCCGTCCTGTTTGGTGGCCGATCCAAACCAGACAGTGATGGATGTGCAGAGAGCAGGCTGGGTGATTGCGGTGCAGAACTGGATCAGCAGCTCCTGAGGCAGGTTGAAGTACATCCTCTGGGGCTGCTGGGCCTTTTTTAATGGGGGCAGGTAGGGGGGGCTTCTCAAAGTCTACTGTCATCTCCACAGTTCTGAGCGTGTTCAGATCCAGGTTGTTATGACCTGGACCAGAGGCCCAGCTGCTCAACCTCATCTGTCAAAATATAGCATGTCTATGGGGTTCTTTGATTCTCTAAAGCTTTGATATAAACCAGGCACACTGTGAAAGACCTGCAGGATTCTCCAATCAGAGTTGCTGTGTTAGTTTGATTACTTGATTAATCAATCGACAGAATTAACAATTTTAATAATCAATTTACTGTTTCAGTCATGTAACAACAGTCGCTGGTTTCAGCTTCTCAAATGTGAGAATACTCGGCTCTTCCTTGTTTTATACGACTGCAGATTGAATATCTTTGGGTTTTGGACTGTTGGCCGGACAAAATGAGCTACTTGGAAGATATCACCTTGGGCTCAGAAACATTGTCATTTTCCACAATTTTTCAATCAAAAAAAATGGAAGTTATTAATTGATAATGTAAATAACCATTTGTTGCAGCCCTAAATTCAACTTAAATCTTTAAAAAAAAAAACATGACACAAAAATAAGATGTAAATCCCTTTAATAAAACTCAATGAAACGCAGTGTAACAAAGGAAAAGAATCCAACATAAAGCAAGTAGATAACATTTACAACCACAAAAGAAAAAAAAAAACCTGTACAACTCTAAATGCCTGGAGTCACTTCTATTTTTCCAAAGATTTTTTAATTAACCATTTTGTGATGACTGAGGGTAAACTTGGGGGCGAGAGGGGTCAGGGAGGCATGTAATGTGATTTTATGTTTTATTTTTATTTTTTCAAATACATGAGTGTAGTCTCGTACACAGATGTCTGCTTCATCAACTCGGCTGCTGAAGTTATTCTTTTAATCCACTGCTGTAGCGCGCAGCGGGAGGAGGATGAGGTGGGCTGCGGCCAGGAGTGTTATTTGTACAAGATGTCATAATGGCCAGGTCTATAGAGGAGGAAGATGCGTGGGTCGCCGCCTTCGGGGAAGACGTGGTGATTGACTGTTCCTCCCTCTCCTCTATCCATGTACTCCACCAGGATGGATACGTTCAGGGCCTGGGCTAAGGCGATGATGTGAATGTGGTCACTTTCTTTAGACATTGGCTCAACCTCCTTGAAATAGAAAAAAAATAAGCACATTAAGTGAAGGATGGCTTTTTAAGCAACAAAACACTTCATATGCATACAAGAACAAGCATATTCTCTTTTTATAAAGCTGTCCTGTAAAACTCTTAAACCATTTAACAGCTATAAGCTGAAATTGAGACCATCTTCTCTATTAAAAAAGCTTCACCACAGCCTGTCTTAAGGGAAAGATGAGACCCAGATTTGTCTCTCAGGAACTAGAAGTTCATTATAAGTTCATCAAAGTGAAAATTAAAAAAAAAACAAAAAACCCACCTGCTGACAGAACTCCTTGACAGAGCGTCCTCCCTCTATGAAGTGCTGAAAGAAGCTATGCTCTCGCTGCAGGTAGCCTGAGGTGAGCAGCCGCAGGTACACGACCACGTAGTCCGACACGTTCTGGTCGTTGAAGGAGCTCAGTAGCTCCTGCAGGCTCGGCTGTTTCTCGCACAATTCGATCAGGTCCATGAACTTGGGAGGAAAAAAAACATTATTTACATCATTACACTGATATGTACGTGTCCAGCTTGCCAACTTACTATCCAACTGGCCAGATCTAGTGTGTCTGTCTGCTCCAGCTGACCAAATACATCATGTACTTTGGCAGATGACCATTCACAGTTGGCTGGGCGATGAGCACACTACAGTTAATTCTGATAACATACACAGCACCAACACGATACAAGATATACTGTACATACTGCAGGGCTGAAGAAATTTTACTTTTATTTATGATTAGAATAAGCCGTCAGTGAAAGCATAACTTTACAAAAGCAACGCAAAAAACCTATACACCTATCATATATACTGTTCACTTCAATGTCCTCGTTCAGGTTTGTCAGTTAGCAACAATTAATGGTTTTTTTTTGTTGTGCAGGAAACTCACAGTGTTGTGAAAGTCTTCAATGGTAAACTCAGTGAAGCCCTCGTTAACCAGGTCGAGTTTACTTTTAGATGCAACTGCTTTGAACCTGAAGAGACAAAAAAAAGAAACATGCATTCAATAACCCTGTGAATATTAAGGCCGCCATAGTGTTTGTTAGATTTTAAGTATGATGGAAAACAGTGCAGAGATAAATTGACAGAGAAGCACTGCGCACGCATATTTTTTTTTCCAGAACACCTAAATGTTGTGACTGCATGCTTAATTATATAGCTGGTACTGTTGCTACATGTGACAGATTTGTATAAAACTATGAAAATAAATATAACAACAGCCCCCAGTGCAGCCATGAGAAGACAAAACTGTGCCAAAAGAGACTTCATTAGTCCAAGATGACTGAAGTGTGAACTTGAGTCTAGAGACAGATAGCTACTGCAGCAAAAACAGTAACTCACTTCTGAA
This sequence comes from Oplegnathus fasciatus, assembly GCA_003416845.1. Classification (NCBI taxonomy): domain Eukaryota; kingdom Metazoa; phylum Chordata; class Actinopteri; order Centrarchiformes; family Oplegnathidae; genus Oplegnathus; species Oplegnathus fasciatus. The sequence goes on along the minus strand of NTHP01000431.1, from coordinate 221,942 downwards.
GTTCTTTGCTGTCATCTAGCAGGGACTCGAGATGTGCGAAGCCAAACGCTCTGTAGAAACAGTTCCCATCTGGCCGTGTCTTTCGAATGTACGAGTATTTTTTGTATAGGTCCTGCAATAAAACCAAAAAAAAAAAAGAATTACACTACACAGTAAAACCAAAATGCAAAAACAGGTATGTAAGCGACAGTTTTGTGGCGCCGGATAAAATGACACCCTGGACTGTGGAGGAAATGCACCCTGATGTGGGTGCAGTAACCTGAGAGCAGGTGGTGTGGTTTGACTGACCTTGATCTTGAGCTGATAAACCGTGTCATCATCGGCGTACTCCCTCTGCAGCACCGACAGGTCCTGTCTGTCCGACACTAAAGGGTTACTGTTGGCTATCTAGACACCCACACACAAAAAATAAAGTAAAATTAGCGCATGCACTGTAAGCAACTTAACCCATGGGTGACTCTGTCCTTACCGGCTGTGGGCTGGGTTACAATTTTGACCAACAATGCATTTAAACATTTCATTATACAGAACTTTGGATGTTTTGTTTGTTTTATAAAATAACTTATTTTATCAGGTCACAGCTGTGCAGACAGGTTTATGGTTATCTTAACAGGTCAAGGTCAAAGTTATTAATTACAGGGAGGCTTTAAAAGGCTGCACTCAAAATGTCTATTTTGCGATTTTCAGACAACAAAGTGACAAAGTCTGTCACAAAAACACACCAGTTGTTAATTGGATAAAGTTGGTGTCGACAGCTGCATATGAACTGTGTCCACACATCAGCTGAGTTCTCTGGATGTTTGACCGTATAAGACATTCCTAGACCTTGTTGATCCTGTTGCTCAGACGCAGAATAATGGCAAGTCATCTTTATTTCTGTCACCTTACAAAATGAAAATAGCCCTTGCTTGCAAATAAAAAAAGGGACTTCTCACCTCCTGCTGAATTCTGTCCTGTTGAGCAATTATGGCCTCGTCGTACGCGAGGCAGTTCCCTCCTGTAGGAGAAGGGGGACAGGTTTAGGGCCGCANTCTTGTTTTGTCCACGACCCAAAGATATTCACTTTACTGTCTTAGAGGAACTAAAGAAACCAGAAAATATTCACATTTGAGAAGCTGAAATCAGAGAATTTGGACACTTTTTCTTTAAAAAATTACTCAAAACGATCTATAAAAATAGTTGCAGATTAATTTAATAGTTGATAACTAATCGTTGCGGCTCTAGACAGATTAATTAGGCTTCAGAAGTAAATACTCCAAAGGAAGACTGATGGGCCACCATGATGGCAGAGCTTGTACGAGGCCAGTAATGGATGGACTCCATTTGAATCATTTAATGAAATATGTGGCATCTGGATATAAACATCTGCAACATCTGGAACATTGGTCAGGTGAAAAATCCCTTAGTGGAGTGTCATATTGTTGCAACATTACAATGCAGACTGAGTAGAGACATTGCTATAATGCTGTAGTGTTAAAATGTTGGATGGTCAGCGCTGCAGATTTACAATACAGCAAATACAGTGGCAAACGCAAAAAGCTAATAAATCATTTCAGGTGAATAAAGTGAGGGGTGTAAGTAACAAAAACTAACCTGCTATTCAGGTGTTATATGCACACGTGTTCTTTGCATGCACAAGTAAATCTGGCTGTAACGTTATAGTTCCGGCTTTACAAACCAGGTGGCCGAACAACCTGTGCAGCAAAGATCCGGCTCCCACTTTTATTAAAGTAATTGTATCAATTTATGTTTATTTATTTGTCTTCCTGACATTAAAAAGCTTTAGGTGGTTTGTTCTGATTGGTGAAACCACTGCACTCCCGTAAATAACAGACCGAATCAGAGGGGGGTAACGCTGTGTATCAAATATGTAATGAAATTAACACAATAAAGCATTCACAGAGACACGTGCATTTTCCCTTCCTGTTTTCAACATCTGCCGTAAACACACGCGACCACAGAGGCATTCAGCCCACAGTCAGCAGTTAAACATGAAAACAAGTTAATCCACAACACCAGCTAACGTCAGTCAGCTAAACTTGGCTAGCTCGACCTGTGCGAAAACAAAACAAATTCTAGTCACGACGAATAACGTCGTTTTAGCGACTAAAATGAGGGTGTCCTGGATTAAATGATAAGCCAATGCTTTCAACATTCCCTTAAGTCAAAAACTCCACGACTGTCACTGACTGCTGCCCTGCCAGTAACTAAACAAGCGTTTTTTCTTTGTGTAGCACTGGTAGCTAGCTCACGTTAGCCAACAAGCTCTGGCCTCTGTCTCCCCCCTCATCGCCTGGTGTGTCAGCCGCCTTCGCCGCGGCGAGGGCAGCGGCTGAAACGCGGAGCGGGCACTCGCGTGGACGCGGGCCTCGCTTGCGAGAGAAACGAGCGCGCTGTTTGTCGGATATTTGGTGTTGCGACTGATTCTCTCACCCTCCATCTCTCCCTGTGTTGATTCCTGCTGCTCCTCCGCCATCTTAGCTGTCGAGATCTGTTTCCTCCTTCTGCATGACCTCATTCATTACACACTTCCGGGCGGAGTCAAGCTTGTTCATGTGTGTATGTGTGTAGGTATGTATGCGGCTTTGAAAACCAACAGTGGCAGCCCTTTTTGTTTCAAGGACTCTGTGGACAAGATGGGGGTCTGTATTCTGTACATCCTCCCATTGTGATGAGTTGGTGCAGTTAAAACAAACCCTAATAGTTGAACTGTTTCAGGCTGCTAGAGACATTCAACCCAGTTTACCTGATAATGCAACACACCACATGGACTATGCACCTACAGTGGGAGGAACAGGTGGTTAATAAGGCCCACAGCTCATTTAGGCCCTCAGCGGTTTAATCCGGTCCTGCTCAGGACACTTCACATAGTTTAAATGAACTCCTGCAAAAATGTCCACAGGAATCTCAACAGACAATCTCATAGCAAACCAGAATAAGCATCTGTGGGAATCCCCCCATATTTAGACGATCCAGAAAATAAGTCTTTACCCAAAAGTTAGCACATGCGTTTTTGGTGTACATTTAGAAAAACCATGCACATTTATTTCAACCCATCAATACAAGCTGATACCCATACATAGCCCTCAAAATACATGAAAATCCAGGCACGTGACGAGGAACATCATTTTCCAAAAGCACAGTGGAATGCAGAGTCTTTCTTATAGTTCAGTGGTAGTGTTGCAGGTTGTTGGCTCATTCAGATCCCTGCACTTTCCAGCAGCACACATCAGGGGGCACTGTCTGCAACAAGTACAACCTTAGGTTCAAGCCATCCATCTGCTGCTCTTACCTGTTTGGTGCCTGCGAATGATACACGGCACATCGCCTTTGCCACAAACTGTCCCAGCTTACTTTTCAATCCACATTTCTAATTCAGATGGCTTTTGACATTTTTCTAGGTAAAGGCAGTATTTACAGAAGGTAACATGACCGGTACAGTGTAACACGTGTGTGAGGAACAAAGTAATACTTCATATTTGCCTTAAAAGCAAAAGTGATTTTTTTTTCCCTTTGGCACATTTCACCCCACATCAGGGCTGTAATATAACCCGACAATACACAGAACACATATAAACAAAAAAAATAAAAACATTAGTCCACAGATAAACATCAAATACATGCTTCGTTTTGCCAAAATATTTAAAAAAATCTGTAACAGTTCGTGTCAAATTCCGCTTGGAGAAGCATCTTCCTGTCTTGGATGTTGAAAAAAGATCCAGCAGGCAGAAGAAACTTTGCAAGTACAGATAGAAGAGATGCATGTAAGAGTCCACATGTATTCACAAAGGTAGCCATATCAAGTAGGAAAAAAAAGTGGCATTTGGCAGCTTTTCCCAGCTTTCATCCACTGTGTATGTGTGCATACATGGAGACACACAGCATATATACATTTCAGTTTATTTAGTGTGTGTGTGCATGTTTAATATGTAAAAATGTATTTCAGCTTTCATCCTCGCAACATGGAGCAGGAGCAGGGTATATTGATTATTTATCTACTATATGTGAATGTAGATGTGCGGTTGGTGAGAGAGGGAGACACGTGGGAACTAGAAGATATTGAATTTGTTGAGATGCTAATTTCACTGTATATTATTGATGATTTGAATTTATAGATTTTGAAAATATTATTTTAAAGAAATAATTTGCGTATTTGTACAGATTTACAGATCGCCAAATCACTACATGTATAGGACACTAGTCATGTTTTGGCTGTATGAAGTCTTTATCTGATCCAAACTGTCTCAGTGCTTAAGGCAAAGGCACGAGGACAGTAAGACAATATGGAGGTATGCATGTTGCAGGTGTGGCAATAGAGGAACAAGCCCGTGGTTTGGATCAGATCCCAAACCATGTTGTGTAAGGGAACTTAACACAGGCACAACTACAGCACTACAGAGGTGTTGCAATCTACTCTTCTGATGTGCCAGCTTTCCCACAACCTCTTCCACCTCTCCTGCATTCCCCGATTTCCTCCTGTGCATGTCCTTGAGTGCTTTCGACATCCTCCACAAAAGGTATGTCAGCTGCGTACACCTGTTTGTTACACCTGGTTAGAGCAACAGATGCTGTATTGCGAAAGATTAGCAAGGAACGCTGTCTGCGATTAAACGCTGTAGTAGCTGCACCGGAAATATTGCGACATAGTCTCTGTTTGTGACAGTAATCCAGGGGAATACACAACACGCATGACCAAACATCAGGTAGGAATCCAGAAGTGTCCAGTACATGCTCTGGAGTAGATTTTTCCTGTAAAGACTTTCTTCTATTGCACCATGTTCCCACACAATAAAGAGGATGCGGCATCAAGGTGCAGGTTTTTCATATTTGACCACAAACTGTTTTTCTGGGTTGCGACCAAACCTTGCAAGTGTATCCGCTTTTGAACTACCTCCAAGACCAGAGCTGGCCAGTCTTAGTAGTTTCACATGTTATTTCCCAGCTGCCTGCTAAACTATCTGGGCCTTGTGGATCAAGGAGGTGTGGGGACTAAGCACAGTGGGGCTTGGCCGGGGTTTGGGTCTGAGCGTGCCGTTAGTCTGCTGGTAGCGCGTGCTGTGAGCCTCGGACACATGGGAGCTGTTGGTCTCGCTGTCTTGGTCGTCGGGGTGCTCCTGACTGGCGGGACCCCCCAAACCTTCATCCTCTTCATCCTCGTCATCTGTCACTGGTGGGTAGTTGCAGCTCATAGGAGGGTGCTGGTGATTCTTGGTGACACTTCCAGGCCGTGAACCCCCGTCTGTTGGGATAATGATGCTGCCGTTTAGCTGTCTTACAATCTCAGTGGACTGTACTACTGGGAAGGCTGATGGCATGAGAGGAGGGTGGAAACGAGTTTCCTGCTGCAAAGACACAGAGCAGACATACTTCTTAATTGCTCCATCATCAGGTAAGTATGCGGAGGTTAATGATCTGGGTGAGATGCATTCCACTATTTGGTGAAATCAGGCTTTGACATGCCCAGAAACACACATGAACAAAGGCACACTTACCAAAGACATGGTGCTGTTTCTCACATATGTCTCCACTCTGAGTCGGTTCTCCTCGTCTCTGTCCAGAGGCCTATCTCTCCCCCTCCGCGAGTTATTGTTCAGGACTGGTCTGCCCAGATAGTCATACGCTCCCCCTCCTCCTCCGCGCCCTGAGATAGTAGATCGGCTGTCACGGCAGTGAGCATGCTCCTGTCAGCGCGGGAAAAGACGCCGATCAGTATTCACCCATGCACCTTAATTTGAACTGACTTTAGCGATAGAGCAGAATTGATTTAAAGCAGACCAAGTCATACTGACATGACTTCATTTGCAAATTAATGAATTTAAGAAACAGCTAAACATTTGGGGAACTATGCTTATTTGCTTTCTTGCCGAGAGTTAGAGGAGAAGATTGATATCACGCTTATTGTACGCTTAAAGCTAGTTTTTTACGGGAAACTCCTGAGGAAATTAATTAGGAAATGATGGACCCTTAAACTAAAGCATTATCTACGATTTTTTTCTGGGCCCCAAATTCCTAGCTTCACTCCAGGAAGAATAATGCTAAAATACAAGAGCCACTGAAAATCATCCTATATGGTCTTAGCAGTGCAGCTAAATGTCCAAAACGAACAAAGCGAACATATACTGTAAAACTAAAACAGTGAACGGGAATAACCTCGTACAGAACACTGTGGTTCAGGTCAGCAGTTTTACACGACACTGTCGATGAAATTAAAGGGACAGTTGACATTTTGGCAAATATGCTTCTTCGCTTTCCTCCTGAAGATCTATACCGCTCTCCTGTCTGTACGCTGAATATGAAGCTACAGCCAGCAGTCAGTTAGCTTAGCTTAGAATATGGACCGGAAACAGGGGGAAAACAGCAGGCTATTTTACAGCTAGCTACATATTAAACAGGGCTGTTTCTTGGCAGGACGCAGTGGCTTTTTAGAGTCTTGTCATCACGATGAGACCTTGTGGAAAACCACAACATGTCGAATTTCACTTTTGTTTTTGAACTGATCGAATAAACGAAATATAGCTTGTTAATTAATGAGCTTTAAAGGTGCTGGTAGGCTGATTTTGTTGCCTTTGGATGGAGCCAGTCTAGCTGTTTCTCTGTTTCCAGTCTTTATGCTAAGCTAAACTAACCGCCTGCTGTATCTTAGCTTTGTATTTAACAGACAGATATGAGAGTGGAATCAATCGTCTCAGCTAACTCTCGGCAAGAAGACAAATAAGTGTCCTTTAAGTACCACATAGGATCCATAGAGACGAATGGGGATGTTTTAAGAAATTAAAAAGTGCCATTCTCCAGAAACAAAAGGTCCCAAGAAAAAGGAACATCAAAGGTCTTCAACAATATAATGTGTTATTATTATTATCAATATCTGAGATGCACTACATTCAGATTTGAAATGCTGAAGCTCAGAACTTAGCCGCCTGGCATCTGGACAGTAAAGCCTCAGTCCCCCGCCCCTGCCCCTGCATGCAGAGTTAGATAGATACGTAGACTGACCCCGAGTGAAGACAGACTGGTCCTTATTGTTCCCTCCACCCTCAGAGGGATGTTTTCCTCCGTCTGCAGTGAAAAGAAACAGAGGGCTGGATTAGATGTGGGACTGAAGATAAGGACCCACTCAAACTTCCAGCCAAAACCCTAAAAAAAAAAAGTCTGCGCATCGAACATCATGCCCTTTCAAAACTTCCAACTTACTCGCTCCCTTGGAAAGACAAACACAATGGGTGAAGCGATGACTGGCGACAGGCAAGATATTATCATTTGACTGCCACAGCTAACTGCCACTCATGGTTACAGAGCACAGTATTAGGTATTCATCACAGTGAAATTTCTAAATGACAATCCTTGAATAAATGATTAACATGAAACATATGGGACCAGCACCCCACTGGTTTCAATCAATGGTGTCAAAGCCTGAATCAGGTCATGCAGACACAGGAGACAACACAAGATGATGCTGCAGTCGAACAGTGTGTTCAGTGTGATAAGAATATTTGAGTAATAGTACCGCTCCTCTGGTATCTGTGCTGACAGAGTTCACTCTTCTGAAAGAAGCTTGCCTGGAAAGAGTGCTTATTTCCTCCCTGTGAGAAACGAGAGCGAGAGAGAAAAAAGGAGAAAGATATTTTAATGATTGAGTTCCGCTGTGAATTATGTGTGGGGTTTTTTTGAGCATTTGAATTCTTAATGTAGTTCATTCTGCATATTTTTCATTTTTTATTTAGTTTTCATGCATATTATTTTGCACATCAAGCACACGCAGTCATTTATTAACTGAATTTGACACTTTCCGCTCCTCTAATTCTACTTAACATGCTCTGCTGTCAGTTGTAATATGCTTCATAACCCAGATTTGATCCATTCTTAGTTATTCTTATTGGTTCAATCTTCCCCGCGGACATCATTAAAGTTTCATCTTATCTCATCTTAATTAAACATCATGTTATCTCAGCGTACTTCCTCTCCGTCAGCTCCCTCTCCAGTTTCTTGTTCTTGCGCTTGTGATGGCAAGTGACGGTGATGACGATGATGAGCATCAAGATCAGCAGCCCGCCGGCCACGCCCCCCACGATGATCATCAGCATGTTTTCGATCATGCTCTGCTCCATGGGAGATTCTGTAAAGCAGGGGGCCAGTAGGGAGGAAAGGATTAGATGGATGTGTACATTTATTCTGACAATATTATTGTGACAAGTCTTAGTGTGTGATGCTGACAGCGCTGTCATCTACCTGCCACACTAATCTCGACCTCCGCCTTCCCTACTCCCGCTTCATTCTTCGCCACACACTGGTAGGTGCCTCCGTCTGACAAGCTTAGGGGTCGCCCAAAAGCTAGCGTTCCATTAGGGTGAGGGATCACACCTTCCGGCAACTCTCCCCCCATTCTGCAAACAAAACAGAACAAAGTAACAGTTAAGTGGGAATCTGAGTTAACATCTTCAAATGTGAAGTTTTTGGATTATATTTCTAAGAGTAACTTAAACTGTTAGGGACTAGAAACAAAGCCCTCCCCATTTTCTTGGGTCCCTCTCTGTGTTGCCCCCCCACCTTCTGTTACTGCTTTACATGAGTATAATTCAATCAATAATATTTTACTGCTCCCCCTGTTTTCCCACCACGCCGTCTGTCTCCAACAAGAACAAGTTGTCCCGAGTTACACACACTGTTTCCGAAATCAGTGGTCTCCCAAAGCCTCTGTGATCTCAACAACAGGGCCATCACTTGCATGACACTCGCCATAGCACATGACCATGGACACCATGTCCATGGTCCCAGTTTTCACTCTGCTCCTATCTGGTTGCACATGCCGGACACTCAGGTGGAAAAAGGCACGTTTTAGCAAAAAATGTTACAGTGTTCCATTTTACAGTAATATTTCAATAATGTCCCTTAATTGTTTGGAACCACGGCATACTGTAGTTCCTGGCAGTGTGACTCAGGGAAAGGGTTTTAGAAACTTCGATGAGCAACACCGTCCTGGGTGTTGCCTCGGTGTTGTTGTTTTGAGCACATTTAATTTAATCCGTTTGAACAGACTTGACCTTAATGTCTGCCTGTTGCTTTGAACATTATCAACCCACATTGCCCCAGAAATACCGGGTTTGTTTTCCATTATTACAGGAACATACGTACAGAAACAAACCTGAGTTTCTATTCACAGACGCTACACTAACCCCAACACAGTGCGCAGTTATGTACTTTTCAGCGTTATGTATTTTATCACTTGCTGGGAAGAGGAACTGTCTGTTTTTACATATGCAGTAGACACACCTCCATAATAACATCTTAACATAAATAAACACATTCAGCTTCCTCTTCCTCCTCTAACCACCCCTTGGGTCATCCTACC